>CM040436.1:53910519-54377406 GCA_022702705.1 Papilionanthe hookeriana x Papilionanthe teres
TATGCTTCGTTCAGTTACGTATTGCTGACAAAAGTTGACCTATAAATTCAATGGAATTGTCATTAGGTCAAAGATTGACCATGTTGACCATAGTTGACTTTTAGCTCAGAGATTGACTTATTGGGTCAATAATTGGTAATTAATTCAAAATTGACTATTTGACCAAAATTGACTTTTTGGTCAAAAGTTGACCTATTAGGCCAATGAGTTGGTCATTGGGTCAAGGATTGATCATTCTGATCAAAGTTGACTTTTAGGTCAAAAGTTGATCTATTAGTTCAATGGGTTGGTCATTGGGTCAAGGATTGATCATTCTGATCAAAGTTGACTTTTAGGTCAAAAGTTGATCTATTAGTTCAATGGGTTGGTCATTGGGTCAAGGATTTACCTTTTTGACAAAAGTTGACTTTTTGGTCAGAGATTTGTTTACTAGGTCAATAATTGGTCATTAGGTCAAAAATTGACTATTTTGACCAAAATTAACATTTTAGTCAAACGTTGACCTACTGGGTCAAGGGGTTAGTCATTGCGTCAAGGATTAAACATTTTGACCAAAGTTGTCTTTTTGGTCAAAACTTGACCTATTGGGTCAATGTGTTGGTCATTGGGTCAAGGATTAACCATTTCGGCCAAAGTTAACTTTTAAGTCAAAAGTTGACAAATTGGGTCAATGGGTTGGTCATTGGATCAGGGATTGACCATTTCCACCAATGTTGACATTTAGGTCATTGTGTTAGAAATTGACCATTTTGGCCAAATCTGACTTTTTGGACAAAATTTAACCTTTTGGGTCATTGAGATGGTCATTAGGTCAAAAATTGACAATTTTGACCAAAATTGACTTTTTGGTCAACAGTTGTCGTTTTGGATCAATGAGTTGGACATTGGGTCAAGGATTGGCCATTTTGACCCTAGTTGACTTTTTGGTCAAAATTTGACTTATTTGGTCAATGGGTTGGTCATTGGGTCAAGGATTGACCATTTTGACCAAAGTTGACTTTCTGTTCAAATGTCGACCTACTGGGTCAATAATTGGTCATTAAGTCAAAATTTTACTATTTTGACCAAAATTGACTTTTTGGTTAAAAGTCGATATATTTGGTCAGTGGGTCGGTCATTGGGTCAAGGATTTACCATTTTGACCAAAGTTGACATTTTGGTCAAAAGTTGATCTATTGGGTCAATGGGTTTGTCTTTGGGTCAATGATTGACCATTATGACCAAAGATGACTTTTTGGTCAATAGTTGACTTATTGGGTCAAAAATTGGTCATTAGGTCAAAAATTGACAATTTTGATCAAAATTAACTTTTTGGTCAAAAGCTAACCTTTTGGGTCAATGTGTTGGTCATTGTGTCAAGGATTAACCATTTTGGCCAAAGTTGACTTTTTGGTCAAAAGTTGATAAATTGTGTCAATGGGTTGGTCATTTGATCCAGGATTGACCATTTTCACAAAAGTTGACATTTAGGTCATTGTGTAAGAAATTCACCATTTTGACCAAATTTAACTTTTTTGTCAAAACATAACCTTTTGGGTCAATGAGTTGGTGCTTGGGTCAAAGATTGACCAGTTTAACCAAGGTTGACTTTTTGGTCAAAAGTTGAACTATTGGTTCATCGGATTTGTCATTGTGTCAAGGATTGACCATTTTGACCAAATTTGACTTCTTGGTCAATGGTTGACATATTGGGTCAATAATAGGTCATTAAATCAAAAATTTACTATTTTGATCAAAATTAACTTTTTTAGTCAAAAGTCGATTTATTGGGTCAGTGGGTTGGTCATTGGGTCAATGATTTACCATTTTGACAAAAGTTGACTTTTTGGTCAAAAGTGAACCTATTGGGTCAATGGGTTTGCCATTGGGTCAAGGATTGACCATTCTGACCAAAGTTAACTTTTTGGTCAGAGATTGAATTATTGAGTCAATAATTCGTGATTATGTAAAAAACTGACTATTTTTACCTAAATTGACTTTTTGTTCAAATGTTGACTTATTGGGTCAATGTGTTGTTCATTGGGTCAAGAATTAACCATTTTGATAAAAGTTGACTTTTTGATCAAAAGTTGACTTATTGGGTCAATGAGTTGGTCATTGGGTCAAAAATTAATCATTTTGACCAAAGTTGACACTTTGGTCAAAAGTTGACCTACATGGTCAATGGGTGGTCATTAGATAAAAATTTGACTATTTTGTCCAAAATTGACTTTTTGCTCAAAAGTTAACCTATTGGGTCAACAGGTTGCTCATTGGGTCAAGTTTTAACCATTTTGACAAAAGTTGACTTTTTGGTCAAAAGTTGACCTAATGGTTCAACGGGTTGCTCATTGGGTCAAGGTTTGACCATTTTGACCAAAGTTGACATATTTTGGTCAAAAGTTGACCTATTGGGTCATTGATTTGGTCCTTGGGTCAAAAATTGACCATTTCGACCAATGTTGACTTTTTGGTCAAAAGTTGACTTATTGGGTCAAAGGTTTGTCATTGGGTCAAGGATCAACCATTGTGACAAAAGCTGACTTTTTGGTCAGAGATTGGCTTACTGGGTCAATAATTGGTCATTAAGTCAAAAAATTGATTATTTTGACCAAAATTAACATTTTGGTCAAAAGTTGATCTGTTGGGTCAATGTGTTGTTCATTAGGTCAAGGACTGACCATTTTGACCAAAGTTGACTTTTTGGTCAAAGGTTGACCTTTTGGGTCAATGTGTTGGTCATTGGGTCAAGGATTGACCATTTTGACCAAAGTTGACTTTTTGGTCAGTGGTTGACATATTGGGTCAATAATTGGTCGTTAGGTCAAAAATTGATTATTTTATCCAAAATTAATTTTTTGGTCAAAAGTTGACCCATTGGGTCAACGGGGTGGTCATTGGGCCAGAAATTGACCATTGGTCAAAAGTTGACCTATTTGGTCAATTAGTTGGTAAATGGGACAACAGTTGACCATTTTGACCGAAGATGACTTTTTGGTCAAAAAATTCATCTATTGGGACATTGGGTTGGTTAGTGGGTCAAAAATTGACCATTTTGACCAAAGTTGACTTTTTGGTCAATAGTTGTCTATTGGGTAAATGGGTGGTCATTAGGTCAAAAATTGACTATTTTGACCAAAATTGACTTTTTGGACAAAAGTTGACCTATTGGGTCAATGGGTTTGTCATTGGGTCAAAGATTTAACATTTTGACCAAAGTTGACTTTTAGGTCAGAGATTGACTTATTGGGTGAATAATTGATAATTAATTCAAAAATTGACTATGTTGACCAAAATTTACTTTTTGGTCAAAAGTTAACCTATTAGGCCAATGAGTTGGTAATTGGGTCAAGGATTGACTATTTTGACCAAAGTTGTCTTTTTGGTCAAAAGTTGACCTATTTAGGTCAATGAGGCGGTCATTAGGGCAAAAATTGACAATTTTAACCAAAATTGACTTTTTGGTCAAAAGTTGACCTATTGGGTCATTGTGTTAATCAATGGGTCAAGGATTAACCATTTTGGCCAAAGTTGACTTTTAAGTCAAAAGCTGGCAAATTGGGTCAATGGGTTGGTCATTGGATCAAGGATTGACCTTTTTCACCAAAGTTGACATTTAGGTCATCGTGCCAGAAATTCATCGTTTTGGCCAAATTTGACTTTTTGGTCAAAAGTAACCATTTGGGTCAATGAGGTGGTCATTAGGTCAAAAATAGACAATTTTAACCAAAATTGACTTTTTGGTTAAAAGTTGTCCTTTTAGGTCCATGAGTTAGTCATTGGGTCAAAGATTGACCATTTTATTGGGTTAATGGGTTGGTCATTGGTTCAGAAATTGACCATTTTAACCAAACTTGACTTTTTGGTCAAAAATTGAAATATTGGTTTAATGGGGTGGTCATTAGGTCAAAAAGTGACAATTGTGACCAAAATTAACTTTTTGGTCAAAAGCTGACCTATTTTGTTAATGGGTCGGTCATTATGTAAAAGATTGACAATTTTGACCAAAATTGACTTTTTGGACAAAAGTTGACCTATTGAGTCAATGGGTTGGTCAGTGGGTCAAGTATTGACCTTGACCAAAGTTGACTTTTTGGTCAAAGATTGACTTATTGGGTCAATAATTGGTCATTAGGTAAAAAATTGATTATTTTGACCAAAATTAAATTTTTGGCCAAAAGTTGACCCTTTGGGTCAAGAGGGTGGTCATTGGGTTAGAAATTGACCATTTTGACCAAAGTTAACTTTTTGGTCAAAAGTTTACGAATTAGGTCAACGGGTTGTCATTAGGTCAAGGATTGGTCATTTTGACCAAAGTTGACTATTTGGTCGGAGATTAACTTATTGGGTCAATAATTGGTGATTAGGTTAAAAATTGACTATTTTGACCAAAATTGAATTTTTGGTCAAAAGTTAACCCATTTGGTCAACGGGGTGGACATTGGGTCAAAAATTGACCATTTTGACCAAGGATGACTTTTTGGTCAAAAGTTGCCCTATTTTGACCAAAATTGAATTTTTTGTCAAAATTTAATCCATTGGGTTAACGGGGTTGTCATTGGGTCAGAAATTTACTGTTTTGACCAAGGTTGACTTTTTGGTCAAAAGTTGGCCTATTTGGTCAATGAGTTGATAATTGGGTTAACAATTGATGATTTTGACCAAAGATGACTTTTTAGTCAAAAGTTGACCTATTGGGTCAATGGGTTGGTCATTGGGTAAAAAATTAGCCATTTTGACCTAAGTTGACTTTTTTTGTCAAAAGTTGACCTATTGGGTCAATAAGTGTTTAATAAGTCAAAATTGATTATTTTAACCAAAATTGCCTATTTGGTCAAAAGTTGACCTATTGGGTCAATGTGTTTGTCATTGGGTCAAGGATTGACCATTTTTACCAAAGTAGACTTTTTGGTCAGAGATTGACTTATAGGGTCAAAAATTGGTCATTAATTCTAAAATTGACTATTTTGACCAAATTTTACTTTTTGGTCAAAAGTTGACCTATTAGGACAATGGGTTGGTCATTGGTTCAAATATTGATCATTTTGACCAAAGTTGACTTTTTGGTCAAAAGTTGACATATTTGGTCAATGGGTTGGTCATTGGGTCAAGGATTAACCATTTTGACCAAAGTTGAATTTTTAGTCTAAGATTGACTTACTGGGTCAATAACTGGTCATTAGGTCAAAAAATTGACTATATGGACCAAAATTGATTTTTTTGGTCAAAATTTAACATATTGGGTCAATGGGTTGGTCATTGGGCCAAGGATTGACCATTTTGACTAAAGTTGTCTTTTTGGTCAAAAGTTGACCTATTGGGTCAATGGGTTGGTCATTAGGTCAAGGATTGACCATTTTTACGAAAGTTGACTTTTTTGTTAGAGATTGACTTATTGGGTTAATAATTTGTCATTAGGTCAAAAATTCATTATTTTGACCAAAATTAAATTTTTGGTCAAAAGTTGACCCATTGGGTCAACTAGGTGGTCATTGGGTCAAAAAAATTAATCATTTTAACTAAAGTTTACTTTTTTGTCAAAAGTTAACCAATTTTGTCAATTAGTTGGAAATTGGGTCAAGAATTGACCATTTTGACCGAAGATGACTTTTTGGTCAAAATTTGTTCTATTGGCTCAATGGTTAGTCATTGGGTCAAAAATTGGTCATTTTGACCAAAGCTGACTTTTTGTTCAAAAGTTAACCTATTGGGTTAATTAGTTGTCATTAGGTCAAAAATTGACTATTTTGACCAAAATTGACTTTTTGGTTAAAAGTTGACCTATTAGGTCAAAGTGTTTGTCATTAGGTCAAGGATTTACCATTTTGACCAAAGTTGACTTTTTGGTCAAAGACTGACTTATTTTGATAAAAATTGAATTTTTGTCAAAGGTTAACCCTTTGGGTCATCAGGGTGGTCAATGGGTCAGAAATTAACCACTTTGACCAAAGTTGACTTTTTGTCAAAAGTTGACCAATTTGGTCAATGAGTTGGTAATTGGGTAAATAATTGGTCATTTTGACCAAAGATGAATTTTTTGGTCAAAAGTTGACTATTGGGTAAATGGGTTGATCATTGGGTTAAAAATTGACCATTTTGACCAAAGTTGACTTTTTGGTCAAAAGTTGACTTATTGGGTCAGTGGGTGGTCATTAGGTCAAAAATTCACTATTTTGACCAAAATTAACTTTTTGGTCAAAAGTAGACCTATTGGGTCAATGGGTTTGCCATTGGGTCAAGGATTGACCATATTGACAAAAGTTGACTTTTTGATCAGAGATTGACTTATTGGGTCAATTATTGGTAATTCGGTCAAAAATTGACTATTTTGACCAAGATTAAATTGTTGGTCAAAGGATAATCCATTGGGTCAACGACAAGGTCATTGGGTCAGAAATTGACCATTTTGACAAAAGTTGACTTTTTTCTTAAAAGTTGACCTATTTGGCAAATGGGTTGGTCACTGAGTAAAAAATGACCATTTTGACCAAAGTTGACTTTTTGGTCAAAAGTTGACCTATTGGGTCAATGGGTTTGTCATTGGATCAAAGATTTACCATTTTGATTAAAGTTGACTTTTAGGTTAGAGATTGATTTATTAGGTCAATAATCTGTAATTAATTCAAAAATTGACTGTTTTGACCAAAATTGACTTTTTGGTCAAAAGTTGACCTATTAGGCCAATGAGTTGGTCATTGGGTCAAGGATTTATCATTTTGACCAAAGTTGACTTTTTGGTCAAAAGTTGACCTATTGGGTCAATGGGGGGTCATTGGGTTAAGGATTTACCATTTTGACCAAAGTTGACTTTTTGGCCAGAGATTGGCTTACTAGGTCAAAAATTTGTCATTAGGTCAAAAATTTTGACCAAAATTGACTTTTTGGTCAAAAATTGACCTATTGGGTCAATGGGTTGTTCATTGCGTCAAGGACTGACCATTTTGACCAAAGTTGTCTTTTTGGGTATAAGTTAACCTATTTAGGTCAATGAGCCGGTCATTTGGTCAAAAATTGACAATTTTGACCAAAATTGACTTTTTGGTCAAAAGTTGACCTATTGGGTTAATGTGTTGGTCATTGGGTAAAGGATTAACCATTTTGGCCAAAGTTGACTTTTAAGTCAAAAGTTGACAAATTGGGTCAATGGGTTGGTCATTTTCACTAAAGTCGACTTTTAGGTCATCGTGTCAGAAATTGATCATTTTGGTCAAATCTGACTTTTTGGTCAAAAGTTAACCTTCTGGGTCAATGAGGTGGTCATTAGGTCAAAATTTGACAGTTTAGAACAAAATTGACTTTTGGTCAAAAGTTGTCCTTTTGGGTCAATGAGTTGGTCATTAGGTCAAGGATTGACCATTTTGACCAAAGTTGACTTTTTAGTTAAAAGTTGACCTATGGGGTCAATGGGTTGGTTATTGGGTCAAGGATTGACCATTTTGACCAAAGTTGACTTTTTGGTCAAAAGTTGACCTGTTGGGTCATTAATTGGTCATTAAGTCAAAAATTTATTATTTTGACCAAAGTTGACTTTTTGGTCAAAAGTCGATAGATCGGGTCAGTGGGTTGGTCATTGGGTCAAGGATTTACCATTTTGACCAAAGTTAACATTTTGGTCAAAAGTTGACCAATTGGGTAAAAGGGTTTGTTATTGGGTCAAGGATTGACCATTATGACCAAAGTTGACTTTTTGTTCAGAGATTGACTTATTGGTTAAATAATTGGTCATTAGGTCAAAAATTGACAATTTTGAGCAAAAATGACTTTTTGGTCAAATGTTGACCTACTGGGTCAAATTTTTATGTCATTGGGTCAAGGATTAACCATTTTGGCTAAAGTGGACTTTTTGGTCAAAAGTTGACAAATTGGGTCAATGGGTTGGTCATTAGATTAAGGATTGACCATTTTCACAAAAGTTGACATTTAGGTCATTGTGTCAGAAATTCACCATTTTGACTAAATTTGACTTTTTAGTCAAAAGTTAAGATTTTGGGTCAATGAGTTGGTCATGGGTCAAGGATTAACCATTTTAACCAAAGTTGACTTTTTGATCAAAAGTTGACATATTGGATCAATAATCGGTCATTAAATCAAAAAATTACTATTTTTCCTAAAATTGACAATTTGGTCAAAAGACGATCTATTGGGTTAATGGGTTGGTCATTGGGTCAAGGATTTTCCATTTTGACAAAAGTTGACATTTTGGTCAAAAGTTGGCATATTGGGTCAATGGGTTTGTCATTGGGTCAAGGATTGACCATTTTGACCAAAATTGACTTTTTGGTCAGAGATTGACTTATTGGATCAATAATTCGTAAATATCTTAAAAATTGACTATTTTGACCTAAATTGACTTTTGTTCAAAAGTTGACTTATTGGGTCAATGCGTTCTTCATTGGGTAAAGAATTGACCATTTTGACCAAAGTTGACTTTTTAGTCAAAAGTTGACTTATTGGGTCAATGGTTGGTCATTCGGTCAAAAATTGTCTTTTTTGACCAAAGTTAACTCTCTGGTCAAAATTTGACCTATGTGGTTAATGGGTGGTCAATAGTTTAAAATTTTATTATTTTGACCAAATGTTACTATTTGGTCAAAAGTTGGCCTTTTGGATCAATGGGTTTGTCATTGGGTCAAGGATTGACCATTTTTACCAAAGTTGATTTTTTGGTCAGAGATTGACTTATTGGGTCAATAATTTGTCATTAGGTCAGAAATCAACTATTTTGACCAAAATTAAAATTTTGGTCAAAATTTAATCCATTGGATCAACGGGGAGGTCATTGGGTTAGAAATTGACAATTTTGACCAAAGTTGACTTTTTGGTCAAAAGTTGACCTATTGGTCCAATGAGTTGGTAATTGGGTCAAAAATTGACCATTTTGACCAAAGATGACTTTTTGGTCAAAACTTGACCTATTGGGTAAATGGTTTCGTCATTGGGTCAAAAATTGACTATTTTGACCAAGTTGACTTTTTGGTCTAAAGTTGACCTATTGGGTCAATTGGTGGTCATTAAGTCAAAAATTGACAAGTCCAAAATTGACTTTTTGGACAAACGTTGACCTATAAATTCAATGGTATTCTCATTAGGTCAAAGATTAACCATTTTGACCAAAGTTGACTTTTAGCTCAGAGATTGACTTATTGGGTCAATAATTGGTATTTAATTCAAAAATTGACTATTTTACCAAAATTAACTTTTTGGTCAAAAGTTGACCAATTAGGCCAACGAGTTGGTCATTGGGTCAAGGATTGATCATTCTGACCAAAGTTAACTTTTTGGTTAAACGTTGATCTATTAGTTTAATGGGTTGGTCATTGGGTCAAGGATTTACTATTTTGACAAAAGTTGACTTTTTGGTCAGAGATTGGCTTACTAGGTCAATAATTGGTCATTAGGTCAAAAATTGACTATTTTGAACAAAATTTAAGTTTTGATCAAAAGTTGACCTACTGGGTCAAGGGGTTAGTCATTGCGTCAAGGATTGACCATTTTGACTAAAGTTGTCTTTTGGTCGAAACTTGACTGTTGGGTCGATGTGTTGGTCATTAGGTCAAGGATTAACCATTTCGGCCAAAGTTGACTTTTAAACAAAAGTTGACAAATTGGATCAATGGGTTGGTCATTGGATCAGGGATTGAACATTTCCACCAAAGTAGACATTTAGGTCATTGTGTCAGAAATTGACCATTTTGGCCAAATACGACTTTTTGGTGAAAGTTAACCTTTTGGGTCATTGAGGTGGTCATTAGGTCAAAAATTGACAATTTTGACAAAAATTGACTTTTTGGTCAAAAGTTGTCGTTTTGGATCAATGAGTTGGTCATTTGGTCAATGTTTCTCCATTTTGAACAAAGTTGACTTTTGGTCAAAATTTAACTTATTTGGTCAATGAGTTGGTCATTGGGTCAAGGATTGACCATTTTGAACAAAGTTGACTTTCTGGTTAAAAGTTGACATACGGGGTCAATAATTGGTCATTAAGTCAAAATATTACTATTTTGACCAAAATTGACTTTTTGGTCAAAAGTTGATATATTTGGTCAGTGGGTTGGTCATTGGGTCAAGGATTTACCATTTTGACCAAAGTTGATATTTTAGTCAAAAGTTGACCTATTGGGTTAATGGGTTTGTCTTTGGGTTAATGATTGACCATTATGACCAAAGAAGACTTTTTGGTCAGAGAATGACTTATTGGGCCAACAATTGGTCATTAGGTCAAAAATTGACAATTTTGATCAAAATTGACTTTTTGGTCAAAAGTTGACATATTGGGTCAATGTGTTGGTCATTGGGTCAAGGATTAACCATTTTGGCCAAAGTTGACTTTTTGATCAAAAGTTGACAAATTGTCTCAATGGTTGGTCATTAGATAAAAGATTGACCATTTTCACAAAAGTTAACATTTAGGTCATTGTGTAAGAAATTCACCATTTAGACCAAATTTGACTTTTTGGTCAAAACTTAACCTTTTGGGTCAATGAGTTGGTGATTGGGTCAAAGATTGACCAATTTAACCTAAGTTGACTTTTTGGTCAAAAGTTGACCTATTGGTTCATCGGGTTTGTCATTGTGTCAAGGATTGACCATTTTGACCAAAGTTGACTTTTTGGTCAATGGTTGACATATTGGGTCAATAATAGGTCATTAAGTCAAAAATTTACTATTTTGACCAAAATTAACTTTTTGGTCAAAAGTCAATTTTTTGGCTCAGTGGGTTGGTCATTGGATCAAGGATTTACCATTTTGACAAAAGTTAACTTTTTGGTCAAAAGTGGACCTATTGGGTCAATGGGTTTGTCATTGGGTCAAGGATTGTCCATTTTGACTAAAGTTGACTTTTTCGTCAGAGATTGACTTATTGGATAATTCGTCATTATGTCAAAAACTGACTATTTTGACCCAAATTGACTTTTTGTTCAAAAGTTGACTTATTGGGTCAATGCATTGTTCATTGGGTCAAGAATTAACCATTTTGACCAAAGTTGACTTTTTGGTCAAAAGTTGACTTATTGGGTCAATGAGTTGGTCATTGGGTCAAAAATTGATCATTTTGACCAAAGTTGACACTTTGGTAAAAGTTGACCTACGTGGTCAATGGGTGGTTATTAGATAAAAATTTGACTATTTTGACCAAAATTGACTTTTTGGTCAAAAGTTGACCTATTGGGTCAACAGGTTGTTCATTGGGTCAAGGACTGACCATTTTGACTAAAGTTGACTTTTTTGTCAAAAGTTTACCTATTTGGTCAATGGGTTGGTCATTGGGTCAAGGATTGACATATTTGGTCAATAAATGGTTATTATGTCAAAAATTGATTATTTATCCAAAATTAAATTTTTTGTCAAAAGTTGACCCATTGGGTCAACGGTGTGGTCTTTGGGCCAGAAATTGACCTTTTTGACCAAAGATGACTTTTTGGACAAAAGTTGACCTATTTGGTCAATGTGTTGGTAAATGGGTCAACAATTGACCATTTTGACCGAAGATGACTTTTTGGTCAAAAAATTGATCTATTGGGACATTTGGTTAGTTAGTGGGTCAAAAATTGACCATTTTGACCAAAGTTGACTTTATGGTCAATAGTTGTCCTATTGGGTAAATGGGTGGTCATTAAGTCAAAAATTGACTATTTTGACCAAAATAGACTTTTTGGACAAAAGTTGACCTATTGGGTCAATGGGTTTATCGTTGGGTCAAAGATTTACCATTTTGACCAAAGTTGACTTTTAGGTCAGAGATTGACTAATTGGGCGAATATTTGATAATTAATTCAAAAATTAACTATGTTGACCAAAATTGACTTTTTGGTCAAAAGTTGACCTATTAGGCCAATGAGTTGTCATTGGGTCAAGGATTGATCATTTTGACCAAAGTTGACTTTTTGGTCAAAAGTTGACCTATTGGGTCATGGATTTACCATTTAGACCAAAGTTGACTTTTTGGTCCGAGATTGGCTTACTAGGTCAATAATTGGTCATTAGGTAAAAAATTAACTATTTTAATAAAAATTGACTTTTTGGTCAAAAGTTGACCTATTAGGTCAATGGGTTGGTCATTGGGTCAAGGATTGACTATTTTGACCAAAGTTGTCTTATCGGTCAAAAGTTGACCTATTTAGGTCAATGAGGCGGTAAATAGATCAGAAATTGACAATTTTGACCAAAATTGACTTTTTGGTCAAAAGTTCACCTATTGAGTCATTGTGTTGGTCAATGGGTCAAGGATTAACCATTTTGGCCAAAGTTGACTTTTAAGTCAAAAGTTAACAAATTTGGTCAATGGGTTGGTCATTGGATCAAGGATTGACCATTTTCACCAAAGTTGATATTTAGATCATTGTGCTAGGAAATTGGTCAATTTTGGCCAGAATCGACTTTTTGGTCAAAAGTTAACCTTTTGGGTCAATGAGGTGGTCATTAGGTCAGAAATTGACAATTTTGACCAAAATTAACTTTTTGGTCAAATGTTGTCCTTTTGGGTCAATGAGTTAATCATTGGGTCAAGGATTGACCATTTTGACCAAAGTTGACTTTTTGGTCAGAGACTGATTTTTTGGGTCAATAAATAGTCATTAGGTCAAAAATTAACTATTTTGACCAAAATTGAATTTTTGGTCAGAAGTTAACCCATTGGGTAAACGGGGAGGTCATTGGGTCAGAAATTGACCATTTTGACTAAAGTTGAATTTTTTGTAAAAAGTTGACATATTTGGTCAATGAGTAGGTAATTGGGTCAAGAATTGACCATTTTGACCAAAGATGACTGTTTTGGTCAAATGTTGACCTATTGGGTTAATGAGTTGGTTATTGGGTCAAAAAATGACCATTTTGACCAAAGTTGACTTTTTGGTCAAAAGTTGACTTATTGGGTCAATGTGTGGTCATTAGGTCAAATATTGATTATTTTAACCAAAATTGACTTGTTGGTCAAAAGTTGACTTATGGGGTCAATTGGTTTGTCATTGGTTCAAGGATTGACCAATTTGACCAAAGTTGACTTTTTGGTCAAAGATTGACTTATTGGGTCAATATTTGGTCATTAATTCAAAAATGAACTATTTTGACCAAAATTGACTTTTTGGTCAAAAGTTGACCAATTAGACCAATGGGTTGTTCATTGGGTCAAGGATTCATCATTTAGACCAAAGTTGACTTTTTGGTCAAAAGTTGAACTATTGGGTCAATGGGTTGGTCATTGGGTCAAGGATTGACCATTTTGACCAAAGTTGACTTTTTGGTCAGAGAATGGTTTACTGGGTTAAAAATTGGTCATTATGTCAAAGATTGAATATTTTGACCAAATTTGATTTTTTGGTCAAAAGTTGACCAATTGGGTCAATGGGTTGGTCCTTGGTTCAGAAATTGACCATTTTTACTAAGGTTGACTTTTTGGTCAAAAGTTGACCTATTGAGTCAATTGGGAGGTCATTAGGTCAAAAATTGACTATTCTGACCAAAATTGACTTTTTGGTTAAAAGTTGACCTATTGGGTCAATGAGTTGGTCATTATGTCAAAATTGACTTTTTTTGTCAAAAGTTGACCTATTGGGTCATTGGGTCAAAGATTGACCATTTTGACCGTAGTTGACTTTTTTTGTCAAAAGTTGACCGATTGGGTCAATGGGTTGGTCATTGGGTCAAGGATTGGCCATATTGACCAAAGTTGACCTTTTGTTCAGAGATTGATTCATTAGGTTAATAATTGGTCATTATGTCTAAAATTGATTAATTTGTTCAAAAGTTAACCTATTGGGTCTATAAGTTGGTCATTGGGTCACGGATTGACCATTTTGACAAAAGTTGAGATTTTTTTCAAAGGTTGACCTATTAGGTTAATGGGTTGGTCATTGGCTCAGAAATTGACCATTTTAACCAAACTTGACTTTTTGGTCAAAAATTGACATATTGGGTTAATGGGGTGGTCATTAGGTAAAAAACTGACAATTTTGACCAAAATTAACTTTTTGGTCAAAAGCTGACCTATTTGGTTAATGGGTTGGTCATTAAGTAAAAGATTGACAATTTCGACCAAAATCGACTTTTTGGTCAAAAGTTGCCCTTGGGTTAATGGGTTGGTCATTGGGTTAAGTATTGACCTTTTTGACCAAAGTTGACTTTTTGGTCAAAGATTAACTTATTGGGTCAATAATTGATCATTAGGTCAAAAATTGATTATTTTGACCAAAATTAAATTGTTGGCCAAAAGTTGACCCTTTGGGTCAACAGGGTGGTCATTGGGTTAGAAATTGACCATTTTGACCTAAGTTAACTTTTTGGTCAAAAGTTTACGAATTAGGTGAATGTATTGACATTAGGTCAAGGATTGGTCATTTTGACCAAAGTTGACTATTTGGTCGGAGATTAAATTATTGGGTCAATAATTGGTGATTAGGTTAAAAATTGACTATTTTGACCAAAATTGAATTTTTGGTCAAAAGTTAACCCATTTGGTCAACAGGGTGGAGATTGGGTCAAAAATTGACCATTTTGACCAAGGATGACTTTTTGGTCAAAAGTTGACCTATTTTGACCAAAATTGAATTTTTTGTCAAAAGTTAACCCATTGGGTTAGCGGGAGTGAGTCATTGAGTCGAGAAATTTACTCATTTTGACGAGAGTTGACTTTTTGGTGAAAGTGACTATTTGGTCGATGAGTTGATAATTGGGTCGACATTTGATCATTTTGACCAAAGATGACTTTTAGTCGAAGTTGACTATGTAGATCGATGGGTTGGTCATTGGGTCAAAAATTGTGATTTTGACCGAAGTTGACTTTTTGGTTAAAAGTTGACATATTAGATTGATGGGTGAGTCGATATGTCAAAATTGATTATTTTAACGAAATTGCATATTTGGTCGAAAGTTGACTATTGGGTCGATGTGTTTGTCATTAGGTCGAAGATTGATCATTTTTACCAAAGTAGAGTTTTTGGTCAGAGATTGACTTATAGAGTCAAAAATTGGTCATTAATTCTAAAATTAACTATTTTGACCAAATTTTACTTTTTGGTCAAAAGTTGACCTATCAGGACAATGGGTTGGTCATTGGTTCAAATAATGATCATTTTGACCAAAGTTGACTTTTTGGTCAAAAGTTAACATATTGGGTCCATGGGTTGGTCATTGGGTCAAGGATTAACCATTTTGACTAAAGTTGACTTTTTAGTCTGTGATTGGCTTACTGGGTCAATAATTGGTCATTAGGTCAAAAAATTGACTATTTGGACAAAAATTGATTTTTTTGGTCAAAAGTTGACATATTGGGTCAATGGGTTGGTCATTGGGCCAGGGATTGACCATTTTGACTAAAGTTGACTTTTTGGTCAAAAGTTGACCTATTGGGTCAATGGGTTGGTCATTGGGTCAAGGATTGACCATTTTGACCAAAGTTGACTTTTTGGTTAGAGATTGACTTATTGGGTTAATAATTGGTCATTAGGTCAAAAATTGATTATTTTGACCAAAATTAAATTTTTGGTCAAAAGTTGACCCATTGGGTCAACAAGGTGGTCATTGGGTCAAAAAAATTAATCATTTTAACTAAAATTTACTTTTTTGTCAAAAGTTGACCAATTTGGCCAATGAGTTGGAAATTGCGTCAAGAATTGACCATTTTGACCGAAGATGACTTTTTGGTCAAAATTTGATCTATTGGCTCAATAGTTGCTCACTAAGTCAAAAATTGGCCATTTCGATCAAAATTGACTTTTCGGTCAAAAGTTAACATATTGGGATAATTAGTTGTCATTAGGTCAAAAATGGACTATTTTGACCAAAATTGACTTTTTGATCAAAAGTTGACCTTTTAGGTTAATGGGTTTGTCTTTGGGTCATGGATTTACCATTTTGACCAAAGTTGACTTTTTGGTCAAAGACTGACTTATTGGGTCAATAATTGGTCATTAGGTCAAAAATTGATTATTTTGACAAAAATTAAATTTTTTGTCAAAGGTTAACCCATGGGGTCAACGGGGTGGTCAATATGTCGGAAATTGACCACTTTGACCAAAGTTGACTTTTTGGTCAAAAGTTGACCTATTTGGTCAATGAGTTGGTAATTGAGTAAATAATTGATCATTTTGACCAAAGATGACTTTTTTGGTCAAAAGTTGACCTATTGGGTAAATGGGTTGATCATTGGGTTAAAAGTTGACCATTTTGACCAAAGTTGACTTTTTGGTCAAAAGTTGACTTATTGGGTCAATGGGTGGTCATTAGGTAAAAAATTGACTATTTTGACCAAAATTTACTTTTTGGTCAAAAGTTGACCTATTGGCTCAATGGGTTTGTCGTTGGGTCAAGATTGACAATTTTGACCGAAGTTGACGTTTTGTTCAGAGATTGACTTATTGGGTCAATTATTGGTCATTAGGTCAAAAATCGACTATTTTGATCAAAATTAATTTTTTGGTCAAAAGTTAATCCATTGGGTCAACGAGGAGGTCATTGGGTCAAAAATTGACCATTTTGACTAAAGTTGATTTTTTCCTCAAAAGTTGACCTATTTGGCCAATAAGTTGGTAATTGGGTCAAGAATTAACCATTTTGACCAAAGATGACTTCTTTTGTCAAAAGTCGACCTATTGGGTAAATGGGTTGGTCATGGGTCAAAAAATGACCATTTTGACCAAGGTTGACTTTTTGGTCGAAAGTTGACCTATTGGGTCAATAGGTTTGTCATTGGGTCAAAGATTTACCATTTTGACTAAAGTTGACTTTTAGGTCGCTGGATTGACTTATTAGATTCGATAATTAGTAATTAATTCGAAAATTGACTATTTTGACCAAAATTGACTTTTTGGTCAAAAGTTGATTTATTTGGCCAATGAGTTGGTCATTGGGTCAAGGATTTATCATTTTGACCAAAGTTGACTTTTTGGTCAAAAGTTGATGTATTGGGTCAATGGGGGGTCACTAAGTCAAGGATTTAACTTTTTGACCAAAGTTGACTTTTTGGCTAGAGATTGGCTTACTATGTCAATAATATGTCATTAGGTGAAAATTTTGACCAAAATTGACTTTTTGGTCAAAAGTTGACCTATTACGTCAATGGGTTGGTCATTGCGTCAAGGATTGACAATTTTGACCAAAGTTGACTTCTTTGTCTAAAGTTGACCAATTTGGTTAATGGGGGGTCATTAGGTCAAGATCTGACTATTTTGACCAAAATTGATATTTTGGTCAAAAGTTGACCTATTGGGTCAATGGGTTTGTCATTGGGTCAAGGATTTACCATTTTGACCAAAGTTTACTTTTTGGCCAGAGATTAGCTTACTAGGTCAATAATTTGTCATTAGGTCAAAAATTTTGACCAAAATTGACTTTTTGGTCAAAAGTTGACCTATTGGGTCAATGGGTTGGTCATTGCGTCAAGGATTGACCATTTTGACCAAAGTTGTCTTTTTGGGTAAAAGTTAACCTATTTAGGTCAATGAGCCGGTCATTAGGTCAAAAATTGATAATTTTGACCAAATTTGACTTTTTGGTCAAAAGTCGACCTATTGGGTCAACGTGTTGGTCATTGGGTCAAGGATTAACCATTTTGGCCAAAGTTGACTTTTAAGTCAAAAGTTGACAAATTGGGTCAATGGGTTGGTCATTGGATCATGGATTGACCATTTTCACCTATGTTGACTTTTAGGTCATCGTGTCAGAAATTGACCATTTTGGCCAAATCTGACTTTTTGGTCAAAAGTTAACCTTCTGGGTCAATGACGTTGTCATTATGTCAAAAATTGACAATTTTGACCCAAATTGACTTTTGTTCAAAAGTTGTCCTTTTGGGTCAATGAGTTGGCCTTTGGGTCAAGGATTGACCATTTTGACCAAAGTTGACTTTTTGGTTAAAAGTTGACCTATTGGGTCAATGGGTTGGTTATTGGGTCAAGGATTGACCATTTTGACCAAAGTTGACTTTTTGGTCAAAAGTTGACCTGTTGGGTCATTAATTGGTCATTAAGTCAAAAATTTACTATTTTGACCAAAATTGACTTTTTGGTCAAAAGTCGATATATCGGGTCAGTGGGTTGGTCATTGGGTCAAGGATTTACCATTTTGACCAAAGTTAACATTTTGGTCAAAAGTTGACCAATTGGGTCTATGGGTTTGTTATTGGGTCAAGGATTGACCATTATGACCAAAGTTGACTTTTTGTTCAGAGATTGACTTATTGGTTAAATAATTGGTCCTTAGGTCAAAAATTGACAATTTTGGGCAAAAATGACTTTCTGGTCAAATGTTGACCTATTAGATCAATTTTTTGGTCATTGGGTCAAGGATTAACCATTTTGGCTAAAGTGGACTTTTTAGTCAAAAGTTGACAAATTGGGTAAATGGGTTGGTCATTAGATTAATGATTGACCATTTTCACAAATGTTGACATTTAGGTCATTGTGTCAGAAATTCATCATTTTGACCGAATTTGGCTTTTTGGTCAAAAGTTAAGATTTTGGGTCAATGAGTTGGTCATTGTGTCAAGGATTAACCATTTTAACCAAAGTTAACTTTTTGGCCAAAAGTTGACCTATTGGGTCAATAATTGGTCATTAAGTCAAAAATTTACTATTTTTCCTAAAATTGACAATTTGGTCAAAAGTCGATCTATTGGGTTAGTGGGTTGGTCATTGGGTCAAGGATTTACCATTTCGACAAAAGTTGACAATTTGGTCAAAAGTTGGCATATTGGGTCAATGGGTTTGTCATTGGGTCAAGGATTGACCATTTTGACCAAAATTGACTTTTTGGTCAGAGATTGACTTATTGGGTCAATGATTCGTAAATATCTCAAAAATTGACTATTTTGACCTTAATTGACTTTTTGTTCAAAAGTTGACTTATTGGGTCAATGTGTTCTTCATTGGGTAAAGAATTGACCATTTTGATCAAAGTTGATTTTTTGGTCTAAAGTTGACTTATTGGGTCAATGGGTTGGTCATTGGGTCAAAAATTGTCTATTTTGACAAAAGTTAACTCTTTGGTCAAAAGTTGACCTATGTGGTTAATTGGTTAAATTTTACTATTTTGACCAAAATTAACTATTTGGTTAAAAGTTGACCTTTTGGGTCAATGGGTTTGTCATTGGGTCAAAGATTGACCATTTTTACCAAAGTTGATTTTTTTGTCAGAGATTGACTTATTGGGTCAATAATTGGTCATTAGGTCAGAAATCAACTATTTTGACCAAAATTAAATTTTTGGTCAAAATTTAATCCATCGAATTGACGGGAGGTCATTGGGTCGAAATTGTGAGTTTTGACCAAAGTTGACTTTTTGGTCAAAAGTTGACCTATTTGGTCAATGAGTTGGTAATTGGGTCAAGAATTGACCATTTTGACCAAAGATGACTTTTTTAATCAAAAGTTGACCTATTGGGTAAATGAGTTCGACATTGGGTCAAAAATTAACATTTTAACCAAGTTGACTTTTTGGTCAAAAGTTGACCTATTGGGTCAATGGGTGGTCATTAAGTCAAAAATTGACTAGACCAAAATTGACTTTTTGGACAAAAGTTGACCTATAAATTCAATGGTATTGTCATTAGGTCAAAGATTGACCATTTTGACCAAAGTTGACTTTTAGCTCAGAGATTGACTTATTGGGTCAATAATTGGTAATTAATTCAAAAATTAACTATTTGACCAAAATTAAAGTTTTGGTCAAAAGTTGACCTATTAGGCCAATGAGTTGGTCATTGGGTCAAGGATTGATCATTCTAACCAAAGTTAACTTTTTGGTCAAACGTTGAACTATTAGTTCAACGGGTTAGTCATTAGGTCAAGGATTTACCATTTTGACAAAAGTTATCTTTTTGGTCAGAGATTAGCTACTAGGTCAAAAATACGTCATTAGGTCGAAAATTAACTATTTTGACCAAAATTGACTTTTTGGTCAAAAGTTGACCTACTGGGTCAAGGATTTAGTCATTGCGTCAAAGATTGACCATTTTGACCAAAGTTGTCTTTTTGGTCAAAACCTGACCTGTTGGGTCAATGTGTTGGTCATTGGGTCAAGGATTAACCATTTCGGCCAAAGTTGACTTTTAAGTCAAATGTTGACAAATTGGGTCAATGGATTGGTCATTGGATCAGGGATTGACCATTTCCACCAAAGTAGACATGTAGATCATTCTGTCAGAAATTAAGCATTTTGGCCAAATCTGACTTTTTGGTTAAAAGTTAACCTTTTGGGTCATTGAGGTGGTCATTAGGTTAAAAATTGATAATTTTGACCAAAATTTACTTTTTGGTCAAAAGTTGTCATTTTGGATGAATGAGTTGGTCATTGGGTCAAGGATTGGCCATTTTGAAAAAAGTTGACTTTTTGGCCAAAATTTGACTTATTTAGTCAATGGGTTGGTCATTGGGTCAAGGATTGACCATTGTGAACAAAGTTGACTTTCTGGTCAAAAGTTGACCTACTGGGTCAATAATTGGTCATTAAGTCAAAATTTTACTATTTTGACCAAAATTGACTTTTTGGTCAAAAGTTGATATATTTGGTCAGTGGGTTGGTCATTGGGTCAAGGATTTACCATTTTGACCAAAGTTGACATTTTGGTCAAAAGTTGACCTATTGGGTCAATGGGTTTGTCATTGGGTCAAGGATTGACCATTATGACCAAAGATGACTTTTTGGTCAAAGATTGACTTATTGGGTCAATAATTGGTCATTAGGTCAAAAATTGACAATTTTGATCAAAATTGACTTTTTTGTCTAAAGTTGACTATTGGCTCAATTTGTTGTCATTGCGTCAAGGATTAACCATTTTGGCCAAAGTTGACTTTTTGGTAAAAAGTTGACAAATTGTGTCAATGGATGTCATTGGATAAAGGATTGACCATTTTCACAAAAGTTGACATTTAGGTCATTGTGTAAGAAATTCACCATTTTGACCAAATTTGACTTTTTGGTCAAAACTTAACCTTTTGGGTCAATGAGTTAGTGAATGGGTCAAAGATTGACCAGTTTAACCAAAGTTGACTTTTTTGTCAAAAGTTGACCTATTGGTTTATCGGGTTTGTCATTGTGTGAAGGATTGACCATTTTGATCAAAGTTGACTTTCTGGTCAATGGTTGACATATTGGGTCAATAATAGTCATTAAGTTAAAAATTTATTATTTTAACCAAAATTGACTTTTTGGTCAAAAGTCGATTTTTTGGGTCAGTGGGTTGGTCATTGGGTCAAGGATTTACCATTTTGACAAAAGTTGACTTTTCAGTCAAAAGTGGACCTATTGGGTCAATGGGTTTGTCATTGGGTCAAGGATTGACCATTCTGACCAAAGTTGACTTTTTGGTCAGAGATTGACTTATTGGGTCAATAATTCGTCATTATGTCAAAAACTGACTATTTTGACCCAAATTGACTTTTTGTTCAAAAGTTGACTTATTGGGTCAATGCGTTGTTCATTGGGTCAAGAATTAACCATTTTGACCAAAGTTGACTTTTTGGTCAAAAGTTGACTTATTGGGTCAATGAGTTGGTCATTGGGTCAAAAATTAATCATTTTGACCAAAGTTGACACTTTGGTCAAAAGTTGACCTACGTGGTCAATGGGTGGTCATTAGATAAAAATTTGACTATTTTGACCAAAATTGACTTTTTGGTCAAAAGTTGACCTATTGGGTCAACGGGTTGCTCATTGGGTCAAGGTTTGACCAATTTGACCAAAATTTATTTTTTGGTCAAAAGTTGACCTATTGCGTCATTAGGTTGGTGCTTGGGTCAAAAATTGATCATTTCGACCAAAGTTGACATTTTGGTTAAAAGTTAACTTATTGGGTCAATAGTTTGTCATTGGGTCAAAGATCAACCATTTTGACCAAAGTTGACTTTTGGTCAGAGATCGGCTTACTGGGTCAATAATTGGTCATTAGGTCAAAAAATTAATTATTTTGACCAAAATTGACTTTTTGGTCAAAAGTTGATCTATTGGGTCAATGGGTTGTTATTAGGTGGAGTGACCATTTTGACCAAAAATAACTTTTTGGTCAAAAGTTGACCTATTGGGTCAATGAGTTGGTCATTGGGTCAAGGATTGACCATTTTGACCAAAGTTGACTTTTTGGTCAGTGGTTGACATATTGGGTCAATAATTGGTCATTAGGTCAAAAATTGATTATTTTATCCAAAATTAAATTTTTGGTCAAAAGTTGACCCATTGGGTCAACGGGGTGGTCTTTGGAACAGAAATCGACCATTTTGACCAAAGTTGACTTTTTGGTCAAAAGTTGACCTATTTGGTCAATGAGTTGGTAAATGGGTCAACAATTGACCTTTTTGACCGAAGATGACTTTTTGGTCAAAAAAGTGATCTATTGGGACTTTAGGTTGGTTAGTGTGTCAAAAATTAACCATTTTGACCAAAGTTTACTTTATGGTCAATAGTTGTCCTATTAGGTAAATGGGTGGTCATTAGGTCAAAAATTGATTATTTTGACTAAAATTGACTTTTTTGACAATAGTTTACCAATTGAGTCAATAGGTTTGTCATTGGGTCAAAGATTTTCCATTTTGACCAAAGTTGACTTTTAGGGGTGAATAATTGATAATTAATTCAAAAATTAACTATGTTGACCAAAATTGACTTTTTTGGTCAAAAGTTGACTCTATTAGGCTAAAGAGTTGGTCATTAGGTCGAAGGTTGAATATTTTGACTAAAGTTGACTTTATGGTCGAAAAGTTGACCTATTAGGTCAATCGGTTTGTCCTTGGGTCGAGGATTTACCATTTAGACCAAAGTTGACTTTTGGTACGAGATTAGCTTACTAGGTCGATAAGCGGGTCATTAGGTAAAACATTGACTATTTTAATAAAAATTAATTTTTTGGTCTAAAGTTAACCTATTGGGTCAATGGGTTGGTCATTGGGTCAAGGATTGACTATTTTGACCAAAGTAGTCATTTTTGTCAAAAGTTAACCTATTTATATCAATGAGGCGGTCATTAGGTCAAAAATTGACAATTTTGACCAAAATTGACTTTTTGGTTAAAAGTTGACCTATTGGGTCAATGTGTTGGTCAACGGGTCAAGGATTAACCATTTTGGCCAAAGTTTACTTTTAAGTCAAAAGTTGACAAATTAGGTCAATGGGTTGGTCATTGGATCAAGGATTGACCATTTTAGGTCATCGTGACAAAAAATGTCCATTTTGGCCAAATCTGACTTTTTGGTCAAAAGTTAACCTTTTGGGTCAATGAGGTGGTTATTAGGTTAAAAATTGACAATTTTGACCAAAATTGACTTTTTGGTCAAAAGTTGTCTTTTTGGGTCGTCATTGTGTAAAGGATTGACCATTTTGACCAAAGTTGACTTTTTGGTCAAAGATTGACTTTTTGGGTCAATAAATGGTCATTAGGTCAAAAATTAACTATTTTGACCAAAATTGAATTTTTGGTCGAAGTTAACCAATTAGGTAAACGGAGGGTCATTGGGTCAGAAATTGACCATTTTGACTAAAGTTGAATTTTTTTAAAAAGCACATATTTAGTCAATGAGTAGGTAATTGGGTCAAGAATAGACCATTTTGACCAAAGATGACTGTTTTGGTCAAATGTTGACCTATTGGGTTAATGGGTTTGTCATTTGGGTCAAAAAATGACCATTTTGACCAAAGTTGACTTTTTGGTCAAAAGTTAACCTATTGGGTCGATGGGTGGTCATTAGGTCAAATATTGATTATTTTAACAAAAATGACTTTATTGTCAAAAGTTGACTGATGGGGTCAAATGGTTTGTCATTGGGTCGAAAGTTGATCAATTTGACCAAAGTTGACTTTTTGGTCGATGATTAACTTCTTTGAGGCAATATTTAGTCATTAATTCCAAAATGAACTATTTTGACCAAATTGACTTTTTGGTCAAAAGTTGACCAATTAGACCAATGGGTTGTTCATTGGGTCAAGGATTCATCATTTAGACCAAAGTTGACTTTTTGGTCAAAAGTTGACCTGTTGGGTCAATGGGTTGGTCATTGGGTCAAGGGTTGACCATTTTGACCAAAGTTGACTTTTTGGTCAGAGATTGGTTTACTGGGTTAAAAATTTGTCATTAGGTCAAAAATTAAATATTTTGACCAAATTTGACTTTTTGGTCGCCAATTGGGTCAATGGGTTGGTCCTTGGGTCAGAAATTGACCATTTTTACTAAAGTTGACTTTTTGGTCAAAAGTTGACCTATTGAGTCAATTGGGTGGTCATTAGGTCAAAAATTGACTATTCTGACCAAAATTGACTTTTTGGTTAAAAGTTGACCTATTGGGCCAATGAGTTGGTCATTATGTCAAAATTGATTTTTTGGTCAAAAGTTGACCTATTGGATCATTGGGTCAAAGATTGACCATTTTAACCATAATTGACTTTTGGTTTAAAAGTTGACTGATTGGGTCAATGGGTTGGTTATTAGGTCAAGGATTGACCATATTGACCAAAGTTGACTTTTTGATCAAAAGTTGACATATTGGGCCAATAATTGGTCATTAAGTCAAAAATTTACTATTTTGACCAAAATTGACAATTTGGTCAAAAGTCGATCTATTGGCTTAGTGGGTTGGTCATTGGGTCAAAGATTTACCATTTTGACAAAAGTTGACATTTTGGTCAAAAGTTGACCTATTGGGTCAATTGGTTTGTCATTGGGTCAAGGAATGACCAATTTGACCAAAGTTGACTTTTTTGTCAAAGATTGACTTATTGGGTGAATATTTGGTCATTAATTCAAAAATGAACTATTTTGACCAAAATTGACTTTTTGGTCAAAAGTTGACCAAATAGACCTTTTGTTCAGAGATTGATTTATTGTGTTAATAATTGGTCATTATGTCTAAAATTGACTAATTTGTTCAAAAGTTGACCTATTGGGTCTATAAGTTGGTCATTGGGTCACGGATTGACCATTTTGACAAAAGTTGACTTTTTGGTCAAAAGTTGACCTATTGGGTTAATGGGTTGGTCATTGGTTCAGAAATTGACCATTTTACCCAAACTTGACTTTTTGGTCAAAATTTGACATATTGGGATAATGGGGTGGTCATTAGGTCAAAAATTGACAATTTTGACCAAAATTAACTTTTTGGTCAGCTCGCCTATTTGGTTAATGGATTGGTCATTAAGTAAAAGATTGACAATTTCGACCAAAGTTGTCTTTTTGGTCAAAAGTTGACATATTAGGTCGATGGGTTGGTCATTGGGTCAAGTATTGACCTTTTTGAACAATGTTGACTTTTTGAACAAAGATTGACTTATTGGGTCAATAATTGGTGATTAGGTCGAAAAATGATTTTTTGACCAAAATTAAATTTTTGGCCAAAAGTTGACCCTTTGGGTCAACAGCGTGGTCATTGGGTTAGAAATTGACCATTTTGACCAAAGTTAACTTTTTGGTCAAAAGTTTACGAATTAGGTCAATGGGTTGACATTAGGTAAAGAATTGGTCATTTTGACCAAAGTTGACTATTTGGTCGGAGATTAACTTATTGGGTCAATAATTGGTGATTAGGTTAAAAATTGACTATTTTGACCAAAATAGAATTTTTGGTCAAAAGTTAACCCATTTAGTCAACGGGTGGACATTGGGTCAAAAATTGACCATTTTGACCAAGGATGACTTTTTGGTCAAAAGTTGACCTATTTTGACCAAAATTGAATTTTTTGTCAAAAGTTAACCCATTGGGTTAACAGGGTGGTCATTGGGTCAGAAATTTACCATTTTGACCAAGGTTAACTTTTTGGTCAAAAGTTGACCTATTTGGTCAATGGTTTGAAAATTGGGTCATGAATTGACTATTTTGACCAAAGATGACTTTTCGATCAAAAGTTGACCTTTTGGGTCAATGGGTTGCTCATTTGGTAAGAAATTAACTATTTTGACCAAAGTTGTTTTTTGGTCAAAAGTTGACCTATTGGGTCAATGGGTGGTCAATAAGTCAAAATTGATTATTTTAACCAAAATTGCCTATTTGGTCAAAAGTTGACCTATTGGGTCAATGAGTTTGTGATTGGGATAAGGATTAACCATTTTTACCAAAGTAGACTTTTTGGTTAGAGACTGACTTATAAGGTCAAAATTGGTCATTAATTATAAAATTGACTATTTTGACCAAATTTTACTTTTTGGTTAAAAGTTGACCTATTAGGACAATGGGTTGGTCATAGGTTAAAATATTGATTATTTTGACCAAAGTTGACTTTTTGGTCAAAAGTTGACATATTGGGTCAATGGGTTGGTCATTGGGTCAATGGGTTGGTCATTGGGTCAAGGATTAACCATTTTGACCATAGTTGACTTTTTAGTACGAGATTGGATTCTTGGGTCAATAATTGGTCATTAGGTCAAAAAATTAACTATTTGGACCAAAATTGATTTTATGGTCAAAAGTTAACACATTGGGTCAATGGGTTGGTCATTGGGCCAAGGATTGACCCTTTTGACTAAATTTGTCTTTTTGGTCAAAAGTTGGCCTATTGGGTCAATGGGTTGGTCATTGGGTCAAGGATTGACCATTTTGAAAAAAGTTGACTTTTTGGTTAGAGATTGACTTATTAGGTTAATAATTAGTCATTAGGTCAAAAATTGATTATTTTGACCAAAATTAAATTTTTGGTCAAAAGTTGACCCATTGGGTCAACTTGGTCGTCATTGTGTCAAAAAATATAATCATTTTAGCTAAAGTTTACTTTTTTGTCAAAAGTTGACCAATTTGCTCAATGAGTCGGAAATTGGGTCAAGAATTGACCATTTTGACCGAAGATGACTTTTTCGTCAAAATTTAATCTATTGGCTCAATGGTTGGTCATTGGGTAAAAAATTGACCATTTTGACCAAAGTTGACTTTTTGGTCAAAAGTTAACCTATTGGTTTAATTAGTTGTCATTAGGTCAAAAATTAACTATTTTGACCAAAATTGACTTTTTGGTCAAAAGTTGACTGTTAGGTCGATGGGTTTGTCATTGGGTCGAGGATTTACCATTTTGACGAAAGTTGACTTTTGGTCATAGAAGCGACTTAATGGATCGATAATTGGTCATTAGGTCAAAAATTGATTATTTTGACAAAAATTGAATTTTTTGTCAAAGGTTAACCCATGGGGTCAACGGTGTGGTCAAATGGTCAAAAATTGACCACTTTGACCAAAGTTGACTTTTTGGTCAATGAGTTGGTAATTGGGTAAATAATTTATCATTTTGACCAAAGATGACTTTTTTGGTCAAAAGTTGACCTATTGGGTAAATTGGGTTGATCATAAGGTTAAAAATTGACCATGTTGACCGAAGTTGACTTTTTGGTCAAAAGTTGACTTTTTGGTCAAAAGTTGACTTATTGGGTCAATAGGTGGTCATTAGGTAAAAAATTGACTATTTTGACTAAAATTGACTTTTTGGTCAAAAGTTAACCTAATGGGTCAATGGGATTGTCATTGGGTTAAGGATTGACCATTTTGACCAATGTTGACTTTTTGATCAAAGATTGACTTGTTGGGTCAATTATTGGTCATTAGGTTAAAAATCGACTATTTTGACCCAAAATTAAATTCTTGGTCAAAAGTTAATCCATTGGGTGAACGGGGAGGACATTGGGTCAGAAATTGACCATTTTAACTAAAGTTGACTTTTTGCTCAAAAGTTGACCTATTTGATCGATAAGTTGGTAATTGGGTCAAGAATTAACCATTTTGACCAAAGATGACTTTTTTGGTCAAAAGTTGACCTATTGGGTAAATGGATTGGTGATTGGGTAATAAAATGACCATTTTGACCAAAGTTGACTTTTTGGTCAAAAGTTGACTATTAGGTCGATGGATTTGTCATTGGGTCGAAGATTTACCATTTTGACTAAAGTTGACTTTTAGGTCGAGAGATTGACTTATTGGGTCGATAATTGGTAACTAATTCAAAATTTGAGTATTTTGACCAAAATTAACTTTTTGGTCGAAAGTTGACCTATTAGGCGAATGAGTTGGTCATTGGATTCGAGGATTTATCATTTTGGCCAAAGTTGACTTTTTGGTCGAAAGTTGACTGTTAGGATCGATGGGGGTCATTGAGTCGAGGATTTACCATTTTGACCAAAGTTGACTTTTTGGCCAGAGATTGGCTTACTAGGCAATAATTTGTCATTAAGTGAATATTATGACCAAAATTGACTTTTTGGTCAAAGGTTCACCTATTGGGTCAATGGGTTGGTCATTGCGTCTAGGATTGATAATTTTGACCAAAGTTGACTTCTTGGTCTAAAGTTGACCTATTTATTCAATGGTGGGTCATTAGGTCAAAATTTGACTATTTTGACCAAAATTGATTTTTTGGTCAAAAGTTGACCAAATGGGTCAATGGGTTGGTCATTGGGTCAAGGATTTACCATTTTGACCAAAGTTAACTTTTTGGCCGGAGATTGACTTACTAGGTCAATAATTTGTCATTAGGTCAAATGTTTTGACCAAAATTGACTTTTTGGTCGAAAGTTGACTATTAGATCAAACGGTTGGTCATTGCATCAAGGATTGACCATTTTGATCAAAGTTGTCTATTTGGGTAAAAGTTAACCTATTTAGGTCAATGAGCCCGTCATTAGGTCAAAAATTGACAATTTTGACCAAAATTGACTTTTTTGTCAAAAGTTGACCTATTGGGTCAATTTGTTGGTCATTGGGTCAAGGATATACCATTTTGGCCAAAGTTGACTTTTAAGTAAAAAGTTGACAAATTGGGTCATTGGGTTGGTCATTGGATCATGGATTGACCATTTTTACAAAAGTTGATTTTTAGGTCATCGTGTCGAAATTGACCATTTTGGACAAATCGACTTTTTAGTCAAAAGCTAACCTTACAGGTCGATGAGGTGGCATTAGGTCGAAAATTGACAATTTTGACCAAAATTGACTTTTGGTCGAAAGTTGTCATTTTGGAGTCATTGAGTTGGTCATTGGGTCGAGGATTGACCATTTTGACCAAAGTTGACTTTTTGGTTAAAAGTTGACCTATTGGGTCAATCGGTTGGTCATTGGGTCAAAGATTTTGGGTCAATGAGTTGGTCATTGGGTTAAGGATTAACCAATTTAACCAAAGTTGGCTTTTTGGTCAAAAGTTGACCTATTGGGTCTTTAATTGGTCATTAAGTCAAAAATTTGCTATTTTGACCAAAATTGACATTTTGGTCAAAAGTCAATCTATTGGGTTAGTGGGTTGATCATTGGGTCAAGGATTTACCATTTTGACAAAAGTGGACATTTTGGTCAAAAGTTGACATATTGGGTCAATGGGTTTGTCATTGGGTCAAGGATTGACCATTTGACCAAAATAGACTTTTTGGTCGAGAGATTGACTTATTGGGTCAATAATTCGTAAATATCTCAAAAATTGACTATTTTGACATAAGTTGACTTTTTATTCAAAAGATGACTTATTGGGTCAATGCGTTCTTCATTTGGTAAAGAATTGATCATTTTGACCAAAGTTGATTTTTTGGTCAAAAGTTGACTTATTGGGTCAATGGGTTGGTCATTGGGTCAAAAATTGTCTATTTTGACCAAAGCTAACTCTTTGGTCAAAAGTTGACCTATGTGGTCAATGGGTGGTCATTAGGTCAAAATTTTACTATTTTGACCAAAATTGACTATTTGGTCAAAAGTTGACCTTTTGGGTCAATGGGTTTGTCATTGGGTCAAAGATTGACCATTTTTACCAAAGTTGATTTTTTGGTCAGAGATTCACTTATTAGATTGATAATTGGTCATTAGGTCAGAAATCAACTATTCTGACCAAAATTAAATTTTTGGTCAAAATTTAATCCATTGGGTTAACGGGGAGGTCATTGGGTCAGAAATTGACAATTTTGACCAAAGTTGACTTTTTGGTCAAAAGTTGACCTATTTGGTCAATTAGTTGGTAATAGGGTCAATAATTGACCATTTTGACCAAAGATGACTTTTTGGTCCAAAGTTGACTATTGCGTAAATGGGTTCGTCATTGGCTTTAAAATTGACTATTTTGACCAAGTTGACTTTTTGGTCGAAAAGTTGACTGTTGGGTCGATGGGTGGTCATTAAGTCGAAAATTGTCAAGGCGAAATTGACTTTTTGGACAAAATTTGACCTATAAATTCAAAGGTATTGTCTTAAGGTCAAGATTGACCATTTTGACCAAAGTTGACTTTTAGCTCGAGAGATTGACTTATTGGGTCAATAATTGGTAATTAATTGAAAATTGACTATTTCACAGAAATTGACTTTTTGGTCGAAAGTTGCCTATTAGGCAAATGAGTTGGTCATTGGGTTAAGGATTGATCATTCTGACCAAAGTTGAGTTTTTGGTCAAGCGTTGATCTATTAGTTCAATGTGTTGGTCATTTGGTCAAGGATTTACTATTTTGACAAAAGTTGTCTTTTGGTCAGAGATTGGCTTACTAGGCCTAAATTGGTCATTAGGTCAAAAATTGATTATTTTGACCAAAATTTACTTTTTGATCAAAAGTTGACCTACTTGGGTCGAGGGTTAGTCATTGCGTCGAGATTGACCATTTTGACCAAAGTTGTCTTTTTGGTCGAAAACATGACCTATTGGGTCAATGTGTTGGTTATTGGGTCAAGGATTAACCATTTTGGCAAAAGTTGACTTTTAAGTCAAAAGTTGACAAATTGGGTCAATGGCTTGGTCATTGGATCAGGGATTGACCACTTCCACCAAAGTAGACATTTAGGTCATTGTGTCGAAATTGACCATTTTGGCCAAATCTAACTTTTTAGTCAAAAGTTAACCTTTTGGGTCATGGAGGTGGTCATTAGGTCAAAAATTGACAATTTTAACAAAAATTGACTTTTTGGTCGAAAGTTGTCGTTTTGGATCGATGAGTTAGTCATTGGGTCGAGGATTGGCCATTTTGAACAAAGTTGACTTTTTGGTCGAAATTTGACTTATTTGAGTCGATGAGTTGGTCATTGGGTCGAGGATTGACTATTTTGAACAAAGTTGACTTTGTGGTCGAAAGTTGACCTACTTTGGGTCGATAATTGGTCTTTAAGTCGAAATTTTCTTATTTTGACCAAAATTGACTTTTTGGTCGAAACTTGATATATTTGGTCGATTGGGGATGTCATTGAGTCGAGGATCTACCATTTTGGTCGAAAGTTGACCTATTGGGTCAATGGGTTAGTCTTCGGGTCAATGATTGACCATTTATGACCAAAGATGACTTTTTGGTCAGAGATTGACTTATTGGGTTAATAATCGGTCATTTGGTCAAAAATTGACAATTTTGATCAAAATTGAGTTTTTAGTCGAAGTTGACCTATTGGGTCGATGTGTTGGTCATTGGGTCGAGGATTAACCATTTTGCCAAAGTTGACTTTTTGGTCGAAGTTGATAAATTGTGTTAATGGGTTGGTCATTGGATAAAGGACTGACCATTTTTACAAAAGTTGACATTTAGGTCATTGTGTAAGAAATTCATCATTTTGACCAAATTTGACTTTTTGGTCAAAACTTAACCTTTTGGGTCAATGAGTTGGTGATTGTGTCAAAGATTGACCGGTTTAACCAAAGTTGACTTTTTGGTCGAAAGTTGACTTATTGGTTGTCGGGTTTATCATTGTGTCGGGATTGTACCATTTTGACCAAAGTTGACTTTTTGGTCAATGGTTGACATATTGGATTAATAATAGGTCCTTAAGTCAAAAATTTACTAATTTGACCAAAATTGACTTTTTGGTCAAAAGTCGATTTATTGGGTCTGTGGGTTGGTCATTGGATCAGGGATTGACCATTTCCACCAAAGTAGACATGTAGGTCATTGTGTCAAAAATTGACCATTTTGGCCAAATCTGACTTTTTGGTTAAAAGTTAACCTTTTGGGTCATTGAGGTGGTCATTAGGTCAAAAATTGACAATTTTGACCAAAATTTACTTTTTGATCCAAAGTTGTCGTTTTGGATAATGAGTTGGTCATTGGGTCAATGATTGGCCATTTTGAACAAAGTTGACTTTTTTGTCAAAATTTGACTTATTAAGTTAATGGGTTGGTCATTGGGTCGAGGATTGACCTTTTTGAACAAAGTTGACTTTACTGGTCGAAAGTTGACCTCTTGGGTCAATAATTGGTCATTAAGTCGAAATTTACTTATTTTGACCAAAATTGACTTTTTGGTCAAAAGTTGATATGTTTGGTTAGTGGGTTCGTCATTGGGTGAAGGATTTACCATTTTGACTAAAGTTGACATTTTGGTCAAAAGTTGACCTATTGGGTCAATGGGTTTGTCTTTGGGTCAATGATTGACCATTATGACCAAAGATGACTTTTTTGGTCAGAGATTGACTTATTGGGTCAATAATTGGTCATTAGGTCAAAAATTGGCAATTTTGATCAAAATTGACTTTTTTGTCAAAGTTGACTATTGGCTCAATTTGTTGTCATTGCGTCGAGGATTAACCATTTTGGCGAAGTTGACTTTTTGGTAAAAAGTTGACAAATTGTGTCGATGGATGTCATTGGATAAAGGATTGACCATTTTCACAAAGTTGACATTTAGGTCATTGTGTAAGAAATTCAGCCAATTTTGACCGAATTTGACTTTTTGGTCAAAACTTAACCTTTTGGGTCGATGAGTTAGTGAATGGATCAAAGATTGACCGGTTTAACCAAAGTTGACTTTTTGGTCGAAAGTTGACTTATTGGTTTATCGGGTTTGTCATTGTGTCGAGGATTGACCATTTTGATCAAAGTTGACTTTTTGGTCGATGGTTGACATATTGAGTCGATAATAGGTCATTAAGTTAAAAATTTACTATTTTAACCAAAATTAACTTTTTGTTCAAAAGTCGATTTTTTGGGTCAGTGGGTTGGTCATTGGGTCAAGGATTTACCATTTTGACAAAAGTTGACTTTTAGGTCAAAAGTGGACCTATTGGGTCAATGGGTTTGTCATTGGGTCAAGGATTGACCATTCTGACCAAAGTAGACTTTTTGGTCAGAGATTGACTTTTTGGGTCGATAATTCGTCATTATGTCAGATCGACTATTTTGACCCAAATTAACTTTTTGTTCAAATGTTGACTTATTGGGTCAATGATTTGTTCATTGGGTCAGAATTAACCATTTTGACAAAAGTTGGCTTTTTGGTCAAAAGTTGACTTATTGGGTCAATGAGTTGGTCATTGGGTCAAAAATTAATCATTTTGACCAAAGTTGACACCTTGGTCAAAAGTTGACCTACGTCAATGGGTGGTCATTAGATAAAAATTTGTTTATTTTGACCAAAGTTGACTTTTTGGTCAAAAGTATACCTAATGGGTCAACGGGTTGCTCATTAGGTCAAGATTTGACCATTTTGACCAAAATTTATTTTTGGTCGAAAGTTGACCTATTGCGTCATTAGGTTGGTGCTTAGGTCGAAAATTGATCATTTCGACCAAAGTTGACATTTTGGTTAAAAGTTAACTTATTGGGTCAATAGTTTGTCATTGGGTCGAAGATCAACCATTTTGACCGAAGTTGACTTTTGGTAAGAGATCAGCTCTTTGGGTCGATAATTGGTCATTAGGTCAAAGAATTAATTATTTTGACCAAAATTGACTTTTCAGTCGAAAGTTGATCTATTAGATTGATGAGTTGTTATTAGGTGGAGTGACTCATTTTGACCAAAAATAACTTTTTGGTCGAAAGTTGACTTTATTGGGTCAATGAGTTGGTCATTGGGTCAAGGATTGACCATTTTGACCAAAGTTGACTTTTTGGTCTGTGGTTGACATATTGGGTCAATAATTGGTCATTAGGTCAAAATTGATTATTTTATCCAAAATTAAATTTTTGGTCAAAAGTTGACCCATTGGGTCAACGGGGTGGTCTTTGGGCCAGAAATTGACCATTTTGACCAAAGTTGACTTTTTGGTCAAAAGTTGACCTATTTGGTCAATGAGTTGGTAAATGGGTCAACAATTGACCATTTTGACCGAAGATGACTTTTTGGTCAAAAAAGTGATCTATTGGGACTTTAGGTTGGTTAGTGGGTCAAAAATTAACCATTTTGAGCAAAGTTTACTTTATGGTCAATAGTTGTCCTATTAGGTAAATGGGTGGTCATTAGGTCAAAAATTGACTATTTTGACTAAAATTGACTTTTTTGACAATAGTTTACCAATTGGGTCAGTAGGTTTGTCATTGGGTCAAAGATTTTCCATTTTGACCAAAGTTGACTTTTAGGGGTGAATAATTGATAATTAATTCAAAAATTAACTATGTTGACCAAAATTGACTTTTTTGGTCAAAAGTTGACCTATTAGGCTAAAGAGTTGGTCATTAGGTCAAGGGTTGAATATTTTGACTAAAGTTGACTTTATGGTCAAAAGTTGACCTATTGGGTCAATCGGTTTGTCATTGGGTCAAGGATTTACCATTTAGACCAAAGTTGACTTTTTGGTCAGAGATTAGCTTACTAGGTCAATAACTGGTCATTAGGTAAAACATTGACTATTTTAATAAAAATTAATTTTTTGGTCTAAAGTTAACCTATTGGGTCAATGGGTTGGTCATTGGGTCAAGGATTGACTATTTTGACCAAAGTAGTCATTTTTGTCAAAAGTTGACCTATTTATATCAATGAGGCGGTCATTAGGTCAAAAATTGACAATTTTGACCAAAATTGACTTTTTGGTTAAAAGTTGACCTATTGGGTCAATGTGTTGGTCAATGGGTCAAGGATTAACCATTTTGGCCAAAGTTGACTTTTAAGTCAAAAGTTGACAAATTAGAGTCGATGGGTTGGTCATTGGATCAAGGATTGACCATTTTAGGTCATCGTGACAAAAAATGTCCATTTTGGCCAAATCGACTTTTTGGTCGAAAGTTAACCTTTTGGGTCGATGAGGTGGTTATTAGGTTAAAAATTGACAATTTTGACCAAAATTAACTTTTTGAGTCGAAAGTTGTCTTTTTGGGTCGTCATTGTGTAAAGGATTGACCATTTTGACCAAAGTTGACTTTTTGGTCAAAGATTGACTTTTTGGGTCAATAAATGGTCATTAGGTCAAAAATTAACTATTTTGACCAAAATTGAATTTTTGGTCAGAAGTTAACCAATTGGGTAAACAGGGGGGTCATTGGGTCAGAAATTGACCATTTTGACTAAAGTTGAATTTTTTGTAAAAAGCACATATTTAGTCAATGAGTAGGTAATTGGGTCAAGAATAGACCATTTTGACCAAAGATGATTGTTTTGGTCAAATGTTGACCTATTGGGTTAATGGGTTTGTCATTTGGGTCAAAAAATGACCATTTTGACCAAAGTTGACTTTTTGGTCAAAAGTTAACCTATTGGGTCGATGGGTGGTCATTAGGTCAAATATTGATTATTTTAACCAAAATGACTTTATTGTCAAAAGTTGACCAATGGGGTCAAATGGTTTGTCATTGGGTCAAGGATTGACCAATTTGACCAAAGTTGACTTTTTGGTCAATGATTAACTTATTGGGGCAATATTTGGTCATTAATTCAAAAATGAACAATTTTGACCAAAATTGACTTTTTGGTCAAAAGTTGACCAATTAGACCAATGGGTTGTTCATTGGGTCAAGGATTCATCATTTAGACCAAAGTTGACTTTTTGGTCAAAAGTTGACCTGTTGGGTCAATGGGTTGGTCATTGGGTCAAGGGTTGACCATTTTGACCAAAGTTGACTTTTTGGTCAGAGATTGGTTTACTGGGTTAAAAATTTGTCATTAGGTCAAAAATTAAATATTTTGACCAAATTTGACTTTTTGGTCGCCAATTGGGTCAATGGGTTGGTCCTTGGGTCAGAAATTGACCAGTTTTACTAAAGTTGACTTTTTGGTCAAAAGTTGACCTATTGAGTCAATTGGGTGGTCATTAGAGTAAAAATTGACTATTCTGACCAAAATTGACTTTTTGGTTAAAAGTTGACCTATTGGGCCAATGAGTTGGTCATTATGTCAAAATTGATTTTTGGGTCAAAAGTTGACCTATTGGATCATTGGGACAAAGATTGACTATTTTAACCATAGTTGACTTTTGGGTTAAAAGTTGACTGATTGGGTCAATGGGTTGGTTATTAGGTCAAGGATTGACCATATTGACCAAAGTTGACTTTTTGATCAAAAGTTGACATATTGGGCCAATAATTGGTCATTAAGTCAAAAATTTACTATTTTGACCAAAATTGACAATTTGGTCAAAAGTCGATCTATTGGCTTAGTGGGTTGGTCATTGGGTCGAAGATTTACCATTTTGACAAAAGTTGACATTTTGGTCGAAAGTTGATCTATTGGATCGATTGGTTTGTCATTGGGTCAAGGAAAGACCGATTTGACCAAAGTTGACTTTTTTGTCAAAGATTGACTTATTGGGTGAATATTTGGTCATTAATTCAAAAATGAACTATTTTGACCAAAATTGACTTTTTGGTCAAAAGTTGACCAAATAGACCTTTTGTTCAGAGATTGATTTATTGTGTTAATAATTGGTCATTATGTCTAAAATTGAGTAATTTGTTCAAAAGTTGATCTATCGGGTCTATAAGTTGGTCATTGGGTCACGGATTGCCCATTTTGATAAAAGTTGACATTTTGGTCAAAAGTTGACGTATTGGGTTAATGCGTTGGTCATTGGTTCAGAAATTGACCATTTTACCCAAACTTGACTTTTTGGTCAAAATTTGACATATTGGGATAATGGGGTGGTCATTAGGTCAAAAATTGACAATTTTGACCAAAATTAACTTTTTGGTCAAAAGCTCACCTATTTGGTTAATGGATTGGTCATTAAGTAAAAGATTGACAATTTCGACCAAAATTGTCTTTTTGGTCGAAAGTTGACATATTAGGTCGATGGGTTGGTCATTGGGTCGAGTATTGACCTTTTTGAACAATGTTGACTTTTTGAACAAAGATTGACTTATTGGGTCGATAATTGGTGATTAGGTCGAAAAATGATTTTTTGACCAAAATTAAATTTTTGGCCGAAAGTTGACCCTTTAGGTCGACGGCGTAGTCATTGGGTTAGAAATTGACCATTTTGACTAAAGTTAACTTTTTGGTCAAAAGTTTACGAATTAGGTCAATGGGTTGACATTAGGTAAAGAATTGGTCGTTTTGACCAAAGTTAACTATTTGATCGGAGATTAACTTATTGGGTCAATAATTGGTGATTAGGTTAAAAATTGATTTATTTTGACCAAAATTGAATTTTTGGTCAAAAGTTAACCCATTTGGTCAACGGGGTGGACATTGGGTCAAAAATTGACCATTTTGACCAAGGATGACCTTTTGGTCAAAAGTTGCCCAATTTTGACCAAAATTGAATTTTTTGTCAAAAGTTAACCCATTGGGTTAACGGGGTGGTCATTGGGTTGACAATTTACCATTTTGACCAAGGTTAACTTTTTGGTCAAAAGTTGTCCTATTTGGTCAATGAGTTGATAATTGGGTCAACTATTGATCATTTTGACGAAAGATGACTTTTCATTCAAAAGTTGACCTATTGGGTCAATGGGTTGGTCATTGGGTCAAAAATTAACCATTTTGACCAAAGTTGTTTTTTGGTCGAAAGTTGACTATTAGATTGATGGGTGGTCAATAAGTCAAAATTGATTATTTTAACCAAAATCGCTATTTGGTCGAAAAGTTGACTTATTAGGTCAATGTGTTTGTCATTGGGTTAAGGATTGATCATTTTTACCGAAGTAGACTTTTTGGTTAGAGACTGACTTATAAGGTCAAAATTGGTCATTAATTATAAAATTGACTATTTTGACCAAATTTTACTTTTTGGTTAAAAATTGACCTATTAGGACAATGGGTTGGTCATAGGTTAAAATATTGATTATTTTGACCAAAGTTGACTTTTTGGTCAAAAGTTGACATATTGGGTCAATGGGTTGGTCATTGGGTCAATGGGTTGGTCATTGGGTCAAGGATTAACCATTTTGACCATAGTTGACTTTTTAGTCTGAGATTGGGTTACTAGGTCAATAATTGGTCATTAGGTCAAAAAATTAACTATTTGGACCAAAATTGATTTTATGGTCAAAAGTTAACACATTGGGTCAATGGGTTGGTCATTGGTCGCAAGGATTGACCCTTTTGACTAAAGTTGTCTTTTGGTCGAAAGTTAGCTTATGAGGTCGATGGGTTGGTCATTGGGTCAAGGATTGACCATTTTGAAAAAAGTTGACTTTTTGGTGAGAGATTGACTTATTAGGTTAATAATTAGTCATTAGGTCGAAAAATTGATTATTTTGACCAAAATTAAATTTTGGTCGAAAAGTTGACCTATTGGGTCAACTTGGTCGTCATTGTGTCAAAAAATATAATCATTTTAGCTAAAGTTTACTTTTTTGTCAAAAGTTGACCAATTTGCTCAATGAGTCGGAAATTGGGTCAAGAATTGACCATTTTGACCGAAGATGACTTTTTGGTCAAAATTTGATCTATTGGCTCAATGGTTGGTCATTGGGTAAAAAATTGACCATTTTGACCAAAGTTGACTTTTTGGTCAAAAGTTAACCTATTGGTTTAATTAGTTGTCATTAGGTCAAAAATTAACTATTTTGACCAAAATTGACTTTTTGGTCAAAAGTTGACCTATTAGGTCAATGGGTTTGTCATTGGGTCAAGGATTTACCATTTTGACCAAAGTTGACTTTTTGGTCAAAGACTGACTTAATGGGTCAATAATTGGTCATTAGGTCAAAAATTGATTATTTTGACAAAAATTGAATTTTTTGTCAAAGGTTAACCCATGGGGTTAACGGGGTAGTCAATGGGTCAGAAATTGACCACTTTGACTAAAGTTAACTTTTTGGTCAAAAGTTGACATATTTGATCAATGAGTTGGTAATTCGTTAAATAATTGATCATTTTGACCAAAGATGACTTTTTTGGTCAAAAGTTGACCTATTGGGTAAATTGGGTTGATCATAAGGTTAAAAATTGACCATGTTGACTGAAGTTGACTTTTTGGTCAAAAGTTGACTTATTAGGTCAATAGGTGGTCTTTAGGTAAAAAATTGACTATTTTGACTAAAATTGACTTTTTGGTCAAAAGTTAACCTAATGGGTCAATGGGATTGTCATTGGGTTAGGGATTGACCATTTTGACCAATGTTAACTTTTTGATCAAAGATTGACTTGTTAGGTCGATTATTGGTCATTAGAGTCAAAAATCGACTATTTTGACCAAAATTAAATTTTTGGTCAAAAGTTAATCCATTGGGTCAACGGGGAGGTCATTGGGTCAGAAATTGACCATTTTGACTAAAGTTGACTTTTTGCTCAAAAGTTGACCTATTTGGCCAATAAGTTGGTAATTGGGTCAAGAATTAACCATTTTGACCAAAGATGACTTTTTTGGTCAAAAGTTGACCTATTGGGTAAATGGGTTGGTCATTGGGTCAAAAAATGACCATTTTGACCAAAGTTGACTTTTTGGTCAAAAGTTGACCTATTGGGTCAATGGATTTGTCATTGGGTCAAAGATTTACCATTTTGACTAAAGTTGACTTTTAGGTCAGAGATTGACTTATTGGGTCAATAATTGGTAACTAATTCAAAAATTGACTATTTTGACCAAAATTAACTTTTTCGTCAAAAGTTGACCTATTAGGCAAATGAGTTGGTCATTGGGTCAAGGATTTATCATTTTGGCCAAAGTTGACTTTTTGGTCAAAAGTTGACCTATTAGGTCAATGGGGGGTCATTGAGTCAAGGATTTACCATTTTGACCAAAGTTGACTTTTTGGCCAGAGATTGACTTATTAGGTCAATAATTTGTCATTAGGTCAAATGTTTTGACCAAAATTGACTTTTTGGTCAAAAGTTGACTTATTGGGTCAAACGGTTGGTCATTGCATCAAGGATTGACCATTTTGATCAAAGTTGTCTATTTGGGTAAAAGTTAACCTATTTAGGTCAATGAGCCCGTCATTAGGTCAAAAATTGACAATTTTGACCAAAATTGACTTTTTTGTCAAAAGTTGACCTATTGGGTCAATTTGTTGGTCATTGGGTCAAGGATATACCATTTTGGCCAAAGTTGACTTTTAAGTCAAAAGTTGACAAATTGGGTCAATGGGTTGGTCATTGGATCATGGATTGACCATTTTTACAAAAGTTGATTTTTAGGTCATCGTGTCAGAAATTGACCATTTTGGACAAATCTGACTTTTTGGTCAAAAGCTAACCTTCTGGGTCAATGAGGTGGCATTAGGTCAAAAATTGACAATTTTGACCAAAATTGACTTTTGGTCAAAAGTTGTCATTTTGGGTCAATGAGTTGGTCATTGGGTCGAGGATTGACCATTTTGACCAAAGTTGACTTTTTGGATAAAAGTTGACCTATTGGGTCAATGAGTTCGTCATTGGGTCAAGGATTTTGGGTCAATGAGTTGGTCATTGGGTCAAGGATTAACCATTTTAACCAAAGTTGAATTTTTGGTCAAAAGTTGACCTATTGGGTCAATAATTGGTCATTAAGTCAAAAATTTACTATTTTGACCAAAATTGAAATTTTGGTCAAAAGTCGATCTATTGGGTTAGTGGGTTGGTCATTGGGTCAAGGATTTACCATTTTGACAAAAGTGGACATTTTGGTCAAAAGTTGACATATTGGGTCAACGGGTTTGTCATTGGGTCAAGGATTGACCATTTTGACCAAAATAGACTTTTTGGTCAGAGATTGACTTATTGGGTCAATAATTCGTAAATATCTCAAAAATTGACTATTTTGACATAAGTTGACTTTTTGTTCAAAAGATGACTTATTGGGTCAATGCGTTCTTCATTTGGTAAAGAATTGATCATTTTGACCAAAGTTGATTTTTTGGTCAAAAGTTGACTTATTGGGTCAATGGGTTGGTCATTGGGTCAAAAATTGTCTATTTTGATCAAAGTTAACTCTTTGGTCAAATGTTGACATATGTGGTTAATGGGTGGTCATTAGGTCAAAATTTTACTATTTTGACCAAAATTGACTATTTGGTTAAAAGTTGACCTTTTGGGTCAATGAGTTTGTCATTGGGTCAAGGATTGACAATTTTTACCAAAGTTGATTTTTTGGTCAAAGATTGACTTATTGGGTCAATAATTGGTCATTAGGTCAGAAATCAACTATTCTGACCAAAATTAAATTTTTGGTCAAAATTTAATCCATTGGGTCAACGGGGAGGTCATTGAGTCGAGAATTGACAATTTTGACCAAAGTTGACTTTTTGGTCAAAAGTTGACCTATTTGGTCAATTAGTTGGTAATAGGGTCAATAATTGACCATTTTGACCAAAGATGACTTTTTTGGTCCAAAGTTGACCTATTGCGTAAATGGGTTCGTCATTGGCTTTAAAATTGACTATTTTGACCAAGTTGACTTTTTGGTCAAAAGTTGACCTATTGGGTCAATGGGTGGTCATTAAGTCAAAAATTGTCAAGGCCAAAATTGACTTTTTGGACAAAATTTGACCTATAAATTCAAAGGTATTGTCATAAGGTCAAAGATTGACCATTTTGACCAAAGTTGACTTTTAGCTCAGAGATTGACTTATTGGGTCAATAATTGGTAATTAATTCAAAAATTGACTATTTCACCAAAATTGACTTTTTGGTCAAAAGTTGCCCTATTAGGCCAATGAGTTGGTCATTGGGTTAAGGATTGATCATTCTGACCAAAGTTGACTTTTTGGTCAAGCGTTGATCTATTAGTTCAATGTGTTGGTCATTTGGTCAAGGATTTACTATTTTGACAAAAGTTGTCTTTTGGTCAGAGATTGGCTTACTAGGCCTAAATTGGTCATTAGGTCAAAAATTGACTATTTTGACCAAAATTTACTTTTTGATCAAAAGTTGACCTACTGGGTCAAGGGGTTAGTCATTGCGTCAAGGATTGACCATTTTGACCAAAGTTGTCTTTTTGGTCAAAACATGACCTATTGGGTCAATGTGTTGGTTATTGGGTCAAGGATTAACCATTTTGGCAAAAGTTGACTTTTAAGTCAAAAGTTGACAAATTGGGTCAATGGCTTGGTCATTGGATCAGGGATTGACCACTTCCACCAAAGTAGACATTTAGGTCATTGTGTCAGAAATTGACCATTTTGGCCAAATCTAACTTTTTAGTCAAAAGTTAACCTTTTGGGTCATGGAGGTGGTCATTAGGTCAAAAATTGACAATTTTAACAAAAATTGACTTTTTGGTCAAAAGTTGTCGTTTTGGATCAATGAGTTAGTCATTGGGTCAAGGATTGGCCATTTTGAACAAAGTTGACTTTTTGGTCAAAATTTGACTTATTTGGTCAATGAGTTGGTCATTGGGTCAAGGATTGACTATTTTGAACAAAGTTGACTTTGTGGTCAAAAGTTGACCTACTGGGTCAATAATTGGTCTTTAAGTCAAAATTTTACTATTTTGACCAAAATTGACTTTTTGGTCAAAACTTGATATATTTGGTCAGTGGGGATGTCATTGAGTCAAGGATTTACCATTTTGGTCAAAAGTTGACCTATTGGGTCAATGGGTTAGTCTTTGGGTCAATGATTGACCATTTATGACCAAAGATGACTTTTTGGTCAGAGATTGACTTATTGGGTCAATAATCGGTCATTTGGTCAAAAATTGACAATTTTGATCAAAATTGAGTTTTTAGTCAAAAGTTGACCTATTGGGTCAATGTGTTGGTCATTGGGTCAAGGATTAACCATTTTGCCAAAGTTGACTTTTTGGTCAAAAGTTGACAAATTGTGTTAATGGGTTGGTCATTGGATAAAGGATTGACCATTTTTACAAAAGTTGACATTTAGGTCATTGTGTAAGAAATTCATCATTTTGACCAAATTTGACTTTTTGGTCAAAACTTAACCTTTTGGGTCAATGAGTTGGTGATTGCGTCAAAGATTGACCAGTTTAACCAAAGTTGACTTTTTGGTCAAAAGTTGACCTATTGGTTGTCGGGTTTATCATTGTGTCAAGGACTGACCATTTTGACCAAAGTTGACTTTTTGGTCAATGGTTGACATATTGGATTAATAATAGGTCCTTAACTCAAAAATTTACTAATTTGACCAAAATTGACTTTTTGGTCAAAAGTCGATTTATTGGGTCTGTGGGTTGGTCATTGGATCAGGGATTGACCATTTCCACCAAAGTAGACATGTAGGTCATTGTGTCAGAAATTGACCATTTTGGCCAAATCTGACTTTTTGGTTAAAAGTTAACCATTTGGGTCATTGAGGTGGTCATTAGGTCAAAAATTGACAATTTTGACCAAAATTTACTTTTTGGTCAAAAGTTGTCATTTTGGATGAATGAGTTGGTCATTGGGTTAAGGATTGGCCATTTTGAACAATGTTGACTTTTTGGTCAAAATTTGACTTATTAAGTTAATGGGTTGGTCATTGGGTCAAGGATTGACCTTTTTGAACAAAGTTGACTTTCTGGTCAAAAGTTGACCTCTTGGGTCAATAATTGGTCATTAAGTCAAAATTTTACTATTTTGACCAAAATTGACTTTTTGGTCAAAAGTTGATATGTTTGGTCAGTGGGTTCGTCATTGGGTCAAGGATTTACCATTTTGACTAAAGTTGACATTTTGGTCAAAAGTTGACCTATTGGGTCAATGGGTTTGTCTTTGGGTCAATGATTGACCATTATGACCAAAGATGACTTTTTGGTCAGAGATTGACTTATTGGGTCAATAATTGGTCATTAGGTCAAAAATTGACAATTTTGATCAAAATTGACTTTTTTGTCAAAAGTTGACTATTGGCTCAATGTGTTGGTCATTGGGTCAAGGATTAACCATTTTGGCCAAAGTTGACTTTTTGGTAAAAAGTTGACAAATTGTGTCAATGGGTTGGTCATTGGATAAAGGATTGACCATTTTCACAAAAGTTGACATTTAGGTCATTGTGTAAGAAATTCACCATTTTGACCAAATTTGACTTTTTGGTCAAAACTTAACCTTTTGGGTCAATGAGTTAGTGAATGGATCAAAGATTGACCAGTTTAACCAAAGTTGACTTTTTGGTCAAAAGTTGACCTATTGGTTTATCGGGTTTGTCATTGTGTCAAGGATTGACCATTTTGATCAAAGTTGACTTTTTGGTCAATGGTTGACATATTGGGTCAATAATAGGTCATTAAGTTAAAAATTTACTATTTTAACCAAAATTGACTTTTTGTTCAAAAGTCAATTTTTTGGGTCAATGGGTTGGTCATTGGGTCAAGGATTTACCATTTTGACAAAAGTTGACTTTTAGGTCAAAAGTGGACCTATTGGGTCAATGGGTATGTCATTGGGTCAAGGATTGACCATTCTGACCAAAGTAGACTTTTTGGTCAGAGATTGACTTTTTGGGTCAATAATTCGTCATTATGTCAAAAACTGACTATTTTGTCCCAAATTGACTTTTTGTTCAAAAGTTGACTTATTAGGTCAATGCGTTGTTCATTGGGTCAAGAATTAACCATTTTGACCAAAGTTGACTTTTTGGTCAAAAGTTGACTTATTGGGTCAATGAGTTGGTCATTGGGTCAAAAATTAATCATTTTGACCAAAGTTGACAATTTAGTCAAAAGTTGACCTACGTGGTCAATGGGTGTTCATTAGATAAAAATTTGACTATTTTGACTAAAATTGACTTTTTGGTCAAAAGTTGACCTATTAGGTCAACGGGTTGCTCATTGGGTCAAGGTTTGACCAATTTAACCAAAGTTTATTTTTTGGTCAAAAGTTGACCTATTGCGTCATTAGGTTGGTGCTTGGGTCAAAAATTGACCATTTCGACCAAAGTTGACGTTTTGGTTAAAAGTTAACTTATTGGGTTAATAGTTTGTCATTGGGTCAAAGATCAACCATTTTAACCAAAGTTGACTTTTTGGTCAGAGATTGGCATACTGGGTCAGTAATTGGTCATTAGGTCAAAGAATTAATTATTTTTACCAAAATTAACTTTTTGGTCAAAAGTTGATCTATTGGGTCAATGAGTTGTTCATTAGGTGGAGTGACCATTTTGACCAAAAATAACTTTTTGGTCAAAAGTTGACCTACTGGGTCAATGAATTGGTCATTAGGTCAAAAATTAACTATTTTGACCATAATTGATTTTTTGGTCAAAAGTTGACCTATTAGGTCAATGGGTTTGTCATTGGGTCAAGGATTTACCATTTTGACCAAAGTTGACTTTTTGGTCGAAGGCCGACTTAATGGATCGATAATTGGTCATTAGGTCGAAAATTGATTATTTTGACAAAAATTGAATTTTTTGTCAAAGGTTAACCCATAGGGTTAACGGGGTAGTCAATGGGTCAGAAATTGACCACTTTGACTAAAGTTAACTTTTTGGTCAAAAGTTGACATATTTGATCAATGCGTTGGTAATTCGTTAAATAATTGATCATTTTGACCAAAGATGACTTTCTTGGTCAAAAGTTGGCCTATTGGGTAAATTGGGTTGATCACTAGGTTAAAAATTGACCATGTTGACCGAAGTTGACTTTTTGGTCAAAAGTTGACTTATTGGGTCAATAGGTGGTCATAAGGTAAAAAATTAACTATTTTGACTAAAATTGACTTTTTGGTCAAAAGTTAACCTAATGGGTCAATGAGATTGTCATTGGGTTAAGGATTGACCATTTTGACCAAAGTCGACTTTTTGATCAAAGATTGACTTGTTGGGTCAATTATTGGTCATTAGGTCAAAAATCGACTATTTTGACCCAAAATTAAATTCTTGGTCAAAAGTTAATCCATTGGGTGAACGGGGAGGACATTGGGTCAGAAATTGACCATTTTAACTAAAGTTGACTTTTTGCTCAAAAGTTGACCTATTTGACCAATAAGTTGGTAATTGGGTCAAGAATTAACCATTTTGACCAAAGATGACTTTTTGGTCAAAAGTTGACTTATTGGGTAAATGGATTGGTGATTGGGTCGAAAAAAGACCATTTTGACCAAAGTTGACTTTTTGGTCGAAAGTTGACCTATTGGATCGATGGATTTGTCATTGGGTCGAAGATTTACCATTTCGACTAAAGTTGACTTTTAGGTCGGAGATTGACTTATTGGGTCGATAATTGGTAACTAATTCAAAAATTGATTATTTTGACCAAAATTGACTTTTTGGTCGAAAAGTTGACTTATTAGGCGAAATGAGTTGGTCATTGGGTCAAGGATTTATCATTTTGGCCAAAGTTGACTTTTTGGTCAAAAGTTGACCTATTAGGTCAATGGGGCTTCATTGAGTCAAGGATTTACCATTTTGACTAAAGTTGACTTTTTGGCCAGAGATTGGCTTACTAGGTCAATAATTTGTCATTAATTGAATATTATGACCAAAATTGACTTTTTGGTCAAAGGTTCACCTATTGGGTCAATGGGTTGGTCATTGCGTCTAGGATTGATAATTTTGACCAAAGTTGACTTCTTGGTCTAAAGTTGACCTATTTATTCAATGGGGGGTCATTAGGTCAAAATTTGACTATTTTGACCAAAATTGACTTTTTGGTCAAAAGTTGACCAAATGGGTCAATGGGTTGGTCATTGGGTCAAGGATTTACCATTTTGACCAAAGTTGACTTTTTGGCCAGAGATTGACTTACTAGGTCAATAATTTGTCATTAGGTCAAAAATTTTGACCAAAATTGACTTTTTGGTCAAAAGTTGACCTATTGGGTCAATCGGTTGGTCATTGCATCAAGGATTGACCATTTTGATCAAAGTTGTCTATTTGAGTAAAAGTTAACCTATTTAGGTCAATGAGCCCGTCATTAGGTCAAAAATTGACAATTTTGACCAAAATTGACTTTTTTGTCAAAAGTTGACCTATTGGGTCAATGTGTTGGTCATTGGGTCAAGGATATACCTTTTGGCCAAAGTTGACTTTTAAGTCAAAAGTTGAAAAATTGGGTCAATGGGTTGGTCATTGGATCATGGATTGACCATTTTTACAAAAGTTGATTTTTAGGTCATCGTGTCAGAAATTGACCATTTTGGACAAATCTGACTTTTTGGTCAAAAGCTAACTATGCAGGTCAATGAGGTGGTCATTAGGTCAAAAATTGACAATTTTGACTAAAATTGACTTTTGGTCAAAAGTTGTCATTTTGGGTCAATGAGTTGGTCATTGGGTCAAGGTTTGAGCATTTTGACCAAAGTTGACTTTTTAGTTAAAAGTTGACCTATTGGGTCAATGAGTTCGTGATTGGGTCAAGGATTTTGGGTCAATGAGTTGGTCATTGGGTCAAAGATTAACCATTTTAACCAAAGTTGAATTTTTGGTCAAAAGTTGACCTATTGGGTCAATAATTGGTCATTAAGTCAAAACTTTATTATTTTGACCAAAATTGACATTTTGGTCAAAAGTCGATCTATTGGGTTAGTGGGCTGGTCATTGGGTCAAGGATTTACCATTTTGACAAAAGTGGACATTTTGGTCAAAAGTTGACATATTGGGTCAATGGGTTTGTCATTGGGTCAAGGATTGACCATTTTGACCAAAAAAGACTTTTTGGTCAGAGATTGACTTATTGGGTCAATAATTCGTAAATATATCAAAAATTGACTATTTTGACATAAGTTGACTTTTTGTTCAAAAGATGACTTATTGGGTCAATGCGTTCTTCACTTGGTAAAGAATTGATCATTTTGACCAAAGTTGACTTTTTGGTCAAAAGTTGACTTATTGGGTCAATGGGTTGGTCATTGGGTCAAAAATTGTCTATTTTGATCAAAGTTAACTCTTTGGTCAAAAGTTGACCTATGTGGTTAATGGGTGGTCATTAGGTCAAAATTTTACTATTTTGACCAAAATTGACTATTTGGTTAAAAGTTGACCTTTTGGGTCAATGAGTTTGTCATTGGGTAAAGGATTGACCATTTTTTACCAAAGTTGATTTTTGGTCAAATATTGACTTATTAGATTGATAATTGGTCATTAGGTCGAAATCAACTATTCGACCAAAATTAAATTTTTGGTCGAAATTTAATCCATTGGGTTAAAGGGGAGGTCATTGGGTCGAAATTGACAATTTCGACCAAAGTTGACTTTTGGTCATAAGTTGACCTATTTGGTCAATTAGTTGGTAATAGAATTCGATAATTGACCATTTTGAGCAAAGATGACTTTTTTGGTCAAAAGTTGACCTAGTGCGTAAATGGGTTCGTCATTGGCTTTAAAATTGACTATTTTGACCAAGTTGACTTTTTGGTCGAAAGTTGACCTATCAGATCGATGGGTGGTCATTAAGTCAAAATTGACAAGGCCGAAATTGACTTCTTGGACAAAATTTGACCTATAAATTCAAAGGTATTGTCATAAGGTCGAAGATCGACGATTTTGACCAAAGTTGACTTTTAGCTCGGAGATCGACTTATCAGTCAATAATCGGTAATTAATTCAAAAATTGATCATTTCACCAAAATTAACTTTTTGGTCGAAAGTTGCTCCTATTAGGCCGATGAGTTGGTCATTGGGTTAAGGATTGATCATTCGACCAAAGTTGACTTTTCGGTCGACCGCTGATCTATTAGTTCAATGTGTTGGTCATTTGGTCGAGGATTTACTATTTTGACAAAAAGTTGTCTTTTTGGTCGAGAGATTGGCTTACTAGGCCTAAATTGGTCATTAGGTCGAAAATTGACTATTTCGACTAAAATTTACTTTTTGATCGAAAGTTGACTCTTGCGGGTCGGGGTTAGTCATTGCGTCGGGGATTGGCCAATTTTGACCAAAGTTGTCTTTTCGGTCGAAACATGACCTATTGGGTCGATGTGTTGGTTATTGGGTCAAGGATTAACCATTTTGGCAAAAGTTGGCTTTTAAGTCAAAAGTCGACAAATCGGGTCAATGGCTTGGGTCATTGGATCGTGGGATTGACCATTTCCACCAAAGTAGACATTTAGGTCATTAGTGTCGGAAATTGACCATTTCGGCCAAATCTATCTTTTTAGTCAAAAGTTAACCTTTTGGGTCATGGAGGTGGTCATTAGTTCAAAAATTGACAATTTTAACAAAAATTGACTTTTTGGTCGAAAGTTGTCGCTTTGGATCAATGAGTTAGTCATTGGGTCAAGGATTGGCCATTTTGAACAAAGTTGACTTTTTGGTCAAAATTTGACTTATTTGGTCAATGAGTTGGTCATTGGGTCAAGGATTGACTATTTTGAACAAAGTTGACTTTGTGGTCAAAAGTTGACCTACTGGGTCAATAATTAGTCTTTAAGTCAAAATTTTACTATTTTGACCAAAATTGTCTTTTTGGTCAAAACTTGATATATTTGGTCAGTGGGGATGTCATTGAGTCAAGGATTTACCATTTTGGTCAAAAGTTGACCTATTGGGTCAATGGGTTAGTCTTTGGGTCAATGATTGACCATTTATGACCAAAGATGACTTTTTGGTCAGAGATTGACTTATTGGGTCAATAATCGGTCATTTGGTCAAAAATTGACAATTTTGATCAAAATTGAAGTTTTTAGTCGAAGTTGACCTATCGGGTCGATGTGTTGGTCATTGGGTCGAGGATTAAGCTATTTTGGCCAAAGTTGACTTTTTGGTCGAAAGTTGACAAATTGTGTCGATGGGTTGGTCATTGGATAAAGGATTCGACCATTTTTACAAAAAGTTGACATTTAGGTCATTGTGGTAAGAAATTCATCATTTTGACCGAATTTGACTTTTTGGTCAAAACTTAACCTTTTGGGTCAATGAGTTGGTGATTGCGTCAAAGATTGACCAGTTTGACCAGAAGTTGACTTTTTGGTCGAAAGTTGATCCATTGGTTGTCGGGTTTATCATTGTGTCAAGGACTGACCATTTTGACCAAAGTTGACTTTTTGGTCAATGGTTGACATATTGGATTAATAATAGGTCCTTAAGTCAAAAATTTACTAATTTGACCAAAATTGACTTTTTGGTCAAAAGTCGATTTATTGGGTCTGTGGGTTGGTCATTGGATCAGGGATTGACCATTTCCACAAAAGTAGACATGTAGGTCATTGTGTCAGAAATTGTCCATTTTGGCCAAATCTGACTTTTTGGTTAAAAGTTAACCTTTTGGGTCATTGAGGTGGTCATTAGGTCAAAAATTGACAATTTTGACCAAAATTTACTTTTTGGTCAAAAGTTGTCATTTTGGATGAATGAGTTGGTCATTGGGTTAAGGATTGGCCATTTTGAACAAAGTTGACTTTTTGGTCAAAATTTGACTTATTAAGTTAATGGGTTGGTCATTGGGTCAAGGATTGACCTTTTTGAACAAAGTTGACTTTCTGGTCAAAAGTTGACCTACTGGGTCAATAATTGGTCATTAAGTCAAAATTTTACTATTTTGACCAAAATTGACTTTTTGGTCAAAAGTTGATATATTTGGTCAGTGGGTTGGTCATTGGGTCAAGGATTTACCATTTTGACTAAAGTTGACATTTTGGTCAAAAGTTGACCTATTGGGTCAATGGGCTTGTCATTGGGTCAAGGATTGACCATTATGATCAAAGTTGACTTTTTGGTCGAGAGATTGACTTATCGGGTCAATAATTGGTCATTAGGTCAAAAATTGACAATTTTGATCAAAATTGACATTTTTGTCAAAAGTTGACTATTGGCTCAATTTGTTGTCATTGCGTCAAGGATTAACTATTTTGGCCAAAGTTAACTTTTTGGTAAAAAGTTGACAAATTGTGTCAATGGATGTCATTGGATAAAGGATTGACCATTTTCACAAAAGTTGACATTTAGGTCATTGTGTAAGAAATTCACCATTTTGACCAAATTTGACTTTTTGGTCAAAAGTTAACCTTTGGGTCAATGAGTTAGTGATTGGGTCAAAGATTGACCAGTTTAACCAAAGTTGACTTTTTGGTCAAAAGTTGACCTATTGGTTTATCGGGTTTGTCATTGTGTCAAGGATTGACCATTTTGATCAAAGTTGACTTTTTGGTCAATGGTTGACATATTGAGTCAATAATAGGTCATTAAGTTAAAAATTTACTATTTTAACCAAAATTGACTTTTTGGTCAAAAGTCTATTTTTTGGATCAGTGGGTTGGTCATTGGGTCAAGGATTTACCATTTTGACAAAAGTTGACTTTTAGGTCAAAAGTGGACCTATTGGGTCAATGGGTTTGTCATTGAGTCAAGGATTGACCATTCTGACCAAAGTAGACTTTTTGGTCAGATATTGACTTTTTGGGTCAATAATTCGTCATTATGTCAAAAACTGACTATTTTGTCCCAAATTGACTTTTTGTTCAAAAGTTGACTTATTGGTTCAACGTGTTGTTCATTGGGTCAAGAATTAACCATTTTGACCAAAGTTGACTTTTTGGTCAAAAGTTGACTTATTGGGTCAATGAGTTGGTCATTGGGTCAAAAATTAATCATTTTGACCAAAGTTGACACTTTGGTCAAAAGTTGACCTACATGGTCAATGGGTGGTCATTAGATAAAAATTTGACTATTTAAACTAAAATTGACTTTTTGGTCAAAAGTTGACCTATTAGGTCAACGGGTTGCTCATTGGGTCAAGGTTTGACCAATTTAACTAAAGTTTATTTTTTGGTCAAAAGTTGACCTATTGCGTCATTAGGTTGGTGCTTGGGTCAAAAATTGACCATTTCGACCAAAGTTGACGTTTTGGTTAAAAGTTAACTTATTGGGTCAATAGTTTGTCATTGGGTCAAAGATCAACCATTTTGACCAAAGTTGACTTTTTGGTCAGAGATTGGCTTACTGGGTCAATAATTGGTCATTAGGTCAAAGAATTAATTATTTTTACCAAAATTGACTTTTTGGTCAAAAGTTGATCTATTGGGTCAATGAGTTGTTCATTAGGTGGAGTGACCATTTTGACCAAAAATAACTTTTTGGTCAAAAGTTGACCTATTGGGTCAATGAATTGGTCATTGGGTCAAGGATTAACCATTTTGACCAAAGTTGACTTTTTGGTCATATGGTCGACATATCAGATCAATAATCGGTCATTAGGTCAAAATTCGATTATTTTATCCAAAATTAAATTTTTGGTCAAAAGTCAATCCATCAGGTCAACGGGGTAGTCTTTGGGCCAGAAATTGACCATTTTGACCAAAGTTGACTTTTTGGTCAAAAGTTGACCTATTTGGTCAATAAGTTGGTAAATGGGTCAACAATTGACCATTTTGACCGAAGATGACTTTTTGGTCAAAAAATTGATCTATTGGGACTTTGGGTTGGTTAGTGGGTCAAAAATTAACCATTTTGACAAAAGTTGACTTTATGGTCAATAGTTGTCCTATTGGGTAAATGGGTGGTCATTAGGTCAAAAATTGACTATTTTGACTAAAATTGACTTTTTGGACAATAGTTTACCTATTGGGTCAATAGGTTTATCATTGGGTCAAAGATTTTCCATTTTGACCAAAGTTGACTTTTAGGGGTGAATAATTGATAATTAATTCAAAAATTAACTATGTTGACCAAAATGGACTTTTTGGTCAAAAGTTGACATATTAGGCCAAAGAGTTGGTCATTAGGTCAAGGGTTGATCATTTTGACCGAAGTTGACTTTTTGGTCAAAAGTTGACCTATTGGGTCAATGGGTTTGTCATTGGGTCAAGGATTTACCATTTAGACCAAAGTTGACTTTTTGGTCAGAGATTAGCTTACTAGGTCAATAATTGGTCATTAGGTAAAACATTGACTATTTTAATAAAAATTGACTTTTTGGTCTAAAGTTAACCTATTGGGTCAATGGGTTGGTCATTGGGTCAAGGATTGACTATTTTGACCAAAGTAGTCATTTTGGTCAAAAGTTGACCTATTTATATCAATGAGGCGGTCATTAGGTAAAAAATTGACAATTTTGACCAAAATTGACTTTTTGGTTAAAAGTTGACCTATTGGGTCAATGGGTCGAGGATTAACCATTTTTGCCAAAGTTGACTTTTAAGTCGAAAGTTGACAAATTGGGTCAATGGGTTGGTCATCGGATCAAGGATTGACCATTTTCACCAAAGTTGACATTTAGGTCATCGTGACAAAAAATGTCCATTTAGGCCAAATCTAACTTTTTGGTCAAAAATTAACCTTTTGGGTCAATGAGGTGGTTATTTGGTCAAAAATTGACAATTTTGACAAAAATTGACTTTTTGGTCAAAAGTTGTCCTTTTCGAATCATTAGTTGTGTAAAGGATTAACCATTTTGACCAAAGTTGACTTTTTGGTCAAAGATTGACTTTTTGGGTCAATAAATGGTCATTAGGTCAAAAATTAACTATTTTGACCAAAATTGAATTTTTTGTCAGAAGTTAACCGATCGGGTAAATAGGAGGTCATTCGGTCGAAATCGACCATTTTGATCTAAAGTCAATTTTTTGTAAAAAGTCGACATATTTGGTCAATGAGTTCATAATTGGGTCAAGAATAGACCATTTTGACCAAAGATGACTGTTTTGGTCAAATGTTGACCTATTGGGTTAATGGGTTTGTCATTGGGTCAAAAAATGACCATTTTGACCAAAGTTGACTTTTTGGTCAAAAGTTAACCTATTGGGTCGATGGGTGGTCATTAGGTCAAATATTGATTATTTTAAACAAAATGACTTTATGGTTAAAAGTTGACCTATGGTGTCAAATGGTTTGTCATTGGGTCAAGGATCTGATTCAATTCGACCAAAGTCGACTTTTTGGTCAATGATCGACTTATCGGATCAATATTTCGGTCATTAATTCAAAATGAACAATTTTGACCAAAATTGACTTTTCGGTCAAAAGTTGACCAATTGAATCTAATGGGTCGTTTCATTGGGTCAAGGATTCATCATTTAGACCAAAGTCGACTTTTTGGTTAAAAGTCGACTCGTTGGGTCAATGGGTTGGTCATCTGGGTCAGGATCGAATTCATTTTCACCAAAGTCGACTTTTGGTCGAGAACGGCTTCATCGGGTTAAAAATTGGTCATTAGGTCAAAAATTAAATATTTCGACCAAATTTGACTTTTTGTTCGCCAATTGGGTCTATGGGTTGGTCCTTGGGTCAGAAATTGATCAGTTTTACTAAAGTTGACTTTTTGGTCAAAAGTTGACCTATTGAGTCAATTGGGTGGTCATTAGGTCAAAAATTGACTATTCTGACCAAAATTGACTTTTTTGTTAAAAGTTGACCTATTGGGCCAATGAGTTGGTCATTATGTCAAAATTGATTTTTCGGTCAAAAGTTGACCTATTGGATCATTGGGTCAAAGATTGACCATTTTGATCATAGTTGACTTTTGGGTTAAAAGTTGACTGATTGGGTCAATGGGTTGGTTATTAGGTCAAGGATTGACCATATTGACCAAAGTTGACTTTTTGGTCAAAAGTTGACATATTGGGTTAATAATTGGTCATTAAGTCAAAAATTTGCTATTTTGACCAAAATTGACAATTTGGTCAAAAGTCGATCTATTGGGTTAGTGGGTTGGTCATTGGGTCAAGGATTTACCATTTTGACAAAAGTTGACATTTTGGTCAAAAGTTGACCTATTGGGTCAATTGGTTTGTCATTGGGTCAAGGAATGGCCAATTTGACCAAAGTTGACTTTTTTGTCAAAGATTGACTTATTGGGTGAATATTCGTCATTAATTCAAAAATGAACTATTTCGACCAAAATCGACTTTTTGGTCAAAAGTCGACTCAAATAGACCTTTTGTTCAGAGATTGATTTATTGGGTTAATAATTGGTCATTATGTCTAAAATTGACTAATTTGTTCAAAAGTTGACCTATTGGGTCTATAAGTTGGTCATTGGGTCACGGATTGCCCATTTTGATAAAAGTTGACATTTTGGTCAAAAGTTGACGTATTGGGTTAATGCGTTGGTCATTGGTTCAGAAATTGACCATTTTAACCAAACTTGACTTTTTGGTCAAAAATTGACATATTGGGTTAATGGGGTGGTCATTAGGTCAAAAATTGACAATTTTGACCAAAATTAACTTTTTGGTCAAAAGCTCACCTATTTGGTTAATGGATTGGTCATTAAGTAAAAGATTGACAATTTCGACCAAAATTGTCTTTTTGGTCAAAAGTTGACATATTGGGTCAATGGGTTGGTCATTGGGTCAAGTATTGACCTTTTTGAACAAAGTTGACTTTTTGAACAAAGATTGACTTATTGGGTCAATAATTGGTGATTAGGTCAAAAAATGATTATTTTGACCAAAATTAAATTTTTGGCCAAAAGTTGACCCTTTGGGTCAACAGGGTGGTCATTGGGTTAGAAATTGACCATTTTGACCAAAGTTAACTTTTTGGTCAAAAGTTTACGAATTAGGTCAATGGGTTGACATTAGGTAAAGAATTGGTCGTTTTGACCAAAGTTAACTATTTGGTCGGAGATTAACTTATTGGGTCAATAATTAGTGATTAGTTTAAAAATTGACTATTTCGACCAAAATTGAATTTCTGTTCAAAAGTTAACCCATTTGGTCAACGGGGTGGACATTGGGTCAAAAATTGACCATTTTGACCAAGGATGACTTTTTGGTCAAAAGTTGACCTATTTTGACCAAAATTGAATTTTTTGTCAAAAGTTAACCCATTGGGTTAACGGGGTGGTCATTGGGTCAGAAATTTACCATTTTGACCAAGGTTGACTTTTTGGTCAAAAGTTGACCTATTTGGTCAATGAGTTGATAATTGGGTCAACAATTGATCATTTTGACCAAAGATGACTTTTTAGTCAAAAGTTGACCTATTGGGTCAATGGGTTGGTCATTGGGTCAAAAATTAACCATTTTGACCAAAGTTGACTTTTTGGTCAAAAGTTGACCTATTGGGTCAATGGGTGGTCAATAAGTCAAAATTGATTATTTTAACCAAAATTGCCTATTTGGTCAAAAGTTGACCTATTGGGTCAATGTGTTTGTCATTGGGTCAAGGATTGACCATTTTTACCAAAGTAGACTTTTTGGTCAGAGATTGACTTATAAAGTCAAAATTGGTCATTAATTCTAAAATTGACTATTTTGACCAAATTTTACTTTTTGGTCAAAAGTTGACCTATTAGGACAATGGGTTGGTCATTGGTTCAAATATTGATCATTTTGACCAAAGTTGACTTTTTGGTCAAAAGTTGACATATTGGGTCAATGGGTTGGTCATTGGGTCAATGGGTTGGTCATTGGGTCAAGGATTAACCATTTTGACCAAAGTTGATTTTTTAGTCTGAGATTGGCTTACTGGGTCAATAATTGGTCATTAGGTCAAAAAATTGACTATTTGGACCAAAATTGATTTTTTTGGTCAAAAGTTGACATTTTGGGTCAATGGGTTGGTCATTGGGCCAAGGATTGACCATTTTGACTAAAGTTAACTTTTTGGTCAAAAGTTGACCTATTGGGTCAATGGGTTGGTCATTGGGTCAAGGATTGACCATTTTGACAAAAGTTGACTTTTTGGTTAGAGATTGACTTATTGGGTTAATAATTGGTCATTAGGTCAAAAGTTGATGGGTCAAAAAATATAATCATTTTAGCTAAAGTTTACTTTTTTGTCAAAAGTTGACCAATTTGCTCAATGAGTCTGAAATTGGGTCAAGAATTGACCATTTTGACCGAAGATGACTTTTTGGTCAAAATTTGATCTATTGGCTCAATAGTTGGTCATTGGGTAAAAAATTGACCATTTTGACCCAAGTTGACTTTTTGGTCAAAAGTTAACCTATTGGTTTAATTAGTTGTCATTAAGTTAAAAATTAACTATTTTGACCAAAATTGACTTTTTGGTCAAAAGTTGACCTATTAGGTCAATGGGTTTGTCATTGGGTCAAGGATTTACTATTTTGACCAAGGTTGACTTTTTGGTCAAAGACTCACTTAATGAATCAATAATTGGTCATTAGGTCAAAAATTGATTATTTTTACAAAAATTGAATTTTTTGTCAAAGGTTAACCCATGGGGTCAACGGGGTGGTCAATGGGTCATAAATTGACCACTTTGACTAAAGTTAACTTTTTGGTCAAAAGTTGACATATTTGATCAATGAGTTGGTAATTCGGTAAATAATTGATCATTTTGACCAAAGATGACTTTTTTGGTCAAAAGTTGACCTATTGGGTAAATTGGGTTGATCACTGGGTTAAAAATTGACCATTTTGACCGAAGTTGACTTTTTGGTCAAAAGTTGACTTATTGGGTCAATAGGTGGTCATTAGGTCAAAAATTGACTATTTTGACTAAAATTGACTTTTTGGTAAAAAGCTAACCTAATGGGTCAATGGGATTATCATTGGGTCCAGGATTGACCATTTTGACCAAAGTTGACTTTTTGATCAAAGATTGACTTGTTGGGTCAATTATTGGTCATTAGGTCAAAAATCGACTGTTTTGACCCAAAATTAAATTTTTGGTCAAAAGTTAATCCATTGGGTGAAGGGGGAGGACATTGGGTCAGAAATTGACCATTTTAACCTAAGTTGACTTTTTGCTCAAAAGTTGATCTATTTGGCCAATAAGTTGGTAATTGGGTCAAGAATTAACCATTTTGACCAAAGATGACTTTTTTGGTCAAAAGTTGACCTATTGGGTAAATGGGTTGGTCATTGGGTCAAAAATGACCATTTTGACCAAAGTTGACTTTTTGGTCAAAAGTTGACCTATTGGGTCAATGGGTTTGTCATTGGGTCAAAGATTTACCATTTTGACTAAAGTTGACTTTTAGGTCAGAGATTGACTTATTGGGTCAATAATTGGTAACTAATTCAAAAATTGACTATTTTGACCAAAATTGACTTTTTGGTCAAAAGTTGACCTATTAGGCAAATGAGTTGGTCATTGGGTCAAGGATTTATCATTTTGACCAAAGTTGACTTTTTGGTCAAAAGTTGACTCATTAGGTCGATGAGGGTCATTGGGTCAAGGATTTACCATTTTGAACAAAGTTGACTTTTTGGCCAGAGATTGGCTTACTAGGTCAATAATTTGTCATTAGGTGAATATTTTGACCAAAATTGACTTTTTGGTCAAAAGTTGACCTATTGGTCAATGGGTTGGTCATTGCGTCAAGGATTGACAATTTTGACCAAAGTTGACTTCTTGGTCTAAAGTTGACCTATTTGGTCAATGGGGGGTCATTAGGTCAAAATTTGACTATTTTGACCAAAATTGACTTTTTGGTCAAAAGTTGACCTATTGGGTCAATGGGTTGGTCATTGGGTCAAGGATTTACCATTTTGACCAAAGTTGACTTTTTGGCCAGAGATTGGCTTACTAGGTCAATAATTTGTCATTAGGTCAAAAATTTTGACCAAAATTGACTTTTTGGTCAAAAGTTGACCTATTGGGTCAATGGGTTGGTCATTGCATCAAGGATTGACCATTTTGATCAAAGTTGTCTATTTGGGTAAAAGTTAACCTATTTAGGTCAATGAGCCCGTCATTAGGTCAAAAATTGACAATTTTGACCAAAATTAACTTTTTTGTCAAAATTTGACCTATTGGGTCAATGTGTTGGTCATTGGGTCAAGGATATACCATTTTGGCCAAAGTTGACTTTTAAGTCAAAAGTTGACAAATTGGGTCAATGGGTTGGTCATTGGATCATGGATTGACCATTTTCACCAAAGTTGATTTTTAGGTCATCGTGTCAGAAATTGACCATTTTGGCCAAATCTGACTTTTTGGTCAAAAGTTAACCTTCTGGGTCAATGAGGTGGTCATTAGGTCAAAAATTGACAATTTTGACCAAAATTGACTTTTGGTCAAAAGTTTTCCTTTTGGGTCAATGAGTTGGTCATTGGGTCAAGGATTGACCATTTTGACCAAAGTTGACTTTTTGGTTAAAAGTTGACCTATTGGGTCAATGAGTTTGTCATTGGGTCAAGGATTTTGGGTCTATGAGTTGGTCATTGGGTCAAGGATTAACCATTTTAACCAAAGTTGAATTTTTGGTCAAAAGTTGACCTATTGGGTCAATAATTGGTCATTAAGTCAAAAATTTACTATTTTGACCAAAATTGACATTTTGGTCAAAAGTCGATCTATTGGGTTAGTGGGTTGGTCATTGGGTCAAGGATTTACCATTTTGACAAAAGTGGACATTTTGGTCAAAAGTTGACATATTGGGTCAATGGGTTTGTCATTGGGTCAAGGATTGACCATTTTGACCAAAATAGACTTTTTGGTCAGAGATTGACTTATTGGGTCAATAATTCGTAAATATCTCAAAAATTGACTAGTTTGACATAAGTTGACTTTTTTGTTCAAAAGATGACTTATTGGGTCAATGCGTTCTTCATTTGGTAAAGAAATGATCATTTTGACCAAAGTTGGCTTTTTGGTCAAAAGTTGACTTATTGGGTCAATGGGTTGGTCATTGGGTCAAAAATTATCTATTTTGATCAAAGTGAACTCTTTGGTCAAATGTTGACATATGTGGTTAATGGGTGGTCATTAGGTCAAAATTTTACTATTTTGACCAAAATTGACTATTTGGTCAAAAGTCGACCTTTTGGGTCAATGGGTTTGTCATTAGGTCAAGGATTGACCATTTTTACCAAAGTTGATTTTTTGGTCAAAGATTGACTTATTGGGTCAATAATTGGTCATTAGGTCAGAAATCAACTATTCTGACCAAAATTAAAATTTTGGTCAAAATTTAATCCATTGGGTTAACGGGGAGGTCATTGGGTCAGAAATTGACAATTTTGACCGAAGTTAACTTTTTGGTTAAAAGTTGACCTATTTGGTCATTTAGTTGGTAATAGGGTCAATAATTGACCATTTGACCAAAGATGACTTTTTTGGACAAAAGTTGACCTATTGGGTAAATGGGTTCGTCATTGGCTTAAAAATTGACTATTTTGACCAAGTTGACTTTTTGGTCAAAAGTTGACCTATTTTGTCAATGGGTGGTCATTAAGTCAAAAATTGACTAGGTCAAAATTGACTTTTTGGACAAAAGTTGACCTATAAATTCAATGGTATTGTCATAAGGTCGAAGATTGACCCTTTTGACCAAAGTTGACTTATAGCTCAGAGATTGACTTATTAGGTCAATAATTGGTAATTAATTCAAAAATTGACTATTTCACCAAAATTGACTTTTTTGGTCAAAAGTTGCCCTATTAGGCCAATGAGTTGGTCATTGGGTTAAGGATTGATCATTCTGACCAAAGTTGACTTTTTGGTCAACCGTTGATCTATTAGTTCAATGAGTTGGTCATTTGGTCAAGGATTTATTATTTTGACAAAAGTTGTCTTTTTGGTCAGAGATTGGCTTACTAGGCCTAAATTGATCATTAGGTCAAAAATTGACTATTTTGACCAAAATTTACTTTTTGATCAAAAATTGACCTCTTGGAGTCGAGGGTTAGTCATTGCATCAAGGATTGACCATTTTGACCAAAGTTGTCTTTTTGGTCAAAACATGACATATTGGGTCAATGTGTTAGTCATTGGGTCAAGGATTAACCATTTCGGCCAAAGTTGACTTTTAAGTCAAAAGTTGACAAATTGGGTCAATGGGTTGGTCATTGGATCAGGGATTGACCATTTCCACCAAAGTAGACATTTAGGTCATTGTGTCAGAAATTGACCATTTTGGCCAAATCTGACTTTTTGGTCAAAAGTTAACCTTTTGGGTCATTGAGGTGGTCATTAGGTCAAAAATTGACAATTTTAACCAAAATTGACTTTTTGGTCAAAAGTTGTCATTTTGGATCAATGAGTTGGTCATTGGGTCAAGGATTGGCAATTTTGAACAAAGTTGATTTTTTGTCAAAATTTGACTTATTTGGTCAATGAGTTGGTCATTGGGTCAAGGATTGACCATTTTGAACAAAGTTGACTTTGGGGGCAAAAGTTGACCAACTGGGTCAATAATTGGTCTTTAAGTCAAAATTTTACTATTTTGACCAAAATTGACTTTTTGGTCAATACTTGATATATTTGGTCAGTGGGGATGTCATTGAGTCAAAGATTTACCATTTTGGTCAAAAGTTAACCTATTGGGTCAATGGGTTTGTCTTTGGGTCAATGATTGACCATTTATGACCAAAGATGACTTTTTGGTCAGAGATTGACTTATTGGGTCAATAATCGGTCATTTGGTCAAAAATTGTCAATTTTGATCAAAATTGACTTTTTAGTCAAAGTTGACCTATTGGGTCAATGTGTTGGTCATTGGGTCAAGGATTAACCATTTTGCCAAAGTTGACTTTTTGGTCAAAAGTTGACAAATTGTGTTAATGGGTTCGTCATTGGATAAAGGATTGACCGTTTTTACAAAAGTTGACATTTAGGTCATTGTGTAAGAAATTCATCATTTTGACCAAATTTGACTTTTTGGTCAAAACTTAACCTTTTGGGTTAATGAGTTGGTGATTGCGTCAAAGATTGACCAGTTTAACCAAAGTTGACTTTTTGGTCAAAAGTTGACCTATTGGTTCGTCGGGTTTATCATTGTGTCAAGGATTGACCATTTTGACCAAAGTTGACTTTTTGGTCAATGGTTGACATATTGGGTCAATAATAGGTCATTAAGTAAAAAATTTACTAATTTGACCAAAATTGACTTTTTGGTCAAAAGTCGATTTATTGGGTCTGTGGGTTGGTCATTGGGTCAAGGATTTACCATTTTGACAAAAGTTAACTTTTTGGTCAAAAGTGGACCTATTGGGTCATGGGTTTGTCATTGGGTCAAGGATTGACCATTTTCACCAAAGTTGACTTTTTGGTCAGAGATTGACTTATTGGGTCAATAATTTGTCATTATGTCAAAAACTGACTTTTTTGACCCAAATTGAATTTTTGTTCAAAAGTTGACTTATTGGGTCAATGCGTTGTTCATTGGGTCAAGAATTAACCATTTTTACAAAAGTTGACTTTTTGGTCAAAAGTTGACTTATTGGGTCAATGAGTTGGTCATTAGGTCAAAAATTGATCAGTTTGACCAAAGTTGACACTTTGGTCAGAAGTTGACCTACATGGTCAATTGGTGGTCATTAGATAAAAATTTGAATATTTTGATCAAAATTGACTTTTTGGTTAAAAGTTGACCTATTGGGTCAACGGGTTGCTCATTGGGTCAAGGTTTGACCATTTTGACCAAAGTTGACTTTTTGGTCAAAAGTTGACCTATTGGGTCATTGGGTTGGTCCTTGGGTCAAAAATTGACCATTTCGACCAAAGTTGACTTTTTGGTCAAAAGTTGACCTATTAGGTCAATGGTTTGTCATTGGGTCAAAGATCAACCATTTTGACCAAAGTTGACTTTTTGGTCAGAGATTGGCTTACTGGACAATAATTGGTTATTAGGTCAAAAAATTAAATATTTTGACTAAAATTGACTTTTTGGTCAAAAGTTGATCGATTGGGTCAATGGGTTGTTCATTAAGTCAAGTACTGACCATTTTGACCAAAGTTGACTTTTTGGTCAAAAGTTGACCTATTGGGTCAATGGATTGATCATTGGGTCAATGATTGTCCATTTTGACTAAAGTTGACTTTTTGGTCAGTGGTTGACATATTGGGTCAATAATTGGTCATTAGGTCAAAAATTGATTATTTTATACAATATTAAATTTTTGGTGAAAAGTTGACCCATTGGGTCAACGGGGTGGTCATTGGGCCAAAACTTGACCATTTTGACCAAAGTTGACTTTTTGGTCAAAAGTTGACCTATTTGGTCAATGAGTTGGTAAATGGGTCAACAATTGACCATTTTGACAGAAGATGACTTTTTGGTCAAAAAAAATGATCTATTGGGACATTGGGTGGTTAGTGGGTCAAAAATTGACCATTTTGACCAAAGTTGACTTTTTGGTCAATAGTTGTCCTATTGGGTAAATGGGTGGTCATTAGTTCAAAAATTGACTATTTTGACCAAAATTGACTTTTTGGACAAAAGTTAACCTATTGGGTCAATGAGTTTGTCATTGGGTCAAAGATTGACCATTTTGACCAAAGTTGACATTTAGCTCAGAGATTGACTTATTGGGTCAATAATTGGAAATTAAATCAAAAATTGACTATTTGACCAAAATTGACTTTTTGGTCAAAAGTTGACCTATTAGGCCAATGAGTTGGTCATTGGGTCAACGATTGATCATTCTGACCAAAGTTGACTTTTTGGTCAAACGTTGATCTATTAGTTCAATGGGTTGGTCATTGGGTCAAGGATTTACTATTTTGACAAAAGTTGACTTTTTGGTCAGAGATTGGCTTACTAGGTCAATAATTGGTCATTAGTTCAAAAATTGACTATTTTGACCAAAATTGTCTTTTTGATCAAAAGTTGACCTACTGGGTCAAGGGGTTAGTCATTGCGTCAAGGATTGACCATTTTGACCAAAGTTGTCTTTTTGGTCAAAACTTGACCTATTGGGTCAATGTGTTGGTCATTGGGTCAAGGATTAACCATTTCGGCCAAAGTTGACTTTTAAGTCAAAAGTTGACAAATTGGGTCAATGGGTTGGTCATTGGATCAGGGATTGACCATTTCCACCAAAGTAGACATTTAGGTCATTGTGTCAGAAATTGACCATTTTAGCCCAATATGACTTTTTGGTCAAAATTTAACCTTTTGGGTCATTGAGGTGGTCATTAGGTCAAAAATTAACAATTTTGACCAAAATTTACTTTTTGGTCAAAAGTTGTCGTTTTGGATCAATGAGTTGGTCATTGTGTCTAGGATTGGCCATTTTGAACAAAGTTGACTTTTTGGTCAAAATTTGACTTATTTGGTCAATGAGTTGGTCATTGGGTAAAGGATTGACCATTTTGAACAAAGTTGACTTTCTGGTCAAATGTTGACCTACTCGGTCAATATTTGGTCATTAAGTCAAAATTTTACTATTTTAACCAAAATTGACTTTTTGGTCAAAAGTTTATATATTTAGTCAGTGGGTTGGTCATTGGGTCAAGGATTTACCATTTTGACCAAAGTTGACAGTTTGTTCAAAAGTTGACCTTTGGGTCAATGGGTTTGTCTTTGGGTCAATGATTGTCCATTATGTCCAAAGATGACTTTTTGGTCAGAGATTGACTTAATGGGGCAATAATTGGTCATTAGGTCAAAAATTGACAATTTTGATCAAAATTGACTTTTCGGTCAAAAGTTAACCTATTGGGTCAATGTGTTGGTCATTGGGTCAAGGATTAACTATTTTGGCCAAAGTTGACTTTTTGGTCAAAAGTTGACAAATTGTGTCAATGGGTTGGTCATTGGATAAAGGACTGACCATTTTTACAAATGTTGACATTTAGGTCATTGTGTAAGAAATTCATCATTTTGACCAAATTTGACTTTTTGGTCAAAACTTAACCTTTTGGGTCAATGAGTTGGTGATTGGCTCAAAGATTGACAAGTTTAATCAAAGTTGACTTTTTTGTCAAAGGTTGACCTATTGGTTCATCGGGTTTATCATTATGTCAAGTATTGACCATTTTGACCAAAGTTAACTTTTTGTTCAATGGTTGACATATTGGGTCAATAATAGGTCATTAAGTCAAAAATTTTCTATTTTGACCAAAATTGACTTTTTGGTCAAAAGTCGATTTATTTGGTCATGGATTTTCCATTTTGACAGAAGTTGACATTTTGGTCAAAAGTGGACCTATTAGGTCATTGGGTTTGTCATTGGGATTGACCATTCTTTCCAAAGTTGACTTTTTTGTCAGAGATTGACTTATTGGGTCAATAATTCGTCATTATGTCAAAAACTAACTTTTTTTACCCAAATTGACTTTTTGTTCAAAAGTGGACTTATTGGGTCAATGCGTTGTTAATTGGGTCAAGAATTAACCATTTTGTCCAAAGTTGATTTTTGGTCAAAAGTTAACTTATTGGGTCAATGAGTTGGTCATTAGGTCAAAAATTGATCATTTTGATCAAAGTTGACACTTTGGTCAAAAGTTGACCTACGTGGTCAATGGGTGGTCATTAGATAAAAATTTGAATATTTTGACCAAAATTGACTTTTTGGTCAAAAGTTGACCTATTGGGTCAACGGGTTGCTCATTGGGTCAAGGTTTGACCATTTTGACCAAAGTTGACTTTTTGGTCAAAAGTTGACCTATTGGGTCATTGGGTTGGTCCTTGGGTCAAAAATTGACCATTTCGACCAAAGTTAACTTTTTGGTCAAAAGTTGACCTATTAGGTCAATGGTTTGTCATTGGGTCAAAGATCAACCATTTTGACCAAAGTTGACTTTTTGGTCAGAGATTGGCTTATTGGGTCAATAATTGGTCATTAGGTCAAAAAATTAATTATTATGACCAAAATTGACTTTTTGGTCAAAAGTTGATCTATTTGGTCAATGGGTTGTTCATTAGGTCAAGTACTGACCATTTTGACCAAAGTTGACTTTTTGGTCAAAAGTTGACCTATTGGGTCAATGGGTTGGTCATTGGGTCAAGGATTGACCATTATGACTAAAGTTGACTTTTTGGTCAGTGGTTGACATATTAGGTTAATAATTAGTCATTAGATCAAAAATTGATTATTTTACACAATATTAAATTTTTGGTCAAAAGTTGACCCATTGGGTCAATGAGGTGGTCATTGGGCCAGAAATTGACCATTTTGACCAAAGTTGACTTTTTGGTCAAAAGTTGACCTATTTGGTCAATGAGTTGGTAAATGGGTCAACAATTGACCATTTTGACTGAAGATGACTTTTTGGTCAAAAAATTGATCTATTGGGACATTGGGTTGGTTAGTGGGTCAAAAATTGACCATTTTGACCAAAGTTGACTTTCTGGTCAATAGTTGTCCTATTGGGTAAACGGGTGGTCATTAGTTCAAAAATTGACTATTTTGACCAAATTGACTTTTTGGACAAAAGTTGACCTGTTGGGTCAAAGGGTTTGTCATTGGGTCAAAGATTTACCATTTTGACCAAAGTTGACTTTTAGGTCAGAGATTGACTTATTGGGTCAATAATTGGTAATTAATTCAAAAATTGACTATTTTGACCAAAATTGACTTTTTGGTCAAAAGTTGACCTATTAGGCCAATGAGTTGGTCATTGGGTCAAGGATTGATCATTTTGACCAAAGTTGACTTTTTGGTCAAAAGTTGACCTATTGGGTCAAAACTTGGTCATTAAGTCTAAAATTTACTATTTGACCAAAATTGACTTTTTGGTTAAAAGTCGATATATTGGGTCAGTGGGTTGGTCATTTGGTCAAGGATTTACCTTTTATACCAAAGTTGATATTTTGGTCAAATGTTGACCTATCGGGTCAATGGGTTTGTCATTGGGTCAAGGATTGACCATTATGACATAAGTTGACTTTTTGGTCAGAGATTGACTTATGGGGTCAAAAATTGGTCATTAGGTCAAAAATTAACAATTTTATGCATAATTGACTTTTTTGTCAAAAGTTGACCTATTGGAACAATTTTGACTAAAGTTAACTTTTTGTTAAGAGATTGGCTTACTGGGTCAAAAATTGTTCATTAGGTCAAAAATTAACCTGTTGGGTCAATGAGTTGTTCATTAGATCAAGGATTGACCAATTCGACCAAAGTTGACTTTTTGGTCAAAAGTTGACCTATTGGGTGAATGGGTGGATCATTGGGTCAAGGAATGACAATTTTGACCAAAGTTGACTTTTTGGTCAGTGGTTGACATATTGGGTCAATAATTGGTCATTAGGTCAAAAATTGATTATTTTATCCAAATTAAATTTATGGTCAAAAGTTGACCAGCTGGTTTAACGAGATGGTCATTGGGTCAGAATTGACCATTTTGACCAAAGTTGACTTTTTGCTCAAAAGTTAACCTATTTGGTCAATGCGTTCGTAATTTGGTCAAGAATTGACCATTTTGACCAAAGATGACTTTTTGGTCAAAAGTTGACCTATTTGGTCAATGGGTTGGACATTGGGTCAAAAATTGACCATTTTGACCAAAGTTGACTTTTTTGTCAGAAGTTGACCTATTGGGTCAATGGGTGGTCAATAAGTCAAAAAATGATTATTTTGACCAAAATTAAAAATTTTGTCAAAAGTCGACCTATTTGGTCAATGGTTTTGTCTTTGGCTCAAGTATTGACCATTTTGACCAAACTTAACTTTTTGATCAAAGATCGACTTATTGGGTCAATAATTTGTCATTAATTCAAAAACTGACTATTTTGACCAAAATTGACTTTTTGGTAAAAAATTAACCTATTAGGCCAATGGGTTGGTCATTGGGTTAAGGATTGATCATTTTGACCAAAGTTGACTTTTTGGTCAAAAGTAGACATATTGGGTCAATGTGTTGATAATTGGGTCAGAAATTGACCATTTTGACCAAAGTTGACTTTTTGGTCAAAAGTTGACCTATTAAGTCAATGGGTTTGTTATTAGGTCAAAGATCAACCATTTTGACCAAAGTTGACTTTTTGGTCAGAGATTGGCTTACTGGGTCAATAATTGGTCATTAGGTCAAAAATTTACTATTTTGACAAAAATTGACTTTTTTTGTCAAAAATTGACTTATTTGGTCAATGTGTTGTTCATTTGGTCGAGGATTGACCATTTTAACCAAAGTTTACTTTTTGGTCAAAAGGTCCTATTGGGTCAATGGGTTAGTCATTGGGTCTAGGATTGACTATTTTGACCAAGGTTGACTTTTTTGGTCAGAAACTGACTTACTGGGTCAACAATTTGTCATTAAGTCAATTTTGGTCAACATATTCAATTTTTGACATAATGACCAATTATTGACCCAGTAAGCCAATCTATTACCAAAAAGTCAACTTTGGTCGAAATGGTCAATCCTTGACCCAATGACAAACCCATGGACCCAATAGGTCAACTTTTGACCAAAAAGACAACTTTGGTCAAAAGGATCAATCTTTGACCCAATGACCAACACACTGGCCTAATAGGTCAACTTTTGACCAAAAAGTCAATTTTGGTCAAAATAGTTAATTTTTTAATTAATTACAAATTATTGAACCAGTAAGTCAATCTCTGACCAAAAAGTCAACTTTGGTCAAAATGGTCAATCCTTGACCCAATGACAAGCCCATTGACCCAATAGGTCAACTTTTGATAAAAAAAAATAATTTTGGTCAAAATAGTCAATTTTTGATCTAATGACCACACATTCAACCAATAGGTCAACTTTTGACCAAAAAATAACTGGAGTCAAAATGGTCAATTTTTGACCCTATGACCAACTCATTTACTCAATATGTCAACTTTTGACTAAAAAATCATCTTTGGTCAAAATGGTCAATGCGTAACCCAATTACCAACTTATTGACCAAATATGTCAACTTTTGACAAAAAGTCAACTTTGGTCAAAATGGTCAATTTCTGACCCAATGACCTCCCCGTTGACCTAATGTGTTAACTTTTGACCAAAAATTCAATCTAAGTCAAAATAGTCAATTTTTGACCTAATGACCATTTATTGACACAATACGTCAATCTCTGACCAAAACGTCAACTTTGGTCAAAATGATCAATCCTTGACCCAATGAAAAACCCATTGACCCAATGGTCAACTTTTGACCAAAAAGTTAATTTTGGTCAAAATTGTTAATTTTTGACCTAATAGCCACCCATTAACCCAATAGGTCAACTTTTGACGAAAAAGTCAACTTTGGTCAAAATGGTCAATTTTTGACCCAATGACCAACCCATTGACCCAATAGATCAACTTTTGAGCAAAATGTCATCTTCGTTCAAAATGGTCAATTCTTGACCTAATTACGAACTCATTGACCAAATAGGTCAACTTTTGACCAAAAATTCAACTTTGGTCAAAATGGTAAGCCAATCTCTGACCAAAAAGACAACTTTGGTCAAAATGGTCAATCCTTAACCCAATGACCAACCCATTGACCCAATATGACAACTTTTAACCAAAAAGTCAATTTTGGTCAAAATAGTGTCAATTTTTGAATTAATGACCAATTATTGACCCAATAGGCCAATCTCTGACAAAAAAGTCAACTTTAGTCAAAATGGTCAATCCTTGACCCAATGACAAACCCATTGACCCAATAAGTCAACTTTGGTTAAAATGGTCAATTTTGACCTAATTACCAATCCATTGACCAAATAGGTCAACTTTTGACCAAAAAGTCATCTTTGGTCAAAATGGTCAATTTTTGACCAAATTACCAACTCATTAACTAAATAGGTCAACTTTGACCAAAAAGTCAACTTTGGTCAAAATGGTTAATTTGTGATCCATTGACAACCCCGTTCTCCCAATGGGCTAACAATTGACCAAAAATTCAATTTTGGTCAAAATAGTTAATTTTTGATCTAATGACGAATTATTGACCTAATACGAAAATCTCTGAACAAAAAGTCAACTTTGGTCAAAATGGTCAATCCTTGACCCAATGACAAACCCATTGACCCAATAGGTCAACTTTTGACCAAAAAGTCAATTCTGGTCAAAATAGTTAATTTTTTACTTATTGAATTCCCATTAACCCATTAGGTTACATTTTGACCAGAAAGGCAACTTTGGTCAAAATGGCCAATTTTCGACCCAATGACCAACCCCATTAACCCAATATATCAACTTTTGACCAAAAAGTCATCTTCGGTCAAAATGGTTAATTCTTGACATAATTACCAACACATTGACCAAAAAGTCAACTTTTGTCAAAATGGTCAATTTCTGACCCAATGACCACCACATTGACCCAATGGGTCAACTTTTGACCAAAAATTTAATTTTGGTCAAAATAATCAATTTTTGACCTAATGACCAAAGTAGTCAATTTTTGAATTAATGACCAATTATTGACCAAATAAGTTAATCTCTGACCAGAATGTCAACTTTAATCAAAATGGTCAATCCTTGACCTAATGACAAACATAGTGACCCAATAGGTCAACTTTTGACCAAAAAGTCAATTTTGACCAAAAATTCATTTTTTGACCTAATGACCACCCATTGACCCAATAGGTCAACTTTTGACTAAAAAGTCAACTTTAGTTAAAATGTTCAATTTTTTACCCAATGACCAACTCATTAACCCAATAGGTCAACTTTTGACCAAAAAGTCATCTTTGGTCAAAATGGTCAATTTTTGACCCAATTACAAACCCATTGACCCAATAGGTCTACTTTTGACCAAAAAGTCATCTTATGTCAATAATTCTTGACCCGATTCCCAACTCATTACCCCAAATGATCAACTTTTGACCAAAAAGTCAACATTGGTCGAAATGGTCAATTTCTGACCTAAAGACCACCCCGTTCACACAATGGGTTAACTTTTGAGCAAAAATTCAATTTTGGTCAAATAGTTAATTTTTGACCTAATGCCCAATTATTGACCCAATAAGTCAATCTCTGACCAAAATGTCACTTTGGTCAAAATGATCAATCCTTGACCCAATGACAAACCCATTGACCCAATAGGTCCACTTTTGAATAAAAAGTCAATTTTGGTCAAAATAGTTAATTTTTGACCTAATGACCACCCATTGACCCAATAGGTTAACTTTTGACTAAAAAGTCAACTTTGTTTTAAATGGTCAATTTTTTACCTAATAACCAATTATTGACCCAGTAAGACAATCTCTGACCTAAAAGTCAACATTGGTTAAAATGGTCAATCCTTGACCCAATGACTAACTCATTGACCCAACTTTTGACCAAAAAGTCAATTTTGGTCAAAATGATCAATCATTGACCCAACGACCAACCGATTGGCCTAAAAGGTCAACTTTTGACCAAAAAGTCAATTTTGATCAAAGTAATCTATTTTTAAATTAATGACCAATTATTGACCCAATAAGTCAATCTTTGACCAAAAAGTCAACTTTGGTCAAAACGATCAATCATTAACCCAATGTCAAACTCATTGACCCAAAAGGTCAACTTTTGACCAAAAAGTCAATTTTAGTCAAGATAGTCAATTTTAAACATAACGACCACCCCATTGACCCAATAGGTCAACCTTCGACCAAAAAGTCAACTTTGGTCAAAATGATCAATTTTTGACCCAAAGACCAACCCATTGACCCAATAGGTTAACTTTTGACCTAAAAAGTCAACTTTGGTCAAAATGGTAAATCCTTGACCCAATGACCAACCCTTTGACCCAATAGATCGACTTTTGACCAAAAAGTCAATTTTGGTCAAAAAAGTAAATTTTTGACATAATGACCAATTATTGACCCAATAGGTCAACTTTTGACAAAACTGTCATTTCGTCAAAATGGTCAATCCTTGATCCAATGACCAACCCATTGACCCAATTTGTTAACTTTTATCTAAAAAGTCAACTTTGCCCAAAATCGTTAATCATTGACCCAATGACCAACCCATTGTCCCATAGGTCAACTTTAGACCAAAAAATTAATTTTGCTCAAAATTGTCAATTTTTGACCTAATGACCACCTCATTGACCTAAATAGGTTAACTTTGGACCAAAAAGTTAACTTTGGTCAAAATGGTCATTCCTTGACCCAATGACCAACCCATTGAATCAATTAGTGAACTTTTGACCAAAAAGTCAATTTTAGTCAAAATTGTCAATTTTTGACCTAATGAACAATTATTGACCCAGTAAGCCAATCTCTAACCAAAAGTCAACTTTTGTCAAAATGGTCAATTCTTGACCCAATGACTAACCCATTGACCCAATAGGTCAACTTTTCACCAAAAAGTCAACTTTAGTCAAAATGATCAATCCTTGACCCAATGACTAACCCATCGGCCTAATAGATCAACATTTGACGAAAAAGTCAATTTTGGTCAAAATATACAATTTTTGAATTAATGATCAATTATTGACCCAATAAGTCAATCTCTGTCAAAAAAGTTAACTTTGGTCAAAATGGTTAATCCTTGACCCATTGACAAACTCATTGACCCAATAGGTCAACTTTTGACCAAAAAGTCAATTTTGGTCAAAATAGTCAACTTTGACCTAATGACCACCCATTGACTCAATATGTCAACTTTTGACCAAAAAGTTAACTTTGGTAAAAATGGTCAATTTTTGACCCAATGAAAATCCCATTGACCCAACATGTGAAATTTTGACCAAAAAGGTCATCTTTGGTCAAAATGGTCAATTCTTGACCCAATTACAAACTCAGTGACCAAATAGGTCAACCTTTGACCAAAAAGTCAACTTTGGTAAAAAAATGGTCAAATTCTAACTCAATGACCTCCCCGTTGACCCAATGGGTTAACTTTTGACCAAAAATTCAACTTTCGACCTAATAATCAATTACTGACCCAATAAGTCAATCTCTGACCAAAAAGTCATCTTTGGTCAAAATGGTTAATCCTTGACCCAATGACAAACCCATTGACCCAATAGGTCAACTTTTGACCAAATAGTCAATTTTGGTCAAAATAGTCAATTTGTTGACCTAATGACCACCGATTAAAGCAATAGGTTAACTTTTGACCAAAAAGTCAACTTTGGTCAAAATGGTCAATTTTAAACCTAATGACCAACCTATTGACCCAATAGGTCAAAGTTTGACCAAAAAGTCATCTTCGGTCAAAATGGACAATTATTGACCAAATTACCAACTCATTTACCAAATAAGTTAATTTTTGACAAAAAAGTCAACTTTGGTCAAAATGGTTAATTTCTGACCCAATGACCACCCCGTTCACCCAATGGGTTAACTTTTGACCAAAAAATTAATTTTGGTCAAAATAGTCAATTTTGACCTAATGACCAATTATTGACCCAATAACCAACCCTTTGACCAAATCGATCAACTTTTAACCAAAAAGTCAACTTTGGTCAAAAAGATCAATCCTTGACCCAATGACCAACCCATTGACCCAATATGTGAACGTTTGACCAAAAAACTAATTTTGGATAAATAGTCAATTTTTGACCTAATGACCAATTTTTGGCCCAGTAAGCCAATCTCTGACCGAAAAGTTAACTTTGGTCCAAATGGTCAATCCTTAACCCAATGGCCAACCCATTGACCCAATATGTCAACTTTTGACCAAAAAGTCAACTTTGGACAAAAGGATCAATCCTTGACTTAATGACCAACTCATTGGCCTAATAGGTCAACTTTTGACTAAAAAGTCAATGTTGGTCAAAGCGTCAATTTTTGAATTAATGACCAATTATTGACCCAATAAGTCATTCTCTGACCAAAATGTCAACTTTGGTCAAAATGGTCAATCCTTAACCTAATGACAAACCCATTAACCCCATAGGTCAACTTTTGACCAAATAGTTAATTTTGGTCAAAAAGGTCAATTTTTGACTTAATGACCACCCATTGACCCAATAAGTCAAATTTTAACCAAAAAATTAACTTTGATCAAAATGGTCAATTTTTGACCTAATGACCAACCCATTGACCCAATAGGTCAACTTTTGACCAAAAAGTCATCTTTGGTCAAAATGGTAATTTCTAACCCAATGACCACCCTGTTGACCCAATGTGTTAACTTTTGACCAAAAACTCAATTTTGGTCAAAATAGTCAATTTTGACCTAATGACTAATTATCGACCTAATAAGTCAATCTTTGACAAAAAATTCAAGTTTGATCAAAATGGTCAATCCTTGACCCAATGACAAACCCATTGACCCAAAAGGTCAACTTTTGACTATAGTCAATTTTGGTCAATATAATCAATTTTTAACCTAATGACCACCAATTGACCCAATAGTTCAACTTTTGACCAATTCAACTTTGGTCAAAATGGTCAATTTTTGACCCAATGAACCCATTGACCCAATAGGTCAACTTTCAACTAAAAAAGTCATCTTTGGTCAAAATGGTCAATTCTTGACCTTATTACCAACTCATTGACCAAATGGGTCAACTTTTGACCAAAAAGTTAACTTTGGTCAAAATGGTCAATTTCTAACCCAATGACCACCCCCTATAACCCATTGGGTCAACTTTTGACCAAAAATTTAATTTTGGTCAAAACAGTTAATTTTTGACCTAATGATCAGAACAATTAATTTTTGAATTAATGACCAATTATTGACCCAATAAGTCAATCTCTGACCAAAAAGTCAAACTTTGGTCAAAATGGTCAATCTTTGACCCAATGACAAACACATTGACCCAATGAGTCAACTTTTGACAAAAAAGTCAATGCTAGTCAAGATAGTCAATTTTTAACCTAAAGACCCCCCACTGACCCAATAGGTCAACTTTTGACCAAAAAGTTAACTTTGGTCAATATGGTTAATTTTTAACCCAATGACCAACCCATTGACCCAATAGATCAATTTTTGACCAAAAAGTCTTCTTCGGTTAAAATGGTCTATTCTTGACCCAATTACCAACTCATTGACCAAATATGTCAACTTTTAACCAATAACTCAACTTTAGTCAAAATGGTTAATATCTGACCCAATGACCACCTCATTTACCCGATGGGTCAGCATTTCACAAAAAATTTAATTTTGGTCAAAATAATCAATTTTTGACCTAATGACAAATTATTGACCAAATAAGTCAATCTCTGACCAAAAAGTAAATTTTTATCAAAATCGTCAATCCTTGACCCAAAGACCAACCCATTGACCCAATAAGTCAACTTTTGACCAAAAAGTCTACTTTGGTCATAATGGTCAATCCTTGGCCTAATGACTAACCCATTGACCTAATAGGTTAACTTTTGACCATAAAGTCAATTTTGGTCAAAATAATCAATTTTTGACCTAATAACAAATTATTGACCTAGTAAGCCAATCTCTGACTAGAAAACCAACTTTGGTCAAAATGGTCAATCCTTGACCCAATGACCCAATAGGTCAACTTTGACCAAAAAGTCAACTTTGGTCAAGATATTCAATTCTTGACCCAATGATCAACCCATTAGCCAAATAAGTCAACTTTTGACCAAAAAGTCAATTTTGGTCAAAATAGTCAATTTTTGAATTAATAACCAATTATTGACCCAATAAGTAAATCTCTAACCAAAAAGCCCATTCTTAACCCAATGACAAGCCCATTGACCCAATTGGTCAACTTTTGATAAAAAGTCAATTTTGGCCAAAATAGTTAATTTTTGACCTAATGACCTCCCATTGACCCAATAGGTCAAATTTTAACCAAAAAGTCAACTTTGGTCAAAATGATCAAATTTTGACCCAATGACCAACCCATTGACCCAATAGTGGCTTTTGGCTAAAAAGTCATCTTTGGTCAAAATGGTCAATTCTTAACCCAATTACCAACACATTGACCAAATATGTAAACTTTTGACCAAAAAGTTAACTTTGGTCAAAATGGTCAATTTCTGACCCAATGACAACCCAGTTGACCAAATGGGTTAACTTTTGACCAAAAATTTAATTTTACTTAAAATAGCTAATTTTTTACCAATTCACCAATTATTGACCTAATAATTCAATATCCGACCAAAAACTCAACTTTGGTCAAAATGGTCAATCCTTGACCCAATGATAAACCCATTGACCCAATCGGTCAATTTTTGACAAAAAAGTTAATTTTTGTCAGAATAGTCAATTCGTGACCCGATTACCAACTCATTGACCAAATAGGTTAACTTTTGACCAAAAAGTCAAATTTGGTCAAAATGGTCAATTTTTGACCTAATGACCAACTCGTTGACCCAAAAAGTCAACTTTTAACCAAAATGTCATCTTCGGTCAAAATGGTCAATTCTTGACCCAATTACCAACTCATTGACCAAATAGGTCAAGTTTTGACCAAAAAGTCAACTTTAGTCACAATTGTTAATTTTTGACCCATTGACCAACAAGTTGACCTTTGACAAAAAATTTACTTTTGGTCAAAATAATCAATTTTTAACCTAATGACAAATTATTGACCTAATAAGTCAATTTCTTACCAAAAAGTCAATTTTGGTCAAAATAATCTATCCTTGACCCAAAGACCAACCCATTGACCCAATAGGATAACTTTTGACTAAAAAGTCAACTTTGGTAAAAATGGTTAATCCTTGACCCAATGACTAACCCATTCACCCAATAGGTCAACTTTTGACTAAAAAGTCAATTTTGGTCAAAATAGTCAATTTTTGACCTAATGACCAATTATTGACCCAGTAAGCTAATCTTTGACCAAAAAGTCAACTTTATTCAAAATGGTCAATCCTTGACCCAATGAACAACACATTGACCCAATAAGTCAACTTTTGACCAAAAAGTCAACATTCATAAAATGATCAATTCTTGACCCAATGACCAACCCATTGGCCTAATAGGTCCACATTTGACCAAAAAGTCAATCTCAATTTTTGAATTAATGACCAATTATTGACCCCATAGGTTAATCTCTGACCAAAAAGTTAACTTTGGTCAGAATGATCAATCTTGACCCAATGACAAACCCATTGACCCAATAGGTCAACTTTTGTTCAAAAAGTCAATTTTGGTCAAAATACTCAATTTTTGACCTCATGACCACCCATTGACGTCAACATTTGACCAAAAAATCAAATTTGGTCAAAATGGCCAATTTTTAATCCAATGACCAACCCATTGACCCAATAAGTAAAGTCATCTTTGGTCAAAATGGTTAATTCATGACCCAATTACCAACTCATTGACCAAGTAGGTCAACTTTTGACCAAAAAATCAACCTTGGTCAAAATGGTCAATTTCTGGCCCAATGACCACCCCTTTGACCCAATGTATCAACTTTTGACCAAAAAATTAATTTTGGTCAAAATAATCAATCTTTGACCTAGTGATCAATAATTGACCCAATAAGTCAAACTCTGGCAAAGAAGTCATCTTTTGTTAAAATGGTCAAACCTTGACCTAAGGACCAACTCATTGACCCAATAGGTCAACTTTTGACCAAAAAGTCAACTTTGGTCAAAATGGTCAACCGTTGACCCATTTACCAACCCATTGACCCAATAGGTCAAATTTTAACCAAAAAGATAATTTTGGTCAAAATAGTTAATTTTTGACCTAATGACCAATTATTAACCTAGTAAGCCAATCTCTGAACAAAAAGTCAACTCAAAATGGTCAATCCTTGACCCAATGACCAATTCGTTGACCCAATAAGTCAATCTCTGACCAAAAAGTCAACATTGGTCAAAATGGTCAATCCTTGACACAATGATAAACCCATTGACCCAATAGGCTATATTTTGACCAAAAAGTCAATTTTGGTCAAAATAGTCAACTTTTGACCAAAAAGTCAACATAAGTCAAAATAGTCAATTTTTGACCCAATGACCAACCCATTAACATAATAGGTCAACTATTGACCAAAAAGTCATATTTGGTCAAAATGGTCAATTCTTGACACAATTGCCAACTCATTGACCCAATTGGTCAGCTTTTGACCAAAAAGTCATCTTTGGCCAAAATTGTCAATTCTTGAACCAATTACCAACTTAGTGACCCAATATTGACACTTTTGACCAAAGGTAAACTTTGGTCAAAATGATCAATTTCTAACCCAATGACCACCCCGTTGACCCGATGGGTTAACTTATGACCAAATAATCAATTTTGGACAAAATAGACAATTTTTGACCTAATGACCAATTATTGACCCAATAAGTCAATCTCTGACCATATGTTAACTTTGGTCAAAATGGTCAATCCTTGACCCAATGACAAACACATTGACCCAATAGGTTAACTTTTGACCAAAAAGTCAATTTTGGTTAAAATAGTCAATTTTTGACTTAATGACCACCATTGACTCCATAGATCAACTTTTCACCAAAAAGTCATCTTTAGTCAAAATGGTCTATTCTTGACACAATTACCAACTCATTGACCAAATAGGTCAACTTTAACCAAAAAGTCAACTTTGGTCAAAATGGTCAATTTCTGACCCATTGACCACCTCATTGACCCAATGGGTCAACTTTTGACCAAAAATTTGATTTTGCTCAAGATAATCAATTTTTGACCTAATGACCAAAATAGTCATATTTTGAATTAACGTCCAATTATTGACCTAATAAGTCAATGTCTGACTAAAAAGTCAACTTTAGTCAAAATGGTTAATACTTGACCTAATGACAAACCTATTGACCAAAGTCAACTTTTGACCAAAAAGTCAATTTTGGTAAAAATAGTCATTTTTGGTCAAAATAGTCATTTTTGGTCAAAATAGTCAATTTTTGACCTAATGTGACCACCCATCGACCCAATAGGACAACTTTTGACCCAAAAGTCAACTTTGGTCAAAATAGTCAATTTTCGTCACAATGACCAACCCATTAACCTAATAGGTCAACTTTTAACCAAAAAGTCATCTTTGGACAAAATCGTCAATTCTTGACCCAATTACCAACCCATTGACCTAATAGGTCAACTTTTGACCAAAAATTCATCTTTGGTCAAAATGGACAATTCTTGACCCAATTACCAACTCATTGACCCAACAGGTCAACTTTTGACTAAAAAGTCAACTTTGGTCAAAATGGTCAATTTCTGACCCAATGAACACCCCGTTATCCCGATGGGTTAACTTTTGACCAAAATTCTATTTTGGTCAAAATAGTCAATTTTTGACCTAATGACCAATTATTGACCCAATAAGTCAATCTCTGACAAAAAAGTCAACTTTGGTAAAAATGATCAATCCTTGACCCGCTGATAATCCGATTTACCTAATAGGTCATCTTTTGAACAAAAAGTCATTTTTGGTCAAAATAGTTAATTTTTGACTTAATGACCACTCATTGACCCAATAGGTCTTATTTTGACCAAAAAGTAAATTTTGGTCAAAATAGTCAATTTTTGACCTAATGACTAATAATTGACCTAGTAAGCCAATCTCTGACCAAGAAGTCAACTTTGGTTAAAATGGTCAATCCTTGACCCAGTGACCAACCCACTGACCCAATATGTCATCTTTTGACCAAAAAGTCAACTTTGGTCAAAATAGTCAATAATTGACTCAATGACCAACCCACTAACCCAATAGGTCAACTTTTGACAAAAAAGTTAACTTTGGTCAAAATAATCAATCATTGACCCAACGACCAACCCATTGGCTTAATAGATCAACTATTGACCAAAAAGTTAATTTTGGCCAAAATAGTCAATTTTTGAATTAATTACCAATTGTTGACCAAATAAGTCAATCTCTGACAAAAAAGATAACTTTGGTCAAAATGGTCAATCCTTAACCCAATGATAATTCCTTTGACTCAATAGATCAACTTTTGACTAAAAAGTCAATTTTGGTCAAGATAGTCAATTTTTGACCTAATGACCAACCATTGACCCAATAGGTCAACTTTTGACCATAAAGTCAACTTTGGTCAAAAGGGTCCATTTTTGACCCAATGACCAACCCATTGACCCAATATGTCAACTTTTGACCAATAAAGTCAACTTTGGTCAAAATGGTAAATCCTTGACCCAATGACCAACCGACTGACCCAATAGATCGACTTTTGACCAAAAAGTCAATTTTTGTCAAAATAGTAATTTTTTGACTTAATGACCAATTATTGACCCAATATGTCAGCTTTAGACCAAAAAGTCAACTTTGGTCAAAATGGTTAATCACTGACCCAATGACCAATCCATTGACCCAACAGGTCAACTTTAGACCATAAAGTCAACTTTGGTTAAAATGGTCAGTCATTGACCCGTTGACCAACTGATTGACCAAAAAGGACAACTTTTGACAAAAAAAGTTAAATTTGGTCAAAATTGTTAATTTTTGACTTAATGACCACCTCATTGACCAGAAAGGTTAACTTTTGACCAAAAAGTCAAATTTGGTCAAAATTGTCAATTTTTGACACAATGACCTAAATGTCAGCTTTGGTGAAAATGTTCAATCCTTGATCCAAGGACCAACCCATTGACCCAATTTGTCAACTTTTGACTAAAAAGTCAAATTTGGCCAAACTGGTGGCCCAATGATCAACCAATTGACCCAATAGGTCAACTTTGGACCAAAAAGTCAATTTTGCTCAAAATTGTCAACTTTTGATCAAATGACCGCCTCATTGACCTAAATAGGTCAACTTTTGACCAAAAAGACAATTTTGAACAAAAAGGTCAATCCTTTACCCAATGACCAACCCGTTGACACTATAGGTCAACTTTTGACCAAAAAATTCAATTTTGGTCAAAATAGTCAATTTTTGACCTAATAACCAATTATTGACCCAACAAGCCAATCTCTGACCAAAAAGTTAACTTTGTTGTAAATGGTCAATCCTTGACCATTGCCAACCCATTGACCCAATAGGTCAACTTTTGACCAAAAAGTCAACTTTGGTCAAAATGATCAATTCTTGACACAATAACCAACCAATTGGCCTAATAGGTCAACATTTGACCAAAAAGTCAATTTTCTTCAAAATAGTCAATTTTTTAATTAATGACCATTTATTGAGCCAATAAGTCAATCTCTGACCAAAAAGTCAACCTTGGTCAAAATGGTCAATCTTTGACCTAATGACAAATCCATTGACCCAATAGATCAACTTTTGACCAAAAAGTCAATTTTGGTCAAAATAGTCAATCTTTGTCCTAATGACCACCCAAAGACCCAATAGGTCAACTTTTGACCAAAAAGTCAACTTTGGTCAAAATGGTCAATTTTCACCCAATGACTAACCCATTGACCCAATAGGTCAACTTTTGAACAAGAAAGTCATCTTTGGTCAAAATAGTCAATTCTTGACCCAATTACCAACTCATTGACCAAATAGGTCAACTTTTGACCAACAAGTCAACTTTGGTCAAAATGGTCAATTTCTGACCTAATGACCTTTCCATTGACCCAAAGGTTAACTTTTGACCAAAAATTCAATTTTGGTCGAAATAGTCAATTTTTGACATGATGACCAATTATTGACCCAGTAAGCCAATGTCTGACCAAAAAGTTAACTTTGGTCAAAATGGTCAATCCTTGACCCAATGACCAATCCATTGACTTAATAAATCAACCTTTGACCAAAAAGTCAATTTTGCTAAAAATAAAAATAGTCAATTTTTGAATTAATGACCAATTATTGACCCAATAAGTCAATCTGTGATAAAAAAGTCAACTTTGGTCAAAATGGTCAATCCTCGACCCAATGACAAACCCATCGAATCTCGATAAGTCAACTTTTCGACCAAATAAATCAATTTCAGTCAAAATAGTTAATTTCTCAAATGACTCAATGACCAATTCATTGACCCAATAGGTCAACTTTTGATCAAAAAGTAATCTTTGGTCAAAATGGTCAATTTCTGACGCAATGACCACCCTATTGACCCAATGGGTTAACTTTTGACCAAAAATTCAATTTTGGTTAAAATAGTTAATTTTGACCTAATGACCAATAATTGACCCAATAAGTCAATCTCTGACCAAAAAGTTAACTTTGGTCAAAATGGTCAATCCTTGACCCAATGACAAACCCATTGACCCAATAGGCTAACTTTTGACCAAATGACCACCCATTGACCTAATAGGTCAACTTTTGATTAAAAAGTCAACTTTGGTCAAAATGGTTAATTTTTAACCCAATGACCAACTTTTGACCAAGTAGTCAATTTTGGACAAAATAGTTAATTTTTGACTCAATGACCGCCCATTGACCCAATAGGTCAACTTTTAAACAAAAAGTCAACTTTGGTCAAAATGGATAATTTTTGAGCCAATGACCAACCCATTGACCCAATAGATCAACTTTTGACCAAAAAGTCATCTTTGGTCAAAATGGTCAATTCTTGACCCAATTACCAACTCATTGACCAAATAGGTCAACTTTTGACCAAAAAGTCAACTTTGCTCAAAATGGTCCATTTCTAACCCAATGACCACCCCGTTTACCGAATAGTCAATTTTTGACTTAATAACCAAAATAATCAATTTTTAAATTAATGACCAATTATTGACCCAATAAGTCAATATCTGACCAAAAAGTCAACTTTGGTCAAAATGGTCAATCCTTGATCCAATGACAAACCCATTGACCCAATAGGTCAACAATTGACCAAAAAGTCAAGTTTGGTCAAAATAGTCAATTTTTGACCTAATGACCACCCATTAAACGAATAGGTCAACTTCTGACCAAAAAGTCAACTTTGGTCAAAATAGTCAATTTTTGACCCAATGACCAACCGATTGACCCAATAGGACAACTTTTGACCAAAAAGTCATCTTTGGTCAAAATGGTCAATTCCTGACGCACTTTCCAACTCATTGACCAAATAGGTCAACCTCTGACCAAAAAGTGAACTTTGGTCATAATGGTCAATTTCTGAACCAATGACCGCTCCGTTGACCCAATGGGTTAATTTTTGGCTAAAAATTTACGAAATAGTAAATTTTTGACCTAATGACCAAAATAGTCAATTTTTGAATTAATGACCAATTAGTGACCCAATAAGTCAATCTCTGACCAAAAAGTCAACTTTGGTCAAAATGTTCAATCCTTGACCCCATGACAAACCCGCTGACCCAATAGGTGAACTTTTGACTAAAAAGTCAATTTTAGTCAAAATAGTCAATTTTTGACCTAATGACCACCCATTGACCCAATAGGTCAACTTTTGACCAAAAACTCAACTTTGGTCAAAATGATCTATTTTTGTCCCAATGACCAAACCATTGACCCACATGTCAACTTTTGACAAAAAAAGTCATCTTTAGTCAAAATGGTCAATTCTTGACCCAATTACCAACTCATTGACCAAATAGGTCAACTTATGACCAAAAAGTCAACTTTGGTGAAAATGTTCAAATTCTGACCTAATGACCACCACGTTGACCCAATGGGTTCACTTTTTACAAAAAATTCTATTTTAGTCAAAATCAATTTTTGACCTAATGAGACATTATTGACTCAATAACTCAATCTCTGACCAAAAAGTCAACTTTCGTCAAAATTGTCAATCCTAGACCCAATGACAAACCAATTGATCAATCACCATAAAGTCAAACTTACCTAATGACCACCAATGAAAAATCAATTTTAGTCAAAATGGTCAATTTTTGACCCAATGACCAACCCATTTACTCAATATATCAACTTTTGACCAAAAAGTTATCTTCGGTCAAAATGGTAATTCTTGACCCAATTACCAACTCAATGACCAAAAAAGTCAAATTTTGACCAAAAAGTCAATTTTGGTCAAAATAGTTAATTTTTGACCTAATGACTACCTAATTGACCCAATAAGTCAACTTTTGACCAAAAAGTCAACTTTGGTCAAAATGGTCAATTTCTGACCCAATGACCCAATAGGTTAACCTTTGACCAAAAAGTCAATTTTGGTTAAAATAGTCAATTTTTGACCTAATAACCAATTATTGATCTAATATGTCAATCCCTAGCCAAAAAGTCAACTTTTCTCAAAATGTTTAATCCTTAACCCAATGACTAAACCATTGACCAAATAGGTTAACTTTTTACTAAAAAGTCAACTTTGGTCAAAATGGTCAATCCTGGACCAAATGACAAACACATTTACCAAATAGGTCAATTTTTGAGCAAAAAGTCAATCTCACCATCATTATCCCAATAGCCACCTTATTATCCTAAAATGTCAATTTTGGTCAAAATGGTCAATATTTGACACAATGACAAACCTATTGACCCAATTGGTCAACTTTTGACAAAAAAGTAAATTTTGGTCAAAATAGTCAAATTTTAAACTAACAACCACCCCATTGACCCAATAGGTCAACTTTTGACCAAAAAGTCACCTTTGGTTAAAATGGTCAATTTCTAACCCAGTAACCAACTCATTGACCCAATAGGTCATCTTTTGACCAAAAAGTCACCTTGGTCAAAATGGTCAATCCTTGACACAATGACCCAATAGGTCAACTTTGACCAAAAAGTCAATTTTGGTCAAATTAGTCAATTTTTGACCTAATGTCCAATTATTGACCCAATAAGTCAATCCATGACCAAAAAGTCAACTTTGGTCAAAATGCTCAATCCTTGAGCCAATGACCAACCCATTGCCCCATAGGTCAACTTTTGAACAAAAAACCAACTTTGGCTAAAATGGTCAATCCTTAACCCAATGATCAACCAATTCACCTAATAGGTCAACTTTTGACCAAAAAGTCAACTTTTATCAAAATAGTCAATCCTTGAACCAAATGACATACACGTTGACCCAATAGGTCAACTTTTGACTAAAAAGTCAATTTTTAACCTAATAACCACTCGTTAAACCAATAGGTCAACTTTTGACCTAAAAACCAACTTGGTTAAAATGGTCAATTTCTGACCCAATGACCAACCTATTGACCTAAGAGGTCAACGTTTGACCAAAAATGTCAATTTTGGTCAGAATGGTTAATCCTAAACCCAATGACCCAATAGGTCAACTTTTGACCAAAAAGTCAATTTTGGCAAAATGATCAATTATCGACCTAATGACGATTTATCGATTCGATAAGTCAATCTCCTCCAAAATGTGAACTTTGGTCAAAATGGTCAATCCTTGACCCAATGACCCACCCATTGACCCAATAGATCAACTTTTGACCAAAAAGTCAACTTTGGTCAAAATTATCAATCCTTGATCCAATGACCAACCTATTGACCCAATATGTTAACTTTTGACCAAAAAGTTAATTTTGGTCAATGAAAGTTAATTTTCGACATAATGACCAATTATTGACCCAATAAGTCAATCTCTGACAAAAAAGTCAACTTTGGTCAAAATGGTCAATCCTTGACCTAATGACCACCTCATTGACCCAATATGTCAACTTTTGACCAAAAAGTCAACTTTGGTCAAAATAGTCAATCCTTGACCTAATGACCACCCATTGACTTAATAGGTCAAGTTTTGACCAAAAAGTCAACTTTGGTCAAAATGTTCAATCCTTGACCCAATGACCAACCCATTGACCCAACAGGTCAACTTTTGACCAAAATGTCAATTTTGGTCTCAATATCAATTTTTGACCTAATGACCACCTTATTGAACCAATAGGTCAACTTTTGACCAAAAAGTCAACTTTGGTAAAAATGGTCAATTTCTGACCGAATGACTACCCCATTGACCCAACAGGTCAACTTTTGACCAAAAATTTAATTTTGGTCAAAATGGTACAGTTTTTACCTAATGACCAATTATTGACCAAATAAGTCAATCTCTGCCCAAAAAGTCAACTTTGGTCAAAATTGTCAATCCTTGACCAAATGACTAACCCATTGACTGAATAGGTTAACTTTTGACCAAAAAGTCAACTTTGGTCAAAATGGTCAATCCTTGACCCAATGACCAACCCATTGACCTAATAGGGCAGCTATTGACACAAAAGTCAACTTTGGTTAAAATGGTCAATTTCTGACCCAATGACCAACCCTTCGAATCGATATGTCAACTTTTGACTAAAATGTCAACATTGGTCAAAATAGTCAATCCTTGACGCAATGACCAACCTATTGACCCAACAGGTTAACCTTTTACCAAAAAGTCAATTTTGGTCAAAATAGTCAATTTTTTACCTAATGACCAATTATTGAACCAATAAGTAAATATCAGACCAAAAAGTTAATTTTGGTGAAAATAGTTATTCCTTGCCCAATGACCAACCCATTGACCCAATATGTCAACTTTTGACATAAAAGTTAACTTTGGTCAAAATGGTCAATCCTTGACCCAATGACCAACCCACTCTACCAAAAGGTCAACTTTTAACCAAAAAGTCAACTTTTGTTAATATAGTCAATTTTTGACCTATTAACCACCCCATTGACCCAATGTGTCAAATTTTGACAAAAAAATCATATTTGATCATATTAGTTTTTGACCTAATGATCAATTATTGACCCAATAAGTCAATCTCTGACCAAAAAGTCAACTTTCGTTAAGTTGGTCAATCCATAACCCAATGACAAACCCATTGACCTAATAGGTCAAATTTTGACAAAAATGGACTTTTTGGTCAAAATAGTCAATTTTTGACCTAATGACCACCCATTAACGCAGTAGGTCAACTTTTGACCAAAAAGCCAACTTTGGTCAAAAATAGTCAATCCTTGACCTAATGAACCAATTGACCCAATAGGTCAACTTTTGACCAAAAAGTTAACTTTGGTCAAAATGGTCAATCCTTGATCTAATGACAAACTCATTGACCCAATAGGTCAACTTTTGACCAAAAAGTCAATTTTGGATAAAATAGTTGATTTTTGACCTAATGACCACCCCATTGACCAATAGGTCAACTTTTAACCAGAAAGTCAACTTTAGTCAAAATGGTCAATTTATGACCCAATAACCAACCCATTGACCATATATGTCAACTTTTGACCAAAAAGTCAACTTTGGTCAAAATGGTCAGTCCTTCACCCAATGACCAAATAGGTCAACTTTGAAAAATAAATTTCAATTTTGGTCAAAATAGTCAATTTTTGACCTAATGATCAATTATTTACCCAATAAGTTAATCTCTGACCGAAAAGTCACCTTTGGTCAAAATGGTCAATCCTTGACCCAAAGCTTAACCCATTAACCCGAAAGGTCAACCTTTGTCCAAAAAGTCAATTTTGGTCAAAATAATCAATTTTTGACCTAATGACTAATTATTGACTAAATAAGTTAATCTCATACCAAAAAGTAAACTTTGGTGAAAATGGTCAATCCTTGACCCAATGACCAACCCATTGACTAATATGTCAACTTTTGACCAAAAAGTTAACTTTGGTCAAAATGGTCAATCCTTGACCCAATGACTAAACCACAAACCCAATAGGTCAACTTTTGACGAAAAAGTCAATTTTAGTCAATATAGTCAATTTTTGACCTACTCACCACCCATTAACCCAAAGAATCAAATTTTGACCGAAAATTTAAATTGGGTCAAAATAGTCAATTTTGACCTAATGACAAATTATTGACCCAATAAGTCAATCTCTGACCAAAAAGTCAACTTTTGTCAAAATGGTCAATTGTTGACCGAATGATCAACCCATTGACCCAATAAGTTAACCTTGCTTAAAATTGTCAATTTTGGTCAAAATAGTTAATTTTTGACCTAATGACCACCACATTAACTCAATAAACACCTTGCCTAAAATTGTCAATTCTTGACCCAATTACCAACTCATTGACCAAATAGGTCAACTTTTGACAAAAAAGTCAACTTTGTTCAAAATGGTCAATTTCTGACCCAATGACCCCCTCGTTGACCCAATAGGTTAACTTTTGACAAAAAATTCAAATTTGGTAAAAATAGTCAATTTTACCCTAATGAACAATTATTGACCAAATAAGTCAATCTCTGACCAAAAAGTCAACTTCGGTCAAAATGGTCAATCATTGACCCAATGACAAACCCATTGACCCAATAGGTCAACTTTTGACCAAAATTAACTTTTTGGTTAAAACAGTCAATTTTTTACCTAATGACCACCCATTAACTAGGTCAACTTTTGACCAAAAAGCCAACTTTGGTCAAAATGGTCAATTTTTGACCCAATGACCAACCCATTGACCCAATATATCAACTTTTGACCAAAAAGTCATCCTCGGTCAACATGGTCAATTCTTCACCCAACTACCAACTCATTGACCAAATAGGTTAACTTTCGACCAAAAAGTCAACTTTGGTCAAAATGGTCAATTTCTGACCCAATCACCACCCCGTTAACCCGATGAGTTAACTTTTGACCAAAAAATCAATTTTGGTTAAAATAGTCAGTTTTTGACCTAATGACTAATTATTGACCCAATTTATCAATCTCTGACCACAAAGTCAACTTTGGTCGAATTGGTCTATCCTTGACCCAATGACCAACCCATTGACACAATAGGCCAACTTTTGACCAGAAAATAAATTTTGTTCAAAAAGTCAATTTTTGACCTAATGACCAAATATTGACCCAATAAGTCAATTTCCGACCAAAAAGTCAAATTTGGGCAAAATGGTCAATCCTTTACCCAATGACCAACCCATCGACCCAATAGGTCAACTTTTGTCCAAAAAATCAATTTTAGTAAAAATGATCGATCCTTTACCCAATGACGAACTTATTGGCCTAATAGGTCAACTTTTGACCAAAATGTCAATTTTCTTAAAAATTATCAATTTTTAAATTAATGACCAAATATTGACCCAATAAGTCAATCTCTGACTAAAAAGTCAACTATGGTCAAAATGGTCAATCCTTGAGCGAATAACAAACCCAAGGACCAAATAGGTCAATTTTCACCAAAAAGTTAATTTTGGTCAAAATAGTCAATTCTTGACCTAATGACCACCCATTGGCCCAATAGGGCAACTTTTGACAAAAAATTCAACTTTGATCAAAATGGTCAAGTTTCAACCCAATAGGTCAACTTTTGACTAAAAGGTCAACCTAGGTCAAAATGGTCAATCCTTGACCCAATGACTAACCCATTGACCCAATAGCTCAACTTTTGACCAAAAAGTCAACTTTGGTCAAAATGATATATTCTTGACCCAATGACCAACCCACTGGCCTCATATGTCAACATCTAACAAAAAAGCCAATTTCGGTCAAAACAGTCAATTTTTGAATTGATGACCCATTTTTGACCCAATAAGTCTTACTCTGACCAAAAAGCCAACTTTGGTCAAAATGGTCAATCCTTGACACAATGAAAAACCCATTAACCCAATAGGTCAATTTTTGACCAAAAAGTTATTTTTGGTTAAATTAGTCAATTTTTGATCTTATGACCACCCATTGATCAAATAGGTCAACTTTTGACAAAAAAGTTAACTTTAGTCAAAATGGTCAATATTTGACACAATGACCAACCCATTGACCAAGTAGGTCAACTTTTGACCAAAAAAGTCATCTTTGGTCAAAATGGTCAATTCTTGACACAATTACCAACTCATTGAACAAATAGTTCAAATTTTGACCAAAAAGTCAACTTTGGTCAAAATGGTCAATTTCTGACCCAATGACCACCCCGTTAACCCGATGGGTTAGTTTTGACCAAAAAAACAATTTTGGTCAAAATGGTCAGTTTTTGACCTATTGACCAATTATTAACCTAATAAGTCAATCTCTGACCAAAAAGTCAACTTTGGTCAAAATGGTCAATCCTTGACCAAATGACAAACCCATTGATGGTTCCCATTGACCCAATAGTTCAAAATTTAACCAAAAAGCCAATTTTGGTCAAGATAGTCAATTTTTGACCTAACGACTAGCCATTGACCCAATAGGTCAACTTATGACAAAAAGTCAACTTTGGTCAAAATGGTCAAACTTTAACCTAATGACCAACCCATTGACCCAATAGGTCAACTTTTGACCAAAAAGTTATCTTTGGTTAAAATGGTAAATTCTTGACCCAATTACCAACTCATTGACCAAATATATTAACTTTTGACCACAAAGTCAACTTTGGACAAAATGGCCAATTTCTGACCCAATGACCACCACGTTGACCCAATGGGTTAACTTTTGACCAAAACTTCTATTTTGGTCAAAACAGTTAACTTTTGGCCTAATGATTAATTATTGACACTGTCAATCTCTCACAAAAAAGTCAAATTTGCTCAAAATTGTCAATCCCTGACCCAATAACAAGCCCATTGACCCTATAGGTCAACTTTTGACCAAAAAGTCAATTTTGGTCAAAATAGTCAATTTTTGACCTAATGACCACCCATTAACCCAATATATCAACTTTTGACCAAAAAGTCAACTTTGGTCAAAATGGTCAATTTTTGACCAAACGACCAACCCATTGACCCAATAGATCAACTTTTGGCGAAAAAGTCATCTTCGATCAAAATGGTCAATTCTTGACCCAATTACCAACTCATTGACCAAATAGGTCAACTTTTGACCAAAAAGTCATCTTTGGTCAAAATGGTCAATCTCTGACCCAATGACCACCCCGTTGACCCAATGGGTAAACTTTTGTCCAAAAATTCAATTTTTGTCAAAATAATTAATTTTGACCTAATGACCATTTATTGACTCAGTAAGTTAATCTCTGATCAAAAAGGTAACTTTTGTCAAAATGGTCAATCCTTGACCCAATGACCAACCCATTGACCCAATAGGTCAACTTTTATCCAAAAAATTAATTTTGGTCAAAATGATCAATCATTTACCCAATGACCAACTTGTTGGCCTAATAAGTCAACTTTTGACCAAAATGTCAATTTTCGTAAAAATTATCAATTTTTGAATTAATGACCAATTGTTAACCCAATAAGTCAATCTTTGACTAAAAAGTCAACTCTGGCCAAAATGGTCAATCCTTGACCCAATGACAAACCCATTGACCAAATTGGTCAATTTTTCCCCAAAAAGTTAATTTTTGTCAAAATAGTCAATTCTTGACCTAATGACTACCCATTGACCCAATAGGTTAACTTTTGGCCAAAAAGTCAACTTTGATCAATATGGTCAAGTTTCGACCCAATGACCAACCCATTGACCCATAAGGCCAACTTTTGACTAAAAAGTCAACTTTGGTTAAAATGGTCAGTCATTGACCCAATGACCAACCCATTGACCCAATAGCTTAACTTTTGACCAAAAAGACAACTTTAGTCAAAATGATATATTCTTGACCCAATGACCAACCCGCTGGCCTCATAGGGGAACTTCTAACCAAAAAATCATTTTTGGTCAAAATAGTCAATTTTTGAATTGATGTCCTATTATTAACCCAATAAGTCAATCTCTGACCAAAAAGCCAACTTTGGTCAAAATGGTCAATCCTTGACCCAATGACAAACCATTGGCCCAATAAGTCAATTTTTGACCTAATGACCTCCCATTGACCAAATTGATCAACTTTTGACAAAAAAGTCAACTTTGGTCAGAATGGTCAATTTCTGACCCAATGACCTCGTCTTTGACCTATTGGGTTAACTTTTAAATAAAAATTCAATCTAAGTCGAAATAGTCAATTTTTAACCTAATGAACATTTATTGATACAATAAGTCAATCTTTGACCAAAATGTCAACTTTGGTCAAAATGATCAATCCTTGACCCAATGACAAACCCATTGACCCAACAGGTCAACTTTTGACCAAAATTGACTTTTGTGATCTAATGACCAATTATTGACAATTTAAGTTTTGACCATTTTGACCAAAGTTGACTTTTTGGTCAAAAGTTGACATATTCGGTCAATTGGTTGGTCATTGGGTCAAGAATTGACCATTTTGACCAAACTTGACTTTCTGGTCAAAGGTTGACTTATCGGGTCAATGGTTAGGTCATTGGGTGAGAAATTGACCATTTTGACCATTGTTAACTTTTTGGTTAAAAATTGACCTATTGTGTCAATTGGATGGTCATTATGTCAAAAATTGACTATTTTGACCAAAATTGCTTTTTGTCAAAAGTTGACCTATTGGGTCATTGGGCCACAGATTGACCATTTTGACCAAAGTTGACTTTTTGGTTAGAAGATGACCTATTGGGTCAATGGGTTGGTCTTTGGATCAAGGATTGACCATTTTGACCAAAGTTAACTTTTTGGTCGAAGATTGACTTATTGGGTCAATAATTGGTCATTCGGTCAAAAATTGTCTAATTTGACTAAAATTGATTTTTTTGATGAAAGTTATCCCATTAAGTCTATAGGGCGGTCATTGGGTCAGAAATTGACCATTTTTACCAAAGTTAACTTTTTGGTCAAAAGTTGACCTTTTGGATCAATTGGGTGGTCATTAGGTAAAAAATTGACTATATTGACACAAATTGACTTTTTGGTCAAATGTTGACCTGTTGTGTCAATGGGTTGGCCATTGTGTCAAGGATTGACTATTTTGACTAAAGTCCACTTTTAGGTCAAAAGTTGACCTATTGGGTCTATCAATTTGTCATTGGGTCAAGGATTGACCTTTTTGAACAAAGTTAACTTTTTGGTCAGTGATAGACTTATTAGGTCAATAATTGCTCATTATGTCAAAATTTGACTATTTTGGTCAAAAGTTGACCTATTTGTTCTAATGGCTGGTCATTGTGTCATGGATTGACCATTTTGACCAAAGTTGATTTTTTAGTCAAAATTTGGCCAATTTGGTTAATGGGTTGGTCATTGGGTGAATGATTGACCATTTTGGCCAAAGTCAGCTTATTCGATCGTAGATCGGCTTATCAGGTCAATAATCGGTCGGTGTTCAATAATCGGTCGATCGGTCAAAATTGACTATTTTGACCGAATTGATTTTTGGTCAAAAGTTGACTCTATCGGTCAATGGGTTAGTCATTGGGTCAAGGATCGACCATTTTGACCATAGTCGACTTTTTAGTCAAAAGTCGACTTTATCAGATCAATTGCCGATCATCAGGTCAATTGTCGATCATTGGGTCAATGATTGACCATTTTGACTAAAGTTGACTTTTTGGTAAGTGATTAACTTATTAGGCCAATAATTGGTCATTAGGTTAAAATTGACTATTTTGACTAAAATTGACTTTTTGGTCAAAAGTTGACCTATTAGGTCAATTGGTTGGTCATTGGGTCAGGAATTGACCATTTTAACCAAACTTGACTTTTTGGTCAAAAGTTGACCTATCGGGTCAATGGGTTGGTCATTGGGTAAGAAATTGACCATTTTGACCAAAGTTAATTTTGGTCAAAATAGTTAATTTTTGACTTAATGACGACGCATTGACCCAATAGGTCAACTTTTGACCAAAAAGTAAATTTTGGTCAAAATAGTCAATTTTTGACCTAATGACCAATTATTGACCCAGTTAGCTAATCTCTGACCATAAAGTCAACTTTGTTCAAAATGGTCAATCCTTGACCCAATGACCAACCCACTGACCGAATATGTTCTCTTTTGACCAAAAAGTAATCTTTGGTCAAAATAGTCAATCCTTGACTCAATGACCAACCCATAACCCAATAAGTCAACTTTTGACCAAAAAGTTAATTTTGGTCAAAATAATCAATCATTGACCCAACGACCAACCATTCGCCTAATGGGTCAATTATTGACCAAAAAGTCAATTTTTGAATTAATGACCAATTGTTGACCAAATAAGTCAATCTCTGACAAAAAAGATAACTTTGGTCAAAATGGTCAATCCTTAACCCAATGACAATCCCTTTGACTCAAGGGTCAACTTTTGACTAAAAAGTCAATTTTGGTCAAGATAGTCAATTTTTGACCTAATGACCACCCATTGACCCAATAGGTAAACTTTTGACCATAAAGTCAACCTTGGTCAAAAGGGTCAATTTTTGACCCAATGACCAACCCATTGACCCAATATGTCAACTTTTGACCATTAAAGTCAACTTTGGTCAAAATGGTAAATCCTTGACCCAATGACCAACCCATCGACTCTATCAGATCGACTTTCGACCAAAAAGTCAATTTTTGTCAAAATAGTAATTTTTCGACATAATGACCAATTATCGACCTAATCGGTCACTTTAGCATCAAAAAGTCAACTTTGGTCAAAATGGTTAATCCTTGACCCAATGACCAACCCATTGACCCAACAGGTCAACTTTTGACCATAAAGTCAACTTTGGTCAAAATGGTCAGTCCTTGACCCATTGACCAACTCATTGACCAAAAAGGATAACTTTTGACCAAAAAGTCAAATTTGGTCAAAATTGATAATTTTTGACTTAATGACCACCTCATTGACCAGAAAGGTTAACTTTTGACCAAAAAGTCAAATTTGGTCAAAATGGTCAATTTGTGACGCAATGACCTAAATGTCAACTTTGGTGAAAATGGTCAATCCTTGATCCAAGGACCAACCCATTGACCCAATTTGTCAACTTTTGACTAAAAAGTCAACTTTGGCCAAAATGGTGACCCAATGACAAATCCATTGACCCAATAGGTCAACTTTGGACACAAAATTCAATTTTGCTCAAAATTGTCAACTTTTGATCAAATGACCGCCTCATTGACCTAAATAGGTCAACTTTTGACCAAAAAAGTCAATTTTGGTTAAAATAGTCAATTTTTTACCTAATAACCAATCTCTGACCAAAAAGTCAACTTTGTTGAAAATGGTCAATCCTTGACCATTGCCAACCCATTGACCCAATAGGTCAACTTTTAACCAAAAAGTCAACTTTGGTCAAAATGATCAATTCTTGACCCAATGACCAACCCATTGGCCTAATAGGTCAACTTTTGACCAAAAAGTCAATTTTGCTCAAAATAATCAATTTTTTAATTAATGAACAATTATTAAGCTAATAAGTCAATCTCTGACCAAAAAGTCAACTTTGGTCAAAATGGTCATTCATTGACCTAATGACAAACCCATTGACCCAATAGATCAACTTTTGACCAAAAAGTCAATTTTGGTCAATATAGTTAATCTTTGTCCAAATGATCACCCAAAGACTAACCCATTGACCCAATAGGTCAACTCTTGACCAAGAAAGTCATCTTTGGTCAAAATTGTCAATTCTTGACCCGATTACTAACACATTGACCAAGTAGGTCAACTTTTGACCAAAAAGTCAACTTTAGTCAAAACAGTCAATTTCTGACCTAATGACCTTTCCGTTGACCCAATGGGTTAACTTTTGACCAAAAATTCAATTTTGGTCAAAATAGTCAATTTTTGACATAATGACCAATTATTGACCCAGTAAGCCAATGTCTGACAATAAAGTTAACTTTGGTCAAAATGGTCAATCCTTGACCCAATGACCAATCCATTGACTTAAAAAGTCAACTTTTGACCAAAAAGTCAATTTTGCTCAAAATAAAAATAGTCAATTTTTGAATTAATGACCAATTATTGACCCAATAAGTCAATCTGTGATAAAAAAGTCAACTTTGGTCAAAATGGTCAATCCTTGACCCAATGACAAACCCATTGACCCGATAAGTCAACTTGTGAACAAATAGTCATTTTTGGTCAAAATAGTCAATTTTTGACTTAATGACCACCCATTGACCGAATAAGTTAACTTTTGACCAAAAAGTCAACTTTGGTCAAAATGATCAATTTTAACCCAATGACCAACCCATTGATCCAATAGGTCAACTTTTGACCAAAAAGTAATCTTTGGTCAAAATGGTTAATTTCTAACCCAATGACCACCCCGTTGACCCAAGGGTTAACTTTTGACCAAAAATTCAATTTTGGTTAAAATAGTCAATTTTGTCCTAATGACCAATTATTGACCCAATAAGTCAATCTCTGGCCAAAAAGTCAACTTTGGTCAAAATGGTCAATCCTTGAACTAATGACAAACTCATTGACCTAATAGGTGAACTTTTGACTCAAAAGTCAACTTTGGTCAAGATGGTTAATTTTTAACCCAATGAACAACTTTTGACCAAGTAGTCAATTTTAGACAAAATAGTCAATTTTTGACTGAATGACAACTGCCCATTGACCAATAGGTCAACTTTTGAACAAAAAGTCAACTTTGGTAAAAAATGGTCAATTTTTGAGCCAATGACCAACCCATTGACCCAAAAGATCAACTTTTGACTAAAAAGTCATCTTTGGTCAAAATGGTCAATTCTTGACCCAATTACCAACTCATTGACTAAATAGGTCAACTTTTGACCAAAAAGTCAACTTTGCTAAAAATGGTCCATTTCTGTCCCAATGACCACCCTGTTGACCTAATGGGTTAACTTTTGACAAAAAATTTAATTCTTGTCAAAATAGTCAATTTCTGACTGAATAACTAAAATAGTCAATTTTTGAATTAATGACCAATTATTGACCCAATAAGTCAATATCTGACCAAAAAGTAAACTTTGGTTAAAATGGTCAATCCTTGATCAAATGACAAACCTATTGACCCAATAGGTCAACAATTGACCAAAAAGTCAAGTTTGGTCAACATAGAGAATTTTTGACCTAATGACCACCCATTAAACGAATAGGTCAACTTCTGACCAAAAAGTCAACTTTGGTCAAAATAGTCAATTTTTGACCCAATGACCAACCGATTGACCCAGTAGGTCAACTTTTGACCAAAAAGTCATCTTTTGTCAAAATGGTCAATTCCTGACGCAATTACCAACTCATTGACCAAATAGGTTAACTTTTGACCAAAAAGTGAACTTTGGTCAAAATGGTCAATTTCTGACCCAATGACCGCCCCGTTGACCCAATGGTTTAATTTTTGGCTAAAAATTTACAAAATAGTAAATTTTTGACCTAATGACCAAAATAGTCAATTTTTGAATTAATGACCAATTATTGACCCAATAAGTCAATCTCTGACCGAAAAGTCAACTTTGGTCAAAATGGTCATCCTTGACCCAATGACAAACCCACTGACCCAATAGGTGAACTTTGGACTAAAAAGTCAATTTTAGTCAAAATAGTCAATTTTAGTCAAAATAGTCAATTTTTGACCTAATGACCACCCATTGACCCAATAGGTCAACTTTTGGCCAAAAAAGTCATCTTTGATCAAAATGGTCAATTCTTGACCCAATTACCAACTCATTGACAAAATAGGTCAACTATGACCAAAAAGTCAACTTTGGTGAAAATGTTCAAATTCTGACCCAATGACCACCCCGTTGACCCAAAGGGTTAACTTTTAACAAAAAATTCTATTTTGGTCAAAATAGTTAATTTTTGACCTAATGACACATTATTGACCCAATAACTCAATCTCTGACCAAAAAGTCAACTTTGGTCAAAATGGTCAATCCTGGACCCAATGACAAACCAATTGACCCAATAGGTCAACTTTTGACCAAAAAATCAATTTTAGTCAAAATTGTCAAATTTTGACCTAATGACAACCAATTGACCCAATAGGTCAACTTTTGAGTAAAAAGTCAACTTTGGTCAAAATGGTCAATTTTTGACCCAATGACCAACCCATTTACTAAATATATCAACTTTTGACCAAAAAGTCATCTTCGGTCAAAATGGTAATTCTTGACCCAATTACCAACTCAATCACCAAAAAAAGTCGAATTTTGACCAAAAAGTCAATTTTGGTCAAAATAGTTAATTTTTGACCAAATGACTACCTAATTGACCCAATAAGTCAACTTTTGACCAAAAAGTCAACTTTGGTTAAAATGGTCAATTTCTGACCCAATGACCCAATATGTCAGTCAACGTTTGACCAAAAAGTCAATTTTGGTTAAAATAGTCAATTTTTGACCTAATAACCAATTATTGATCCAATACGTCAATCACTAGCCAAAAAGTCAACTTTTTTCAAAATGTTCAATCCTTGACCCAATGACTAACCCATTGACCCAATAGGTTAACTTTTTACTAAAAAGTCAACTTTGGTCAAAATGGTCAATCCTTGACCAAATGACAAACACATTTACCAAATAGGTCAACTTTTGAGCAAAAAGTCAATTTTGCTCAAAATAGTCAATTTTTGACCTAATAACCACCTCATTAACCCTGTGGGTCAACTTTTGACTAAAATGTTAATTTTGGTCAAAATGGTCAATATTTGACACAATGACATACCTATTGACCCAATCGGTCAACTTTTGACAAAAAGTAAATCTTGGTCAAAATAGTCAAATTTTAAACTAACAACCACCCCATTGACCCAATAGGTCAACTTTTGACCAAAAAGTCACCATTGGTTAAAATGATCAATTTCTGGCCCAGTAACCAACTCATTGACCCAATAGGTCAACTTTTGACCAAAAAGTCACCTTTGGTCAAAATGATCAATCCTTGACACAATGACCCAATAGGTCAACTTTGACCAAAAAGTCAATTTTGGTCAAATTAGCCAATTTTTGACCTAATGTCCAATTATTGACGCAATAAGTCAATCCATGACCAAAAAGTCAACTTTGGTCAAAATGGTCAATCCTTGAGCTAATGACCAACCCATTGACCCCATAAGTCAACTTTTGAACAAAAAACCAACTTTGGTTAAAATGGTCAATCCTTGACCAAATGACCAACCAATTCACCTAATAGGTCAACTTTTGACCAAAAAGTCAACTTTTATCAAAATAGTCAATCCTTGAACCAATGACATACACATTGACCCAATAGGTCAACTTTTGACCAAAAAGTCAATTTTGGTCAAATAGTCAATTTTTAACCTAATAACCACTCATTGACCCAATAGGTCAACTTTGGACCAAAAAGTCAACTTTGGTTAAAATAGTCAATTACTGATCCAATGACCAACCCATTGACCTAAGAGGTCAACTTTTGACCAAAAAAGTCAACTTTAGTCAAAATGGTTAATCCTAAACCCAATGACCCAATAGGTCAACTTTTGACCAAAAAGTCAATTTTGGCAAAATGGTCAATTGTCGACCTAATGACGATTTATTGACCCGATAAGTCAATCTCTGTCCAAAATGTGAACTTTGGTCAAAATGGTCAATCCTTGACCCAATGACCAACCCATTGACCCAATAGATCAACTTTTGACCAAAAAGTCAACTTTGGTCAAAATTATCAATCCTTGTTCCAATGACCAACCTATTGACCCAATATGTTAACTTTTGACCAAAAAGTTAATTTTGGTCAATGAAAATCAATTTTTGACATAATCACCAATTATTGATCTAATAAGTCTATCTCCTATACAAAAGTCAACTTTGGTCAAAATGGTAAATCCTTGACCCAATGACCACCTCATTGACCCAATATGTCAACTTTTGACCAAAAAGTCAACTTTGGTCAAAATAATCAATCCTTGACCCAATGACCAACCCATTGACTTAATAGGTCAAGTTTTGACGAAAAAGTCAACTTCGGTCAAAATGTTCAATCCTTGACCTAATGACCATCCCATTGACCCAACAGGTACAACTTTTGACCAAAACGTCAATTTTGGTCTGAATATCAATTTTTGACCTAATGACCACCACCTTATTGACCCAATAGGTCAACTTTTGACCAAAAAGTCAACTTTGGTAAAAATGGACAATTTCTGACCGAATGACTACCCCATTGACCCAACAGGTCAACTTTTGACCAAAAATTTAATTTTGGTCAAAATAGTACATTTTTTACCTAATGACCAATTATTGACCAAATAAGTCAATCTCTGCCCAAAAAGTCAACTTTGGTCAAAATTGTCAATCCTAGACCAAATGACCAACCCATTGACTGAATAGGTCAACTTTTGACTAGAAAGTCTACTTTGGTCAAAATGGTCAATCCTTGACCTAATGACCAACCCATTGACCCAATAGGGCAGCTATTGACCCAAAAGTCGACTTTAGTTATAATGGTCAATTTCTGACCCAATGACCAACCCTTTGAACTAATAGGTCAACTTTTGACTAAAATGTCAACATTGGTCAAAATGGTCAATCCTTGACGCAATGACCAACCCATTGACCCAACAAGTTAACCTTTTACCAAAAAGTCAATTTTGGTCAAAATAGTCAATTTTTTACCTAATGACCAATTATTGAACCAATAAGTAAATCTCAGACCAAAAAGTTAATTTTGGTGAAAATGGTCATTCCTTGACCCAATGACCAACCCATTGACCCAATATGTCAACTTTTGACCTAAAAGTTAACTTTGGTCAAAATGGTCAATCCTTGACCCAATAACCAACCCACTATCCCAATAGGTCAACTTTTAACCAAAAAGTCAACTTTTGTCAATATAGTCAATTTTTGACCTACTAGCCACCCCATTGAACCAATGGGTCAAATTTTGACCAAAAATTCATATTTGATCAAATTAGTTTTTGACCTAATGACCAATTGTTGACCCAATAAGCCAATCTCTGACCAAAAAGTCAACTTTGGTCAAAATGGTCAATCCATGACCTAATGACAAACCCATTGACCTAATAGGTCAACTTTTTACAAAAATGGACTTTTTGGTCAAAATAAGCAATTTTTGACCTAATGACCACCCATTAACCCAGTAGGTCAACTTTTGACCAAAAAGCCAACTTTGGTCAAAATAGTCAATCCTTGACCAAATGACTAACCGATTGACCCAATAGGTTTACTTTTGACCAAAAAGTTAACTTTGGTCAAAATGGTCAATCCTTGATCTAATGACAAACCCATTGACCCAATAGGTCAACTTTTGACCAAAAAGTTAATTTTGGACAAAATAGTTAATTTTTGACCTAATGACCACCCCATCGACCCAATAGGTCAACTTTTAACCAGAAAGTCAACTTTAGTCAAAATGGTCAATTTATGACCCGATAACCAACCCATTGACCATATAGGTCAACTTTTGACCAAAAAGTCAACTTTGGTCAAAATGGTCAGTCCTTGACCCAATGACCTAATAGGTCAACTTTGACAAAAAAATTTAATTTTGGTCAAAATAGTCAATTTTTGACCTAATGATCAATTATTGACCCAATAAGTCAATCTCTGACCGAAAAGTCACCTTTGGTCAAAATGATCAATCCTTGACCCAAAGCTTAACCCATTAACCCAATAGGTCAACTTTTGTCCAAAAAGTTAATTTTGGTCAAAATAATCAATTGTTGACCTAATGGCTAATTATTGACTCAATAAGTCAATCTCATACCAAAAAGTTAACTTTGGTGAAAATGGTCAATCCTTGACCCAATGAACAACCCATTGACTATTATGTCAACTTTTGCCCAAAAAGTTAACTTTGGTTAAAATGTTCAATCCTTGACCCAATGACCAACCCACAAACCCAATAGGTTAACTTTTGACAAAAAAGTCAATTTTGGTCAATATAGTAGATTTTTGACCTACTCACCACCCATTGACCCAAAGAATCAACTTTTGACCGAAAATGTAAATTGTGTCAAAATATCAATTTTGACCTAATGACAAATTATTGACGCAATAAGTCAATCTCTGACCAAAAAGTCAACTTTTGTCAAAATGGTCAATTCTTGACCGAAAAAACCAACCCATTGATCCAATAGGTTAACCTTGCTTAAAATTGTCAATTTTGGTCAAAATAGTTAATTTTTGACCTAATTACCACCACATTAACCCAATAGGTCAACCTTGCCTAAAATTGTCAATTCTTGACCCAATTACCAACTCATTGACCAAATATGTCAACTTTTGACCAAAAAGTCAACTTTGGACAAAATGGTCAATTTCTGACCCAATGACCTCCTCGTTGACCCAATAGGTTAAATTTTGACCAAAAAATCAATTTTGGTCAAAATAGTTAATTTTTGACCTAATGACCAATTATTGACCAAATAAGTCAGTCTCTGACCAAAAAGTCAACTTCGGTCAAAATGGTCAATCATTGACCCAATGACAAACCCATTGACCCAATAGGTCAACTTTTGACAATAATTAACTTTTTGGTTAAAATAGTCAATTTTTGACCTAATGACCACCCATTAACTAGGTCAACTTTTGACCAAAAAGCCAACTTTGGTCAAAATGGTCAATGTTTGACCCAATGACCAACCCATTGACCCAATAGATCAACTTTTGACCAAAAAGTCATCTTCGGTCAAACTGGTTAATTCTTGACCCAACAACCAACTCATTGACCAAATAGGTTAACTTTCGAACAAAAAGTCAACTTTAGTAAAAATGGTTAATTTCTGACCCAATCACCACCCCGTTAACCCGATGGGTTAACTTTTGACCAAAAAATCAATTTTGGTTAAAATAACCAGTTTTTGACCTAATGACCAATTATTGACCAAATAAGTCAATATCTGACTAAAAAGACAACTTTGGTCAAAATGGTCAATCGTTGATCCAATGACCAACCCATTGACACAAGAGGTTAACGTTTGAACAGGAAATCAATTTTGGTCAAAATAGTCAATTTTTGACCTAATGACCAAATATTGACCCAATAAAGCAATTTCTGACTAAAAAGTCAAATTTGGACAAAATGGTCAATCCTTTTACCCAATGACCATCCTATTGACCCAATAGGTCAACTTTTGTCCAAAAAGTTAATTTTAGTAAAAATGATCGATCCTTTACCCTATGACCAACTTATTGGCCTAGTAGGTCAACTTTTGACCAAAATGTCAATTTTCGTAAAAATTGTCAATTTTTGAATTAATGATAAATTATTGACCCAATAAGTCAATCTCTGACTGAAAAGTCAACTCTAGTCAAAATAGTCAATCCTTGAACGAATGACAAACCCATTGACTAAAATAGGTCAATTTTTCACCAAAAAACTAATTTTGGTCAAAAGAGTTAATTCTTGACCTAATGACCACCCATTGGCCCAATAGGTCAACTTTTGACCAAAAAGTCAACTTTCATCAAAATGGTCAAGTTTCGACCCAATGACCATTCCATTGACCCAATAGGTCAACTTTTGACTAAAAAGTCAACTTTGGTCAAAATGGTCAATCCTTGACCTAATGACCAATACATTGACCCAATAGCTCAACTTTTGACCAAAAAGTCAACTTTTGTTAAAATGATATATTCTTGACCCAATGACCAACCCACTGGCCTCATAGGTCAACTTCTAACCAAAAAGTCTATTTCGGTCAAAACAGTCAATTTTTGAATTGATGAACTATTTTTGACCTAATAAGTCTTACTCTGACCATAAAGCCAACTTTGTTCAAAATGGTCAATCCTTGAACCAATGACAAACCCATTAACCCAATAGGTCAATTTTTGACCAAAAAGTCAATTTTGGTCAAATTAGTCAATTTTTGACCTAATGACCACCCATTGATCAAATAGGTCAACTTTTGACAAAAAAGTTAACTTTGGTCAAAATGGTCAATATTTGACCCAATGACCAACCCATTGACCAAGTAGGTCAACTTTTGACCAAAAAAGTCATCTTTGGTGAAAATGGTCAATTCTTGACCCAATTACCAACTCATTGACAAAAATAGGTCAACTTTTGATCAAAAAGTCAACTTTGGTCAAAATGATCAAATTCTGACCCAATGACCACCCCGTTAACACGATGGGTTTACTTTTGACCAAAAAATCAATTTTGGTCAAAATAGTCTGTTTTTGACCTATTGACCATTTATTAACCCAATAAGTCAATCTCTGACCAAAAAGTCAACTTTGGTCAAAATGGTCAATCCTTGACCCAATGACAAACCCATTGACGGTTCCCATTGACCCAATAGGTCAACATTTAACCAAAAAGCCAATTTTGGTCAAGATAGTCAATTTTTGACCTAACGACCACTCATTGACCCAATAGGTCAACTTTTGACAAAAAAGTCAACTTTGGTCAAAAAGGTCAAATTTTGACCCAATGACCTACCCATTGACCCAATAGGTCAACATTTGACCAAAAAGTCATCTTTGGTTCAAATGGTAAATTTTGACCTAATGACCTACCCATTGACCCAATAGGTCAACTTTAGACAAAATGGCCAATTTATGACCCAATGACCACCACATTGACCAAATGGGTTAACTTTTGACCAAAACTTCTATTTTGGTCAAAACAGTTAACTTTTGACCTAATGATTAATTATTGACTCAGTAAATCAATCTTTGACCAAGAAGTCAAATTTGCTCAAAATGGTCAATACCTGACCCAATGACAAACCCATTGACCCTATAGGTCAACTTTTGACCAAAAAGTTAATTTTGGTCAAAGTAGTCAATTTTTGACCTAATGACCACCAATTAACCCAATAGATCAACTTTTGACCAAAAGTCAACTTTGGTCAAAATGACAATTTTTAACCCAATGACCAACCCATTGACCCAATAAATCAACTTTTGGCCAAAAAGTCATCTTCGGTCAAAATGGCCAATTCTTGACCCAATTACCAACTCATTGACCAAATAGGTCAACTTTTGACCAAAAAGTCATCTTTGGTCAAAATGGTCAATCTCTGACCCAATGACCACCCCGTTGACCCAATGGGTCAACTTTTGTCCAAAAATTTAATTTTTGTCAAAATAATTAATTTTGACCTAATGACCATTTATTGACTCAGTAAGTCAATCTCTGACCAAAAAGGCAACTTTTGTCAAAATGGTCAATCCTTGACCCAATGACCAACCCATTGACCCAATAGGTCAACTTTTGTCCAAAAAATCAATTTTCGTCAAAATGATCAATCATTTACCCAATGACCAACTTATTACCCTAATAAGTCAACTTTTGACCAAAATGTCAATTTTCGTAAAAATTATCAATTTTTGAATTAATGACCAATTATTGACCCAATAAGTCAATCTCTGACTAAAAAGTCAACTCTGGTCAAAATGGTCAATCCTTGACCCAATGACAAACCCATTGACCAAATAGGTCAATTTTTCATCAAAAAGTTAATTTTGGTCAAAATAGTCAATTCTTGACCTAATGACCACCCATTGACCCAATAGGTCAACTTTTGGCCAAAAAGTCAAATTTGATAAAAATGGTCAAGTTTCGACCCAATGACCAACCCATTGCCCCAATAGGTCAACTTTTAACTAAAAAGTCAACTTTGGTCAAAATGGTCAATCCATGACCCAATGACCAACCCATTGACCCAATAGCTCAACTTTTGACCAAAAAGTCAACTTTGGTCAAAATGATATATTCATGACCCAATGACCAACCCACTGGCCTCATAGGCCAACTTTTAACCAAAAAGTCAATTTTGGTCAAAACAGTCAATTTTTGAATTGATGTCCTATTATTGACCCAATAAGTCAATCTCTGACCAAAAAGCCAACTTTGGTCAAAATGGTGAATCCTTGACCCAATGACAAACCCATTGAAGGTCAATTTTTGTCCAAAAAGTCAATTTTGGTCAAATTAGTTAATTTTTGACCTAATGACCACCCATTGACCAAATAGGTCAACTTTTGACAAAAAAGTCAACTTTGGTCAAAATGGTCAATTTCTGACCCAATGACCTCCCCGCTGACCTAATAGGTTAACTTTTGACCAAAAATTCAATCTAAGTCAAAATAGTCAATTTTTGACCTAATGACCATTTATTGACACAATAAGTCAATCTCTGACCAAAAAGTCAACTTTGGTCAAAATGCTCAATCCTTGACCCAATGACAAACCCATTGACCCAACCGATCAACTTTTGACCAAAATTGACTTTTTTGATCTAATGACCAATTATTGACAATTTAAGTATTGTCCATTTTGACCAAAAATGACTTTTTGGTCAAAAGTTGACATATTGGGTCAATTGGTTGGTCATTGGGTCAAGAATTGACCATTTTGACCAAACTTGACTTTTTGGTCAAAAGTTGACCTATCGGGTCAATGGGTAGGTCATTGGGTGAGAAATTGACCATTTTGACCATAGTTAACTTTTTGGTTAAAAGTTGACATATTGTGTCAATTGGATGGTCATTATGTCAAAAATTGACTATTTTAACCAAAATTGCTTTTTGTCAAAAGTTGACCTATTGGGTCATTGTGTCACGGATTGACCATTTTGACCAAAGTTGACTTTTTTGTCAAAAGATGACCTATTGGGTCAATGGGTTGGTCATTGGGTCAAGGATTGATCATTTTGACCAAAGTTGACTTTTTGGTCGTAGATTGACTTATTGGGTCAATAATTGGTCATTAGGTCCAAAATTGTCTATTTTGACAAAAATTGATTTTTTTGCGGAAAGTTGACCCATTAAGTCAATGGGGTGATCATTGGGTCAGAAATTGACCATTTTGACCAAAGTTGACTTTTTGGTCAAAACTTGACCTTTTGGGTCAATCGGGTGGTCATTAGGTAAAAAATTGACTATATTGACCAAAATTGACTTTTTGGTCAAATGTTGACCTGTTGTGTCAATGGGTTGGTCATTGTGTCAGGGATTGACTATTTTGACTAAAGTCCACTTTTAGTTCGAATGTTGACCTATTGGGTCTATCGATTTGTGATTGGGTCAAGAATTGACCAATTTAAAAAAAGTTGACTTTTTTGTCACAGATAGACTTATTAGGTCAATAATTGGTCATTATGTCAAAATTTGACTATTTTGGTCAAAAGTTGACCTATTTGTTCTAATGGCTGGTCTTTGGGTCAAGGATTGACCATTTTGACCAAAGTTGATTTTTTAGTCAAAATTTGGCCAATGGGTTGGTCATTGAGTGAATGATTGACCATATTGACCAAAGTTGACTATTTGGTCATAGATTGACTTATTGGGTCAATAATTGGTCGATGGTTCAATAATTGGTCAGTCGGTCAAAAATTGACTATTTTGACAAAAATTGAATTTTTGGTCAAAAGTTGACCTATTGGGTCAATGGGTTGGTCATTGGGTCAAGGATTGACCATTTTGATCAAAGTTGACTTTTTAGTCAAAAGTTGACCTATTGGGTCAATGGGTTGGTCATTGGGTCAAGGATTGACAATTTTGACTAAAGTTGACTTTTTGGTAAGAGATTGACTTATTGGGTCAATAATTGGTCATTTGGTTTAAATTGACTATTTTGACTAAAATTGACTTTTTGGTCAAAAGTTGACCTATTGGGTCAAATGGTTGGTCATTGGGTCAAGAATTGACCATTTTACCAAACTTGACTTTTTGGTCAAAAGTTGACCTATCGGGTCAATGGGTTGGTCATTGGGTCAGAAATTGACCATTTTGACCAAAGTTAACTTTTTGGTCAAAAGTTGACCTATTGTGTCAATTGGATGGTCATTAGGTCAAAAATTGACTATTTTGACCATAATTGCTTTTTGTCAAAAGTTGACCTATTGGGTCATTAGGTCACGGATTGACCATTTTGACCAAAGTTGACTTTTTAGTCAAAAGATGACCTATTGGGTCAATGGGTTAGTCATTGGGTCAAGGATTGTCCATTTTAACCATAGTTGACTTTTTGGTCGGAGATTGACTTATTGGGTCAATAATTGGTCATTAGGTCAAAAATTGTCTATTTTGACCAAAATTTAATTTTTGGCCAAAAGTTGACCCATTAAGTCAATGGGGTGATCATTGGGTCAGAAATTGACCATTTTGACCAAAGTTGACTTTTTGGTCAAAAGTTGACCTTTTGGGTCAATCGGGTGGTCATTAGGTAAAAATTTGACTATATTGACCAAAATTGACTTTTTGGTCAAATGTTGACCTGTTGTGTCAATGGGCTGGTCATTGTGTCAAGGATTGACTATTTTGACTAAAGTCCACTTTTTGGTCGAATGTTGACCTATTGGGTCTATCGATTTGTCATTGGGTCAAGGATTGACCATTTTGAACAAAGTTGACTTTTTGGTCAAAGATAGACTTATTGGGTCAATAATTGGTCATTATGTCAAAATTTAACTATTTTGGTCAAAAGTTGACCTATTGGTTCTAATGGCTGGTCATTGGGTCAAGGATTGACCATTTTGACCAAAGTTGATTTTTTGGTCAAAAGTTGGCCAGTTGGGTCAATGGGATGGTCGTTGGGTCAAGGATTGACCATTTTGACCAAAGTTGACTATTTGGTCAGAGATTGACTTAGTGGGTCAATAATTGGTCGGTTGTTCAATAATTGGTTAGTAGGTCAAAAATTGACTATTTTGACCAAAATTGAATTTTTGGTCAAAAGTTGACCTATTGGGTCAATGGGTTGGTCATTGGGTCAAGGATTGACCATTCTGACCAAAGTAGACTTTTTGGTCGGAGATTGACTTATTGGGTTAATAATTGGTCATTAGATCAAAAATTGTCAATTCTTGACCCAATTACCAACTTATTGACCAAAAAGGTCAACTTTAGACCAAAAAGTCAACTTTGGTCAAAATGGTCAATTTCTTACCCAATGACCTCCCCGTTGACCTAATGGGTTAACTTTTGACCAAAAATTCAATCTAAGTCAAAATAGTTATTTTTTGACCTAATGACCATTTATTGACACAATAAGTCAATCTCTGACCAAAAAGTCAACTTTGGTCAAAATGGTCAATCCTTGACCCAATGACAATCCCATTGACCCAACAGGTCAACTTTTGACCAAAAAGTTAATTTTGGTCAAAATAGTTAATTTTCGACCTAATAGCCACGCATTAACCCAATAGGTCAACTTTTGACCAAAAAGTCAACTTTGGTCAAAATGGTCAATTTTTGACCCAATGACCAACCCATTGACCAAATAGATCAACTTTAGAGCAAAATGTCATCTTCGGTCAAAATGGTCAATTCTTGATCTATATACGAACTCATTGACCAAATAGGTCAACTTTTGACCAAAAAGCTAACTTTGGTCAAAATGGTAAATTTATGACCCAATGATCACCCCTTCGACCCAATAGGTAAACTTTTGACCAAAAATTTAATTTTGGTTAAAATAATCAATTTTTGACCTAATGACCAATTATTATCCCAATAAGTCAATCTCTGACCAAAAAGTCAACTTTGGTCGAAATTGTCAATCCTTGAACCAATGACGAACCCATTGACCCAGTAGGTCAACTTTTGACCAAAAAGTCAACTTTAGTCAAAATGGTCAATCTTTGACCTAATGACCAACCCATTGACCCAATAGTCAATTTTTGACCTAATGACCAATTATTGACCCAGTAAGCCAATCTCTAACCAAAATGCCAACTTTGGTCAAAATGGTCAATCCTTGACCCAATGACCAACCCATTGACCCAATAGGTCAACTTTTGAACAAAAAGTCAACTTTGGTCAAAATGGTCAATCGATGACCCAATGGCCAACCCATTAACCCAGTAGGTGAACTTTTGACAAAAAAAGTAAATTTTGGTCAAAATAGTCAATTTTTGACCTAATGACCAATTATTGACCCAGTAAGCCAATCTCTGACCAAAAAGCCAACTTTGGTCAAAATGGTCAATCCTTAACCCAATGACCAACCCATTGACCCAATAAGACAACTTTTGAACAAAAAGTCAATTTTGGTCAAAATAGTCAATTTTTGAATTAATGACCAATTATTGACCCAATAAGCCAATCTCTGACTAAAAAGTCAACTTTGGTCAAAATGGTCAATCCTTGACCCAATGACAAACCCATTGACCCAAAAAGTCAACTTTGGTCAAAATGGTCAATTTTGACCTAATGACCAACCCATTGACCAAATAGGTCAACTTTTGACCAAAAAGTCATCTTTGGTCAAAATGGTCAATTTTTGACCAAATTACCAACTCATTAACTAAATAGGTCAACTTTGACCAAAAAGTCAACTTTGGTCAAAATGGTCAATTTCTGATCCAATGACCACCCCGTTCTCCCAATGGGCTAACTATTGACCAAAAATTCAATTTTGGTCAAAATAGTTAATTTTTGACCTAATGACCAATTATTGACCCAATACGAAAATCTCTGAACAAAAAGTCAACTTTGGTCAAAATGGTCAATCCTTGACCCAATAGGTCAAATTTTGACCAAAAAGTCAATTCTGGTCAAAATAGTTAATTTTTGACTTATTGACCACCCATTAACCCATTAGGTGAACTTTTGACCAAAAAGGCAACTTTGGTCAAAATGGCCAATTTTCGACCCAATGACCAACCCATTAACCTAATATATCAACTTTTGACCAAAAAGTCATCTTTGGTCAAATTGGTTAATTCTTGACGCAATTACCAACTCATTGACCAAATAGGTCAACTTTTAACGAAAAAGTCAACTTTTGTCAAAATGGTCAATTTCTGACCCAATGACACCACGTTGACCGAATGGGTCGACTTTTGCCCAAAAATTTAATTTTGGTCAAAATAATCAATTTTTGACCTAATGACCAAAATAGTCAATTTTTGAATTAATGACCAATTATTGACCAATAAGTCAATCTCTGATAAGAATGTCAACTTTGGTCAAAACGGTCAATCCTTGACCCAACGACAAACCCAGTGACCTAATAGGTCAACTTTTGACCAAAAAGTCAATTTTGACCAAAAATTCATTTTTTGACCTAATGACCACCCATTGACCCAATAGGTCAACTTTTGACCAAAAAGTTAACTTTGGTTAAAATGTTCAATTTTTTACCCAATGACCAACTCATTAACCCAATAGGTCAACTTTTGACCAAAAAGTCATCTTTGGTCAAAATTGTCAATTTTTGACCCAATTACCAACCCATTGACCCAATAGGTCTACTTTTGACCAAAAAGTCATCTTATGTCAACAATTGTTGACCCGATTACCAACTCATTGACCAAAAAGGTCAACTTTTGACCAATAAGTCAACATTGATCGAAATGGTCAATTTCTGACCTAATGACCACCCCGTTCACCCGATGGGTTAACTTTTGAGCAAAAATTCTATTTTGGTCAAAATAGTCAATTTTTGACCTAATGCCCAATTATTAACCCAATAAGTCAATCTCTGACCAAAATGTCACTTTGGTCAAAATGATCAATCCTTGACCCAATGACAAAACCATTGACCCAATAGGTCCACTTTTGAACAAAAAGTCAATTTTGGTCAAAATAGTTAATTTTTGACCTAATGACCACCCATTGACCCAATAGGTTAACTTTTGACTAAAAAGTCAACTTTGTTCTAAATGATCAATTTTTGACCTAATGACCAATTATTGACCCAGTAAGACAATCTCTGACCAAAAAGTGAACTTTGGTCAAAATGGTCAATCCTTGACCCAATGACTAACCCATTGTCCCAACTTTTGACCAAAAAGTCAACTTTGGTCAAAATGATCAATCATTGACCCAACGACCAACCGATTGGCCTAAAAGGTCAACTTTTAACCAAAAAGTCAATTTTGGTCAAAGTAATCAATTTTTAAATTAATGACCAATTATTGACCCAACAAGTCAATCTCTGACCAAAAAGTCAACTTTGGTCAAAATGATCAATCATTAACCCAATGACAAACTCATTGACCCAATAGGTCAACTTTTGACCAAAAAGTCAATTTTAGACAAGATAGTCAATTTTTAACCTAACGACCACCCCATTGACCCAATAGGTCAACCTTTGACCAAAAAGTCAACTTTGGTCAAAATGGTCAATTTTTGACCCAAAGACCAACCCATTGACCCAATAGGTTAACTTTTGACCCAAAAAGTCGACTTTGGTCAAAATGGTAAATCCTTGTCCCAATGACCAACCCTTTGACCCAATGGATCTACTTTTGACCAAAAAGTCAATTTTGGTCAAAAAAGTAAATTTTTGACATAATGACCAATTATTGACCCAATAGGTCAACTTTTGACAAAACAGTCATTTCGTCAAAATGGTCAATCCTTGATCCAATGACCAACCCATTGACCCAATTTGTCAACTTTTGACTAAAATGTCAACTTTGGCCAAAATCGTTAATCATTGACCCAATGACCAACCCATTGACCCCATAGGTCAACTTTGGACCAAAAAGTCATTTTTGCTCAAAATTGTCAATTTTTGACCTAATGACCACCTCATTGACCTAAATAGGTCAACTTTAGACCAAAAAGATAACTATGGTCAAAATGGTCATTCCTTGACCTAATGACCAACCCATTGAATCAATAGGTCAACTTTTGACCAAAAAGTTAATTTTAGTCAAAATTGTCAATTTTTGACCTAATGACCAATTATTGACCCAGTAAGCCAATCTCTGACCAAAAGCCAACTTTGGTCAAAATGGTCAATCCTTGACCCAATGACCAACCCATTGACCCAATAGGTCAACTTTTGACCAAAAAGTCAACTTTGGACAAAATGATCAATCCTTGACCCAATGACTAACCCATTGGCCTAACAGATCAACTTTTGACGAAAAAGTCAATTTTGGTCAAAATAGACAATTTTTGAATTAATGACCAATTATTGACCCAATAAGTCAATCTCTGTCAAAATGTCAACTTTGGTTAAAATGGTTAATCCTTGACCCAATGACAAACACATTGACCCAATAGGTCAACTTTTGACCAAAAAGTCAATTTTGGTCAAAATAGTCAACTTTGACCTAATGACCACCCATTGAGCCAATAGGTCAACTTTTGACCAAAAAGTTAACTTTGGTGTAAATGGTCAATTTTTGACCCAATGACAATCCCATTGACCCAACATGTCAACTTTTGACCAAAAATGTCATCTTTGGTCAAAATGGTCAATTCTGGACCCAATTACAAACACAGTGACCAAATAGGTCAACTTTTGACCAAAAAGTCAACTTTGGTATAAAATGGTCAATTCCTGACCCAATGACCTCCCCGTTGACCCAATGGGTTAACTTTTGACCAAAAATTTAGTTTACCCAAATAGGTCAATTTTTTACCCAAATAAGTTAAGTTTTGACCCAAAAAGGTCAATTTTTGACCTAATAATCAATTACTGTCCCAATAAGTCAATCTCCGACCAAAAAGTCAATTTTGGTCAAAATGGTTAATCCTTGACCCAATGACAAACCCATTTACCCAATTGGTCAACTTTTGACCCAAAAGTCAATTTTGGTCAAAATAGTCAATTTGTTGACCTAATGACCACCGATTAACGCAATAGGTTAACTTTTGACAAAAAGTCAACTTTGGTCAAAATGGTCAATTTTAAACCGAATGACCAACCCATTGACCCAATAGGTCAAAGTTTGACCAAAAAGTCATCTTCGGTCAAAATGGTTAATTATTGACCCAATTACCAACTCATTTACCAAATAAGTTAATTTTTGACCAAAAAGTCAACTTTGGTCAAAATGGTCAATTTCTGACCAATGGGTTAACTTTTGACCAAAAATTCAATTTTACTCAAAATAGTTAATTTTTGACCAAATCACCAATTATTGACCCAATAAGTCAATATCTGACCAAAAAGTCAACTTTGGTCAAAATGGTCAATCCTTGACCCAATGATAATCCCATTGACCCAATCGGTCAACTTTTGACCAAAAAGTCAATTTTGGTCAGAATAGTCAATTTTTGACCTAATGACCACCCATTGACCCAATAGGTCAACTTTTGACCAAAGAGTAAACTTTGGGCAAAATGGTCAATTTTTGACCCAATGACCAACCCGTTGACCAAATATGTCAACTTTTGACAAAAAAGACATCTTTGGTCAAAATGGTCAATTCTTGACCCATTTACCAACTCATTGACCAGATAGGTCAACTTTTGACCAAAAAGTCAACTTTGGTCAATATGATCAATTTTTGACCTAATGACCAACCCGTTGACCCAAAAAGTCAACTTTTGACCAAAATGTCTTCTTCGGTCAAAATGGTCAATTCTTGACCCAATTACCATCTCATTGACCAAGTAGGTCAAACTTTGACCAAAAAGTCAACATTAGTCACAATTGTCAATTTCTGACCCAATGACCAACCCGTTGACCCAATGGGTCAACTTTAGACAAAAAATTTACTTTTGGTCAAAATAATCAATTTTTGACCTAATGACAAATTATTGACCCAATAAGTCAATTTCTTACCAAAAAGTCAATTTTGGTCAAAATAATCTATCCTTGACCCAAAGACCAACTCATTGACCCAATAGGACAACTTTTGACCAAAAAGTCAACTTTGGTAAAAATGGTTAATCCTTGACCCAATGACTAACCCATTCACCCAATGGGTCAACTTTTGACCAAAAAGTCAATTTTGGTCAAAATAGTCAATTTTTGACCTAATGACCAATTATTGGCCCAGTAAGCTAATCTTTGACCAAAAAGTCAACTTTATTCAAAATGGTCAATCCTTGACCCAATGAACAACACATTGACCCGATAAGTCAACTTTTGACCAAAAAGTCAATGTTCATAAAAATGATCAATCCTTGACCCAATGACCAACCCATTGGCCTAACAGGTCAACTTTTGACCAAAAAGTCAATCTTGGTCAAAATAGTCAATTTTGGAATTAATGACCAATTATTGACCCCATAGGTTAATCTCTGACCAAAAAGTTAACTTTGGTCAGAATGATCAATCTTAACCCAATGACAAACCTATTGACCCAATAGGTAAACTTTTGTTCAAAAAGTCAATTTTGGTCAAAATACTCAATTTTTGACCTGATGATCACCCATTGACGTGAACATTTGACCAAAAAATCAACTTAGGTCAAAATGGTCAATTTTTGATCCAATGACCAATCCATTGACCCAATAGGTCAAGTCATCTTTTGTCAAAATGGTTAATTCATGACCCAATTACCAACTCATTGACCAAGTAGGTCAACTTTTGACCAAAAAATCAACCTTGGTCAAAATGGTCAATTTCGGGCCCAATGACCACCCCTTTGACCCAATGTATTAACTTTTGACCAAAAAATTAATTTTGGTCAAAATAATCAATCTTTGACCTAGTGACCAATAATTGACCCAATAAGTCAATCTCTAGCAAAGAAGTCATCTTTTGTTAAAATGGTCAATCCTTGACCCAAGGACCAACTCATTGACCCAATAGGTCAACTTTTGACCAAAAAGTCAACTTTGGTCAAAATGGTCAATCCTTGAGCCAATGACCAACCCATTGACCCAATAGGTCAACTTTTAACCAAAAAGTCAATTTTGGTCAAAATAGTCAATTTTTGACCTAATGACCAATTATTGACCTAGTAAGCCAATCTCTGACCAAAAAGTCAACTTTGGTCAAAATGGTCAATCCTTGACCCAATGACCAATTCGTTGACCCAATAAGTCAATCTCTGACCAAAAGTCAACTTTGGTCAAAATGGTCAATCCTTGACACAATGATAAACCCATTGACCCAATAGGTCAACTTTTAACCAAAAAGTCAATTTTGGTCAAAATAGTCAACTTTTGACAAAAAAGTCAACATTAGTCAAAATAGTTAATTTTTGACCCAATGACCAACCCATTAACATAATAGGTCAACTATTGACCAAAAAGTCATATTTGGTCAAAATGGTCAATTCTTGACCCAATTACCAACTCATTGACCCAATTGGTCAACTTTTGACCAAAAAGTCATCTTTGGCCAAAATGGTCAATTCTTGAGCCAATTACCAACTCAGTGACCCAATTGGTCAACTATTGACCAAAAGGTCAAGTTTGGTCAAAATGGTCAATTTCTGACCCAATGACCACCCCGTTGACCCAATGGGTTAACTTATGACCAAAAAATCTATTTTGGACAAAATAGACAATTTTTGACCTAATGACCAATTATTGACCCAATAAGTCAATCTCTGACCAAAAGTTAACTTTGGTCAAAATGGTCAATCCTTGACCCAATGACAAACCCATTGACCCAATAGGTTAAATTTTGACCAAAAAGTCAATTTTGGTTAAAAATAGTCAATTTTTGACTTAATGACCACCCATTGACCCCATAGATCAACTTTTCACCAAAAAGTCATCTTTGATCAAAATGGTATATTCTTGACACAATTACCAACTCATTGACCAAATAGGTTAACTTTTGACCAAAAAGTCAACTTTGGTCAAAATGGTCAATTTCTGACCCATTAACCACCTCATTGACCCAATGGGTCAACTTTTGACCAAAAATTTAATTTTGCTCAAGATAACCAATTTTTAACCTAATGACCAAAATAGTTATGTTTTGAATTAATGACCAATTATTGACCCAATAAGTCAATCTCTGACAAAAATGTCAACTTTGGTCAAAATGGTCAATCCTTGACCCAATGACAAACCTATGGACCCAATAGGTTAACTTTTGACCAAAAAGTCAATTTGGTCAAAATAGTTAATTTTGGTCAAAATAGTCAATTTTTGACCTAATGTGACCACCCATTGACCCAATAGGAGAACTTTTGACCCAAAAGTCAACTTTGGTTAAAATAGTCAATTTTTGACCTAATGACCAACCCATTAACCCAATAGGTCAATTTTTGACCAAAAAGTAATCTTTGGATAAAATCGTCAATTCTTGACCCAATTACCAACCCATTGACCTAATAGATCAACTTTTGACCAAAAATTCATCTTTGGTCAAAATAGTTAATTTTTGACCTTATGACCAATTATTGACCCAATAAGTTAATCTCTGACCAAAAAGTCAACTTTGGTAAAAATGGTCAATCCTTGACCCGATGACAAACCCATTTACCCAATAGGTCATCTTTTGAACAAAAAGTCAATTTTGGTCAAAATAGTTAATTTTTGACTTAATGACCACCTGTTCACCCAATAGGTCAACTTTTGACCAAAAAGTCAATTTTGGTCAAAATAGTCTTATTTTGACCTAATGACCAATTATTGAACCAGTAAGCCAATCTCTGACCAAAAAGTCAACTTTGGTCAAAATGGTCAATCCTTGACCCAATGACCAACCCACTGACCCAATATGTCATCTTTTGACCAAAAAGTCAACTTTGGTCAAAATGGTCAATCCTTGACTCAATGACCAACCCACTAACCCAATAGGTCAACTTTTGACCAAAAGTCAACTTTGGTCAAAATAATCAATCATTGACCCAACGACCAACCCATTGGCCTAATAGGTCAACTATTGACCAAAAAGTCAATTTTGGCCAAAATAGTCAATTTTTGAATTAATGACCAATTGTTGACCAAATAAGTCAATCTCTGACAAAAAAGACAACTTTGGTCAAAATGGTCAATCCCTTTGACTCAATAGGTCAACATTTGACTAAAAAGTCAATTTTGGTCAAGATAGTCAATTTTTGACCTAATGACCACCCATTGACCCAATAGGTCAACTTTTGACCATTAAGTCAATCTTGGTCAAATAGGTCAATTTTTGACTCAACGACCAACCCATTGAGCCAATATGTCAACTTTTGACCAATAAAGTCAACTTTGGTCAAAATGGTAAATCCTTGACCCAATGACCAACCGGTTGACCCAATAAATCGACTTTTGACCAAAAAGACAATTTTTGTCAAAATAATAATTTTTTGACTTAATGACCGATTATTGACCCAATTAGTCAGCTTTAGACCAAAAAGTTAACTTTGGTCAAAATGGTTAATCCTTCACCCAATGACCAACCCATAGACCCAACAGGTCAACTTTTGACCATAAAGTCAACTTTGGTCAAAATGGTCAGTCCTTGACCCATTGACCAACTCATTAAACAAAAAGGACAACTTTTGACCAAAAAGTCAAATTTGGTCAAAATTATCAATTTTTGACTTAATGACCACCTCATTGACCAGAAAGGTTAACTTTTGACCAAAAAGTCAAATTTGGTCAAAATGGTTAATTTGTGACACAATGACCTAAATGTCAACTTTGTTGAAAATGGTCAATCATTGATCCAAGGACCAACCCATTGACCCAATTTGTCAACTTTTGACTAAAAAGTCAACTTTGGCCAAAATGGTGACCCAATGACCAACCCATTGACCCTATAGGTCAACTTTGGACCAAAAAGTCAATTTTGCTCAAAATTGTCAACTTTTGATCAAATGACCGCCTCATTGACCTAAATAGGTCAACTTTTGACCAAAAAGACAATTTTGTACAAAATGGTCAATCCTTGACCCAATGACCAACCCATTGACACTATAGGTTAACTTTTGACCAAAAAAGTCAATTTTGGTCAAAATAGTCAATTTTTGACCTAATAACCAATCATTGACCCAGTAAGCTAATCTCTGACCAAAAAGACAACTTTGTTGAAAACGGTCAATCCTTGACCATTGCCAACCCATTGACCCAATAGGTCAACTTTTGACAAAAAAGTCAAATTGGTCAAAATGATCAATTCTTGACCCAATGACCAACCCATTGGCCTAATAGGTCAACTTTTGACCAAAAAGTCAATTTTGCTCAAAATAGTGAATTTTTTAATTAATGAACAATTATTGAGCCAATAAGTCAATATCTGACCAAAAAGTCAACTTTGGTCAAAATGGTCAATCTTTGACTTAATGACAAACCCATTGACCCAATAGATCAACTTTTGACCAAAAAGTCAATTTTGGTCAAAATTGTCAATCATTGTCCTAATGACCACCCAAAGACCCAATAGGTCAACTTTTGACCAAAAAGTCAACTTTGGTCAAAATGGTCAATTTTCACCTAATGATTATCCCATTGACCCAATGACCACCCCATTTACCTAATAGGTCAACTTTTAACCAGAAAGTCAACTTTAGTCAAAATGGTCAATTTATGACCCAATAACAAACTCATTGACCATATAGGTCAACTTTTGACTAAAAAGTCAACTTTGGTCAAAATGGTCAGTCCATGACGCAATGACCTAATAGGTCAACTTTGACAAAAAAAATTTAATTTTGGTCAAAATAGTCAATTTTTGACCTAATGATCAATTATTGACCCAAAAAGTTAATCTCTGACCGAAAAGTCACCTTTGGTCAAAATGGTCAATCCTTGACCCAAAACTTAACCCATTAACGAAATAGGTCAACTTTTGTCCAACAAGTCAATTTTTGTCAAAATAATCAATTTTTGACCTAATGACTAATTATTGACTCAATAAGTCAATCCATACCAAAAAGTTAACTTTGGTGAAATGGTCAATCCTTGACCCAATGACCAACCCATTGACTAATATGTCAACTTTTGACCAAAAAGTTAACTTTGGTCAAAATGGTCAATCCTTGACCCAATGGCCAACCCACAAACCCAATAGGTCAACTTTTGACCAAAAAGTCAATTTTGGTCAATATAGTCAATTTTTGACCTACTCACCACCCATTGACCCAAAGAATCAACTTTTGACCGAAAATTTAAATTGGATCAAAATAGTCAATTTTGACCTAATGACAAATTATTGACCCAATAAGTCAATCTATGACCAAAAAGTCAACTTTTGTCAAAATGGTCAATTCTTGACCGAATGACCAACCCATTGACCCAATAGGTCAACCTTGCTTAAAATTGTCAATTTTGGTCAGAATAGTTAATTTTTGACCTAATGACCACCACATTAACCCAATAGGTCAACCTTGATTAAAATTGTCAATTCTTGACCCAATTACCAACTCATTGACCAAATAGGTCAACTTTTGACCAAAAAGTGAACTTTGGTTAAAATGGTCAATTTCTGACCCAATGACCTCCTCGTTGACCCAATAGGTTAACTTTTGACTAAAAATTCATTTTTGGTCAAAATAATCAATTTTTGACCTAATGACCAATTATTGACCAAATAAGTCAATCTCTGACCAAAAAGTCAACTTCGGTCAAAATGGACAATCCTTGACCCAATGACAAACCCATTGACCCTAAAGGTCAACTTTTGGCCAAAATTAACTTTTTGGTTAAAATAGTCAATTTTTGACCTAATGATCACCCATTAACTAGGTTAACTTTTGACCAAAAAGCCAACTTTGGTCAAAATGGTCAATTTTTGACCCAATAGATCAACTTTTGACCAAAAGGTCATGTTCGGTCAAAATGGTCAATTCTTGACCCAACTACCAACTCATTGACCAAATAGGTTAACTTTCAACCAAAAAGTAAACTTTGGTCAAAATGATCAATTTCTGACCCGATCACCACCCCGTTAACCCGATGGGCTAATTTTTGACCAAAAAATCAATTTTGGTTAAAATAGTCAGTTTTTGACATAATGACCAATTATTGGCCCAATAAGTCAATCTCTGACCAAAAAGTCAACTTTAGTCAAAATGGTCAATCCTTGACCCAATGAGCAACCCATTGACACAATAGGACAACTATTGACCAGAAAATCAATTTTAGTCAAAATAGTCAATTTTTGACCTAATGTCCAAATATTGACCCAATAAGTCAATTTCTGACCAAAAAGTCAAATTTGGGCAAAATGGTCAATCCTTTACCCAATGACCAACCCATTGACCCAATAGGTCAACTTTTGTCCAAAAAGTCAATTTTGGTCAAAATGATCGATCCTTTACCCAATGACCAACTTATTGGCCCAATAGGTCAACTTTTGACCAAAATGTCAATTTTCGTAAAAATTATCAATTTTTGAATTAATGACCAATTATTAACCCAATAAGTCAATCTCTGACTAAAAAGTCAACTCTGGTCAAAATCGTCAATCCTTGAACGAATGACAAACCCATTGACCAAATAGGTCAATTTTTCACCAAAAAGTTAATTTTGGTCAAAATAGTCAATTTTTGACCTAATGACCACCCATTGGCCCAATAGGTCAACTTTTGACCAAAAAGTCAACTTTGATCAAAATGGTCAAGTTTTGACCCAATGACCAACCCATTGACCTAATAGGTCAACTTTTTACTAAAAAGTCAACTTTGTTCAAAATGGTCAATCCTTGACCCAATGACCAACCCATTGACCCAATAGCTCAACTTTTGACCAAAAAGTCAACTTTGGTCAAATTGATATATTCTTGACCCAATGACCAACCCACTGGCCTCGTAGGTCAACTTCTAACTTAAAAGTCAATTTCGGTCAAAACAGTCAATTTTTGAGTTGATGACCCATTTTTGACCCAATAAGTCTTACTCTGACCAAAAAGCCAACTTTGGTCAAAATGGTCAATCCTTGACCCAATGACAAACCCATTAACCTAATAGGTCAATTTTTGACCAAAAAGTCAATTTTGGTCAAATTAGTCAATTTTTTACCTAATGACCACCCATTTATCAAATAGGTCAACTTTTGACAAAAAAGTTAACTTTGGTCAAAATGGTCAATATTTGACCCAATGACCAAGTAGGTCAACTTTTGACCAAAAAAGTCATCTTTGGTCAAAATGATCAATTCTTGACCCAATTACCAAATTCAATGACCAAATAGGTCAACGTTTGACTAAAAAGTCAACTTTGCTCAAAATGGTCAATTTGTGACCCAATGACCACCCCGTTAACCCGATGGGTTTACTTTTGACCAAAAAATTAATTTTGGTCAAAATACTCAGTTTTTGACCTATTGACCAATTATTAACCTAATAAGTCAATCTCTAACCGAAAAGTCAACTTTGGTCAAAATGGTCAATCCTTGACCCAATGACAAACCCATTGACGGTTCCCATTGACCCAACAGGTCAACATTTAACCAGAAAGCCAATTTTGGTAAAGATAGTCAATTTTTGACCTAACGACCACCCATTGACCCAATAGGTCAACTTTTAACAAAAAAAAGTCATCTTTGGTCAAAATGGTCAAATTTTGACCCGATGACCAACCAATTGACCCAATAGGTTAACTTTTGACCAAAAAGTAATCCTTAATTAAAATGGTCAATTCTTGACCTAATTACCAACTAATTGACCAAATATAATAACTTTTGACCAAAAAGTCAACTTTGGACAAAATGGCCAATTTCTGACCCAATGACCACCACGTTCACTCAATGGGTTAACTTTTGACCAAAACTTCTATTTTTGTCAAAACAGTTAACTTTTGACCTAATGATTAATTATTGACTCAGTAAATCAATCTCTGACAAAAAAGTCAAATTTGCTCAAAATGGTCAATCCCTGACCCAATGACAAACCCATTGACCCTATAGGTCAACTTTTGACCAAAAAGTCAATTTTGGTCAAAATAATCAATTTTTGACCTAATGACCACACATTAACCCAATAAATCAACTTTTGACCAAAAAGTCAACTTTGGTCAAAATGGTCAATTTTTGACCCAATGACCAACCCATTGACCCAATAGATCAACTTTTGACCAAAAAGTCATCTTCGGTCAAAAAGGTCAATTCTTGACCCAATTACCAACTCATTGACCAAATATGTCAACTTTTGACCAAAAAGTCTTCTTTGGTCATAATGGTCAATCTCTGACCCAATGACCACCCCGTTGACTCAATAGGTCAACTTTTGTCCAAAAATTCATTTTTTGTCAAAATAATTAATTTTGACCTAATGACCATTTATTGACTTAGTAAGTCAATCTCTGACCAAAAGGAAACTTTTGTCAAAATGGTCAATCCTTGACCCAATGACCAACCCATTGACCCAATAGGTCAACTTTTGTCTAAAAAATCAATTTTGCTCAAAATGATCAATCATTTAGCCAATGACCAACTTATTGGCCTAACAAGTCAACTTTTATCCAAAATGTCAATTTTGGTAAAAATTATCAATTTTTGAATTAATGACCAATTATTGACTCAATAAGTCAATCTCTGACTAAAAAGTCAACTCTGGTCAAAATGGTCAATCCTTGACCCAATGACAAACCCATTGACCAAATAGGTCAATTTTTAACCAAAAAGTTTATTTTGGTCAAAATAGTCAATTCTTGACCTAATGACCACCCATTGACCCAATAGGTCAACTTTTGACCAAAAAGTCAACTTTGATCAAAATGGTCATGTTTCGACCCAATGACCAACCCATTGACCTATAGGTCAACTTTTGACTAAAAAGTCAACTTTGGTCAAAATGGTCAATCCTTCACCCAATGACCAACCCATTCACCCAATAGCTCAACTTTTGAACAATAAGTCAACTTTGGTCAAAATGATATATTCTTGACCCAATGACCAACCCACTGGCCTCATACGTCAACTTCTAACCAATAAGTTAATTTTGGTCAAAACAGTCAATTTTTGAATTGATGTCCTATTATTGACCCAATAAGTCGATCTCTGACCAAAAAGCCAACTTTGGTCAAAATGGTCAATCCTTGACCCAATGACAAACCCTACGATCCAATAGGTCAATTTTTGACCAAAAAGTCAATTTTGGTAAAATTAGTCAATTTTTGACCTAATGACCACCCATTGACCAAATAGGTCAACTTTTGACAAAAAAGTCAACTTTGGTCAAAATGGTCAATTTTTGACCCATTAACTAACCCATTGACCAACCCATTAACCAAGTAGGTCAACTTTTGACCAAAAAAGTCATCGTTGGTCAAAATGGTCAATTCTTGACCCAATTACTAACTCATTAACCAAATAAGTCAACTTTTGACCAAAAAGTCAACTTTGGTCAAAATGGTCAATTTCTGACCCAATGACCACCCCGTTAACCCGATGGGTTAACTTTTGACCAAAAAATCAATTTTGGTCAAAATAGTCAGTTTTTGACCTATTGACTAATTATTAACCCAATAAGTCAATCTCTGACCAAAAAGTCAACTTTGGTCAAAATGGTCAATCCTTGACCCAATGACAAACCCATTGACAAACCCATAGACCCAATAGCACATTTAACCAAAAAGTCAATTTTGGTCGACATAATCAATTTTTGATCTAACGACCACCCATTGACCCAATAGGTCAACTTTTGTCAAAAAAGTCAACTTTGGTCAAAATGGTCAAATCTTGACCCAATGACCAACCCATTGACCCAAAAGATCAACTTTTGACCAAAAAGTCAACTTTGGTCAAAATGGTCAATTTTTGACCCAATGACCAACCCATTGACCCAATAGATCAACTTTCGACCAAAAAGTCATCTTCGGTCAAAAAGGTCAATTCTTGACCCAATTACCAACTCATTGACCAAATATGTCAACTTTTGACCAAAAAGTCATCTTTGGTCATAATGGTCAATCTCTGACCCAATGACCACCCCGTTGACTCAATGGGTCAACTTTTGTCAAAAAATTCAAGTTTTGTCAAAATAATTAATTTTGACCTAATGAACATTTTTTGACTTAGTAAGTCAATCTCTGACCAAAAGGAAACTTTTGTCAAAATGGTCAATCCTTGACCCAATGACCAACCCATTGACCCAATAGGTCAACTTTTGTCTAAAAAATCAATTTTGGTCATAATGATCAATCATTCAGCCAATGACCAACTTATTGGCCTAACAAGTCAACTTTTATCCAAAATGTCAATTTTGTAAAAATTATCAATTTTTGAATTAATGACCAATTATTGACCCAATAAGTCAATCTCTGACTAAAAAGTCAACTCTGGTCAAAATGGTCAATCCTTGACCCATTGACAAACCCATTGACCAAATAGGTCAATTTTTCACCAAAAACTTTATTTTGGTCAAAATAGTCAATTCTTGACCTAATGACCACCCATTGACCCAATAGGTTAACTTTTAACCAAAAAGTCAACTTTGATCAAAATGGTTATGTTTTGACCCAATGACCAACCCATTCACCTATAGGTCAACTTTTGACTAAAAAGTCAACTTTGGTCAAAATGGTCAATCCTTCACCCAATGACCAACCCATTAACCCAATAGCTCAACTTTTGAACAATAAGTCAACTTTGGTCAAAATGATATATTCTTAACCTAATGACCAGCCCACTGGCCTCATAGGTCAACTTCTAACCAAAAAGTTAATTTTGGTCAAAATAGTCAATTTTTGAATTGATGTCCTATTATTGACCCAAAAGTCGATCTCTGACCAAAAAGCCAACTTTGATCAAAATGGTCAATCCTAAACCCAATGACAAACCCATTGATCCAATAGGTCAATTTTTGACCAAAAAGTCAATTTTGGTCAAATTAGTCAATTTTTGACCTAATGACCACCCATTGACCAAATATGTCAACTTTTGACAAAAAAGTCAACTTTTGTCAAAATGGTCAATTTTTGACCTATTCACCAACCCATTGACCAACCCATTAACCAAGTAGGTCAACTTTTGACCAAAAAAGTCATCTTTGGTCAAAATAGTCAATTGTTGACCCAATTATTAACTCATTAACCAAATAAGTTAACTTTTGACCAAAAAGTCAACTTTGGTCAAAATGGTCAATTTCCGACCCAATGACCACCCCATTAACATGATGGGTTAACTTTTGACCGAAAAATCAATTTTGGTCAAAATAGTCAGTTTTTGACCTATTGACCAATTATTAATCCAATAACTCAATCTCTGACAAAAAAGTCAACTTTGGTTAAAATGGTCAATCCTTGACCCAATGACAAACCCATTAACAAACCCATAGACCCAATAGCACATTTAACCAAAAAGTCAATTTTGGTCAACATAATCAATTTTTGACCTAACGACCACCCATTATTGACCCAATAGGTCAACTTTAGACAAAAAACTCAACTTTGGTCAAAATGGTCAAATTTTGACCCAATGACCAACACATTGACCCAATAGGTCAACTTTTGACCAAAAAGACATCTTTGGTTAAAATGGTCAATTCTTGACCAAATTACCAACTCATTGACCAAATATATTAACTTTTGACTAAAAAGTCAACTTTGGACAAAATGGCCAATCTCTGACCCAATGACCAACACATTGACCCAACAAGTCAACTTTTGACTAAAAAGTCAACTTTAGTGAAAATTGTCAATTTATGACCCAATGACCACCCCATAACCCAATGGGTTAACTTTTGACAAAAATTTCTATTTTGGTCAAAATTGTCAATTTTTGACCTAATCACCAATTATTGACCTAATAACTCAATCTCTGACCAAAAAGTCAACTTTGGTAAAAATGGTCAATCCTAGACCCAATGACAAACTAATTGACCCAATATGTCAACTTTTGACCAAAAAGTCATTTTTCATCAAAGTTGTCAATTTTTGATCTAATGACCACCAATTGACCCAATAAGTTAACTTTTGACCAAAAGGTTAACTTTGGTCAAAATGGTTATATTTTGACCCAATGACAACCCATTTACACAATAAATCAACTTTTCACCAAAAAGTCATCTTCAGTCTAAATGGTAAATTCTTGACCCAATTTCGAACTCATTGATCAAATAAGTCAAATTTTGACCAAAAAGTCAATTTTGGTCAAAATAGTGACTACCTTATTGACCCAATATGTCAACTTTTGACCAAAAAGTCAACTTTGGTCAAAATGGTCAATTTCTGACCTATTGACTAACCCATTGACCTAATATGTCAACCTTTGACCAAAAAGTCAATTTTGGTCAAAATAGTCAATTTTTGACCTAATGACCAATTATTGACCCAATACGTCAATCTCTGACAAAAATATCAACTTCTTTCAAAAAGGTTAATCCTCGACCCAATGACCAACCCATTGAACCAATAAGTTAGCTTTTTACCAAAATGTAAACTTTGGTCAAAATGGTCAATCCTTGGCCAAATGACAAACCCATTTACCACATAGGTCAACTTTTGAGCCAAAAGTTAATTTTGGTCAAAATAGTCAATTTATGACTTAATGACCACCTCATTGACCAAGTGGGACAACTTTTGACCAAAATCTCAAATTTAGTCAAAATGGTCAATCTTTGACACAATGACATACCCATTGACCCAATTGGTCAACTTTCTACAAAAATGAAAATTTTGGCCAAAATAGTCAAATTTTAAACTAACAACCACCCTGTTGACCCAATAGGTCAACTTTTGACCAAAAAATTAACTTTGGTCAAAATGGTCAACTTCTGACCCAGTAACCAACCCATTGACCCAAATGGTCAACTTTTGACCAAAAAGTCAACTTTGGTCAAAATGGTCAATCCTTGACACAATGACCCAACAGGTCAACATTAACCAAAAAGTCAGTTTTGGTCAAAATAGTCAATTTTTGACCTAATGACCAATTATTGACCCATAAGTCAATCTCTGACCAAAAAGTCAACTTTGGTCAATCCTTGAGCCAATGACCAACCCATTGACCCAATAGGTCAACTTTTGAACTAAAAACTAACTTTGGTTAAAATGGTCAATCCTTGACCCAATGACCAACCAATTGACCCAATAGGTCAACTTTTGACAAAAAAGTCAACTTTAGTCAAAATGGTCAATCCTTGAACTAATGACATACACATTGATCCAATAGGTGAACTTTTGACCAAAAAGTCAATTTTGGTCAAAAAAGTCAATTTTTAACTTAATAACGACCCATTAACCCAATAAGTCAACTTTTGACCAAAAAGTCAACTTTTGTTAAAATGGTCAATTACTGACCCAATGACCAACCCATTAACCTAATAGGCTAACTTTTAACCAAAAAGTCAACTTTGGTCAAATTGGATTATCCTAAACCCAATGACCCAATAGGTCAACTTTTGACCAAAACGTCAATTTTGGTCAACATGGTCAACTTTTGACCTAATGATCATTTATTGACCCGATAAGTAAATCTCTGACCAAAATGTGAACTTTGGTTAAAACGGTCAATCTCTGACACAATGACTAACCCATTGACCCAACATGTCATCTTTTGACAAAAAAGTCAACTTTGGTAAAAAATATCAATCTTTGACCCAATGACCAACCCATTGACCCAATATGTTAACTTTTGACAAAAAAGTCAATTTTGGTCAAAAAAAGTCAATTTTTGAATAATAACCAATTATTGACTCAATAAGTCAATCTCTGATAAAAAAGACAACTTAAGTCAAAATAGTCAATCCTTGACCCAACGACTCCCTCATTGACCCAATAGGTCAACTTTTGACCAAAAAATGAACTTTAGGCAAAATGGTCAATCCTTAACCCAATGACCAACCCGTTGACCCAACAGGTCAACTTTTGACCAAAACGACAATTTTGGTCAAAATAATCAATTTTTGACCTAATGACCACCTCATTGACCCAGTAAGTCAACTTTTGACGAAAAAGTCATCTTTGGTAAAAAAGGTCAATTTCTGACCGAATGACCACCCCATTGACCCAACGAGTCAACTTTTGACCAAAAATTTAATTTTGGTCAAAATAGTAATTTTTTGACCTAATGACCAATAATTGACCAAAGAAGTTAATCTCTGCCAAAAAAGTCAACTTTTGTCAAAATTGTCAATCCTTGACCAAATGACCATCCCAATGACTGAATAGGTCAACTTTTGACCAATAAATCAACTTTGGGAAAATGGTCAATCCTTGACCCAATGAGTAACCCATTGACCCAATAGGTCAGCTATTGACCCAAAAATCAACTATGGTTAAAATGGTCAATTTCTTACCTAATGACCAACCCTTCGAATCGACAGGTCAACTTTTGACCAAAATGTCAACTTTGGTCAAAATGGTCAATCCTTGACGCAATGACCAACCCATTGACCCAACAGGTTAACCTTTGACCAAAAAGTCAATTTTTGACATAATGACCAATTATTGACCCATAAGTCAATCTTAAACCAAAAAATTAACTTTAGTGAAAATGGTCAATCCTTGACCCAATGACTAACCCATTGACCCAATCTGTCAACTTTTGACCAAAAAGTTAACTTTGGTCAAAATGGTCAATCCTTGACCCAATGACCAACCTACTAACCCAATAGGTCAACATTTGACCAAAAAGTCAATTTTGTTCAATATAGTCAATTTTTGACCTACTAACCACCCCTTTGACCCAAAGGGTCAACTTTTGTCTAAAAATTCAATTTTGGTCAAAATAGTCAATTTTTGACCTAATGACCAATTATTGACCCAATAAGTCAATGTCTGACCAAAAAGTCAACTTTGGTCAAAATGGTTAATCCTTGACCCAATGACAAACCGATTGACCCAATAGGTTAACTTTTGACCAAAATTGACTTTTTGGTCAAAATAGTCAATTTTTGACCTAATGACCACCCATTAACCCAATAGGTCAACATTTGACTAAAAAGCCAACTTTAGTTAAAATAGTCAATTCTTGACGCAATGACTAACCCATTGATCTAATAAGTCAGCATTTGACCAACAAGCTAATTTTGGTCAAAATGGTCAATCCTTGACCCAATGCCTAACCCATTGACCCAATAGGTCAACTTTTGACCAAAAAGTTAATTTTGGACAAATAGTTAATTTTTGACCTAATGACCACCCTCGACCTAATATGTCAACTTTTAACCGTAAAGTTAACTTTGGTTAAAATGGTCAATTTCAGACCCAATAACCAACCCATTGACCAAATAGGTCAACTTTTAACCAAAAAATCAACTTTGGTCAAAATGGTCAGTCCTTGACCCATTGACCCAACAGGTCAACTTTGACCAAAAAAGTCAATTTTTGTCAAAATAGTTAATATTTGATCTAATGACCAATTATTGACCCAATAAATCATCTCTGACCAAAAAGTCAGCTTTGGTCAAAATGGTCAATCCTTTACCCAAAGCTTAACCCATTAACCCAATAAGCCAACTTTTGACCATAAAATTAACTTTGGTCAAAATGGTCAATTCTTGACACACTGACCAACCCATTGACACAATAAGTCAACCTTTGACCAAAAAGTTAATTTTGGTCAAAATAGTCAATTTTTGACCTATGACCATCCCATTGACCCATTAGGTCAGCTTTGGTTAAAATGGTCAATTTGTGACCCAATGACCAACCCGTTGACTTTTTTTGTGACCCAATGACCAACCCATTGACCCAATAAGTCAACTTTTTGCCAAAAAGTCAACTTGGGTCAAAATGGTCAATCCTTGACCCAATGACCAAACCATTTACCCAATATGATAACTTTTGACCAAAAAGTCAACTTTGGTCAAAATAGTCAATTTTTTACCTAAAGATCACCCCAATTACACAATAGGTCAACTTTTGAGAAAAAAGTCAATTTTGGTCAAAATGATCAATTTCTGACATAATGACCACCCAATTGATCCAATGGGTCAACTTTTGACCAAAAATTTAATTTTGTTCAAAATAACCAATTTTTGACTGAATGACCAACTATTAACCCAATAAATTAATCTCTGACAAAAAAGTCAACTTTGGTCTAAATGGTAAATCTTTGTCCCAATGACCAACCCTTTGACCCAATTGGTTAAGTTTTGACCAAAAAGTTAATTTTGATCAAAATTGTCAATTTTGACCAAAGCATAACCCATTAACCCAAAAGTTAACTTTTGACCAAAATGTCAAGTTTGGTTAAAATGGTCAATTTCTGACCCAATGATCAACCCATATACCCAATAGGTCAACTTTTGACCAACAAGTCAACTTTGGTAAAAAATGGTCAATCCTTGACCCCAAGAAAAACCCATAGACCCAATAGGTCAACTTTTGACCAAAATAGTCAATATTTTACATAATGACCAATTATTGACCAAATAAGTCAATCTCTGACCAAAAAGTCAACTTTGGTTAAAATGGTCAATCCTCGACCCAATGACCAACCCTGTGAATTTTTGTCTAAATAGTCAATCCTTGACACAATGACCAACCCATTGACAAGATAGGTCAACTTTTGACGAAAAATTCAATTTTGGTAAATATAGTTAATTTTTGACCTAATGACCACCCCATTGACCCAATATGTCAACTTTTGTCCAAAAGTTTACTTTGGTCAAAATGGTCAATTTCTGACTCAATAACCACCCCGTTGACCAAATCGATCAACTTTTCACCAAAAATTCAATTTTGGTCAAAATAGTCAATTTTTAATTTAATGACCAATTATTGACCCAAAAAGTCAATCTCTGACCACAAAGTCAACTTTGCTCAAAATTGTCAATCCTTAACCTATTGACTAACCCATTGCTCAATATGTCATCTTTTGATTAAAAAGTTAACTTTTGTCAAAATAATTAATCCTTGACCCAATGTCCAACCAGTTGACCTAATAGGTCAACTTTTGACCAGAAAGTCAACTTTGGTCAAAATGATCAATTTTGACCCAATGACCAACCTATTGATTCGATAGGTTAACTTTTGACTAAAAAGTTAATTTTGGTCAAATTAGAGAATTTTTGACCTAATGAAAAATTATTGACCCAATAAGTTAATCTCTGACAAAAAAGTTAACTTTTGTCAAAATGGTCAATCCTTGACCCAATGACCAACCCATTGACCCAATAGGTCAATATTTCACCAAAAACTCAATCTTGGATAAAATAGTCAAATTTTGACCTAATGACCACTCTATTGAACCAATATGTCAACTTTTAATCAAAAAGTCAACTTTGGTCAAAATGGTCAATTTCTGACCCAATGACCCCCCCATTATTTAATTTTAGTCAAAATGGTCAATTTTTGACCTAATAACCAATTTTTAAACCAATAAGTCAATCTCTGACCAAAAAGTCAACTTTGGTCAAAATGCTCAATCCATGACCCAATGACCACCTCATTGACCCTATTGGTCAACTTTTGACCAAAAAGTCAACTTTGGTCAAAATGGTCAATTCTTGACCCAATGACAAACACATTGACCCAATATGTCAACATTTTACCAAAGAGTCAACTATGCTCAAAATGGTCAATCCTTGACCAAATGACCAACCCATAGACCTAATAGGTCAACTTTTGACCAAAAAGTCAATTTTGGTTAAAATTGTCAATATTTGACCTAATGACCACCCCATTTACCTAATGGATCAACTTTTGACCAAAATAGTCAATCTTTGACACAATTACATACCCATTGACACAATTGGTATACTTTTGACAAAAAAGTAAATTTTGGTCAAAATTGTCAATTTTAAACCAAAGAACCACCACATTAAGCTAATAGGTCAACATTTGACCAAAAAGTCAACTTTATTTAAAATGGTCAATTTCTGACTTGATAACCAACCAATTGACCCAATAGGTCAACTTTTGACCAAAAAGACAACTTTGGTCAAAATGGTCAATCCTTGACCCAATGACCAACCCACTGACTAAATAGGTCAACGTTTGACCAAAAAATAAATTTTGGTCAAAAAAGTCATTTTTTGACCTAATGAACATCCCACTGACCAAATAGATGAACTTTTGACCAAAAAGTCAACTTTCATCAAAATGGGCAATTTCTGACCCATTGACCAAAAAGTCAACTTTGGTTAAAATAGTCAATCCTTGTCCCAATCGCCAACTCATTGACCTAATAGGTCAACTTTTGACTAAAAACTCAACTTTGGCCAAAATGGTCAATCCTTGACCCAATGAGCAACTAATTGACCCAATAGATCAACTTTTGACCAAAATGTCAATTTTGGTCAAAATAGTCAATTTTTTACCTAATGACCACCACATTGACCAATAGGTCAACTTTTGATAAAAAAGTCAATTTTGGTCAAAATGGTCAATTTCTGACTACTTGACCAACCCATTGACCCATTAGGTCAACATTTGACAAAATGTAAACTTTGGTCAAAATGGTCAATTTCTGACCTAAGACCACCCAATCGACGTAGTGGGTCAACCTTTAACTAAAAATTGTATTTTGGTCAAAATAATCAATTTTTGATCGAATGACCAATTTTTGACCCAATAAGTTAATATATGACTAAAAAGTGAACTTTGGTCGAAATGGTCAATCTTTGACCCAAAGACCAACCCATTGACCCAAAAGGTCAACTTTTGTCTAAAAAGTTAACTTTGGTCAAAATAGTCAATCCTTGACCCATTGACCAACCAATTAACCTAATAGGTCAACTTTTGAACAAAAAAGTTAATTTTTTTAAAATTGTCAATTTTTCACCAAATGACCACCCCATTAACCTAATAGGTCAACCGTTGACCAAAAAGTCAAGTTTGGTTAAAATGGTCAATTTCTGACCTAAAGACCAACCAATTGACCCAATAGGACAACTTTTGACCAAAAAGTCAACTTTGGTCAAAATGAGCAAACCTTGACCCAATGACCAACCCATAGACCCAATAGATCAACTTTTGACCAAAATAGTCAATTTTTGACATAATGTCCAATTATTGACCCAATAAGTCAATCTCTGACCATAAAGTCAACTTTGGTCAAAATGGTCAATCCTTGACCCAATGACCAATAAATTAATTCAATAGGTTTACTTTTGACCAAAAGTTAACTTTGGTCGAAATGATCGATCCTTGACCCAATGACCAACCCATTGGCCTAATAGGTCAACTTTGGTAAAAATAGTCAATTTTTGAATTAATGACCAATTATTAACCTAATAAGTCAATCTCTGACCAAAAGTCGACTTTGGTCAAAATGGTCAATCCTTGACCCAATGACCAACCCATTGACCCAATAGGTCAACTTTTGACCAAAAAAGTTAATTTTGGTCATAATAGACAATTTTTGACCTAATGACCACACAATTGACCCAATAGGTCAACTTTCAACCAATAAGTCAAATTTGGTTAAAATGGCCAATTTCTGACTCAATGACGAACCCATTGACCCAATAGGTCAACTTTTGACCAAAAAATTCAACTTAGTCAAAATGGTGAATCCTTAACCCAATGACCAACTAATTGACCCAATAGGTTTAGTTTTGACTAATGACCACCTCATTGACCCAATAGTTCAACTTTTAACCAAAAAGTCAACTTTGGTTAAATGGTCAATTTTTGACCCAATGACCAACCCGTTGACCCAATAGGTCAAATTTTGACCAAAAAGACAACTTTGGTCAACTTGGTCAATCCTTGACCCAATGACCAACCCATTGACCCAATTGGACAACTTTTGACCAAAAAATTAATTTTGGACAAAATAGTGAATTTTTGACCTAATGACCAACCCATTGACCCACTAGGGCAAATCTAGTTTAAATGGTCAATTTATTACCCAACGACCAACTCATTTACCCAATACGCCAAGTTTTGACAAAAAATTTAACTTTGGTCAAAATGATCAATCCGTAACCCAATGACCAACCCATTGACCCAATAGATCAACTTTTGACCAAAAAGTTAACTTTGGTCAAAATTGTCAATCCTTGATCCAAAATCCAACCCATTGGCTCAATAAGTCAAAATTGTCAATCCTTGACCAAATGACCAACCCATTGACTGAATATGTCAAATTTTGACCAAAAAGTTAACTTTGGTCAAAATGGTCAATCCTTAACCCAATGACCAACCCATTGACCCAATAGGTCAACTATTAACCTAAAAGTCAATTTTGGTTAAAATGGTCAATTTCTGAACTAATGACTAACCCCTTTGAACCAATAGATCAACTTTTGACCAAAATGTCAACTTTGGTCAAACTGGTCAATCCTTCACACAATGACCAACCCATTGACCCAACAGGTCAACCTTTGACAAAAAAGTCAATTTTGGTCAAAATAGTCAATATTCGACCTAATGACAAATTTTTGACTCAATAAGTCAATCTCAGATAAAAAAAGTTAACTTTGGTGAAAATGGTCAATCCATGACCAAATGACCAACCCATTAACCCAATATGTCAACCTTTGACCCAAAAGTTAACTTTGGTCAAATGGTCAATCCCTGACCCAATGACCAACCCACTAACCCTATAGGTCAACTTTTGACGAAAAAGTCAATTTTGGTCAATATAGTCAATTTTTGACCTACCGACCACCCCATTGACCTAATGGATCAACTTATGACCAGAAATTTAAATTGGGTCAAAATAGTCAATTTTGAGCAAATGACCTATTATTTACCCAAAAAGTCAATCTCTGACAAAAAAGTCAACGTTTGTCAAAATGATCAATTGTTGACCAAATGACCAAACCATTGGCCCAATAAATCAAATTTTGACCAAAAAGAAAATTTTGGTCAAAATAGTGAATTTTAGACCTAATGACCAATTATTGACCCAATAAGTCAATCTCAGACCAAAAAGATAACTTGGTAAAAATGGTCAATCATTGACACAATGACCAACCCATTGACCCAATATATCAACTTTTGACCAAAAAGTTAACTTTTGTCAAAATGGTCAATTCTTCACCGAATGACCAACCCGTTGACCCAATAGGTCAACTTTTGTCCAAAATGTCAATTATGGACAAAATAGTCAATTTTTGACCTAACGATCACCCCATTAACCCAATAGGTCAACTTCGCATAAAATTGTCAATTTCTGACCCAATGACCAACCCATTGAACCAATAGGTCAATTTTTGACCAAAAAGTCAACTTTGGTCAAAATGATCAATCCTTAACTCAATGACCAACTCATTGACCAATTGACCAACTTTCGTCCAAGAAGTCAATTTTTGACGTAATGACCAATTATTGACCCAATAAGTCAATATGTGACCAAAAAGTCAACTTTGGTCAAAATAGTTAATCCTTGACCCAATGACTAACCCATTGACCCAATAGGTCAACTTTTGACCAAAAAGTTAACTTTGGTCAAAATGGTGAATCCTTGACCCAATGACCAACCCTTCAACCCAATAGGTGAACTTTTGACCAAAAAGTCTATTTTGGTTAAAATAATCAATTTTTGACCTAATGACTACCCCATTGACCCAATAAGTCAATCCCTGTCTAAAAAGTCAACTTTGGTTAAAATGGTCAATCCCTGAACCATTGACCAACCCATTGACCCAATAGGTTAGCTTTCGACCAATAAGTTAATCGTAGTCAAAATGATCAATCCTCGACCCAATGACCAACCCATCGACCCAATGTGTCAACTTTCGACCAAAAAGTCAATTTTTGTCAAAAAATTAATTTTCGACATAATGACCAATTATCGACCTAATAAGTCAATCTCTCGACCAATAAGTTAACTTTGGTCAAAATGGTTAATTTTTGACCCAATGACCATCCCATTGACCCTATAGGTTAACTCTTGATAAAAAAGTCAACTTTGGTCAAAATGGTCATTTGTTTACCCAATAGGTCAACTTTTGACCAAAATGTTAATTTAGGTCAGAATAGTCAATTTTTAACTTAATGACCACTTATTGACCCAAAATGTCAACTTCTGACCAAAAAGTCAACTTTGGTTAGAATGGTTAATTTCTGTCCCAATGTGCCCATTGACCCAATGGTCAATTTTTGACAAAAAAGTGAACTTTGGGCAAAATGATCAATCCTTCATCCAATGACCAACCCATTGACCAAATTGGTTAACTTTTGACCAAAACTTAATTTTGGCCAAAATTATCAATTTTTTACCTAATGATCAATTATTGGCCCAATAAATCAATCTCTAACCAAAAAGTCAACTTTGGTCGAAATGGTTAATCTTTGATCCAATGACAAACCCATTGACCCAATATGTCAACTTTTGATCTAATTATCAATTTTGGTCAAAATGGTTAATTTTTGATCCAATGACCTACCAAGTGACCCAATATGTTAACTTTGACCAAGAAGTCATTTTTGGTCAAATTGGTCAATCATTGACCTAATGACCAACCTATTGACCCAATAGCTCAACTTTTGACCAAAAAGTCAACTTTGGTCAAAATGATATATTCTTGACCCAATGACCAACCCACTGGCTTGATAGGTCAACTTCTAACCATAAAGTCAATTTTGGTCAAAGCAGTCAATTTTTGAATTGATGACCCATTATTGACCCAATAAGTCATACTCTGACCAAAAAGCCAACTTTGGTCAGAATGGTCAATCCTTGACTCAATGACAAACCCATTGACCCAATAGGTCAATTTTTGACCAAAAAGTCAATTTTGGTGAAATTAGTCAATTTTTGACCTAATGACCACCCATTGACCATATAGGTCAACTTTTGACCAAAAAGTCAACTTTGGTAAAAATGGTCAGTCCTTGACCCAATGACCCAATAGGTCAACTTTGACAAAAAAAATTTAATTTTAGTCAAAATAGTCAATTTTTGACCTAATGATCAATTATTGACCCATTAAGTCAATCTCTGACAAAAAAGTCAGCTTTGGTCAAAATGGTCAATCCTCGACCCAAAGCTTAACCCATTAACCCAATTGGTCAACTTTATCCCAAAAGTCAATTTTGGTCAAAATAATCAATTTTTGACCTAATGACCAATTATTGACTCAATAAGTGAATCTCAGATAAAAAAGTTAACTTTGGTGAAAATGGTCAATCATTGACCTAATGACCAACTCATTGACTAATATGTCAACTTTTGACCAAAAAGTTAACTTTGGTCAAAATGGTCAATCCTTGACACAATGACCAACCCACAAACCCAATAGGTCAACTTTTGACCAAAAAGTCAATTTTGGTCAATATAGTCAATTTTTGACCTACTCACCACCCATTGACCCAAAGAATCAACTTTTGACCGAAAATTTAAATTGGGTCAAAATATTCAATTTTGACCTAATGACAAATTATTGACCCAATAAGTCAATCTCTGACTAAAAAGTCAACTTTTGTCAAAGTGGTCAATTCTTGACCGAATGACCAACCCATTGACTCAATAGGTCAACTTTTGTACAAAAAGTCAATTTTAGTCAAAATAGTCACTTTTTGACCTAATTACCACCACATTAACCCAATAGGTCAACCTTGCTTAAAATTGTCAATTCTTGACCCAACTACCAACTCATTGACCAAATAGGTTAACTTTTGACCAAAAAGTCAACTTTGGTCAAAATGGTCAATTTCTGACCTAGTGACCTCCTCGTTGACCCAATAGGTTAACTTTTGACCAAAAATTCAATTTTGGTCAAAATAGTCAATTTTTGACCAAATGACCAATTATTGACCAAATAAGTCAATCTCTGACCAAAACGTCAAGTTCAGTCGAAATTGTCAATCCTTGACCCAATGACAAACCCATTGACCCAATAGGTCAACTTTTGACCAAAATTAACTTTTTGGTTAAAATAGTCAATTTTTGACATAATGACTACCCATTAACTAGGTCAACTTTTGACCAAAAAGCCAACTTTGGTCAAAATAGTCAATTTTTGACTTAATGACCAACCCATTGACCCAATAGATCAACTTTTGACAAAAAATTCATCTTCGGTCAAAATGGTCAATTCGTGACCCAACTACCAACTCATTGACCAAATAGCTTAACTTTCGACCAAAAAGTCAACTTTGGTCAAAATGGTCAATTTTTGACCCAATCACCACCCCGTTAACGCGATGGGTTAACTTTTGACCAAAAGATTAATTTTGGTCAAAATAGTCAGTTTTTGACCTAATGACCAATTATTGACCCAATAAGTCAATCTCTGGCCAAAAAGTCAACTTTGGTCAAAATGGTTTATCCATGACCCAATGACCAACCCTTCGACCTAATATGTCAACTATTGACCAGAAAATCAATTTTGGTCAAAATAGTCAATTTTTGACCTAATGACCAAATATTGACCCAATAAGTCAATCTCTGACCAAAAAGTCAACTTTGGGCAAAATGGTCAATCCTTTACCCAATGACTAACCCAATGACCCAATATGTCAACTTTTGTCCAAAAAGTCAATTTTGGTCAAAATGATCAATCCTTTACCCAATGACCAACTTATTGGCCTAATAGGTCAACTTTTGACCAAAATGTCAATTTTCGCAAAAATTATCAATTTTTGACCTAATGACCAATTATTGACTCAATAAGTCAATCTCAAACCAAAAAGTTAACTTTGGTGAAAATGGTCAATCATTGACCCAATGACCAACCCATTGACTAATATGTCAACTTTTGACCAAAAAGTTAACTTTGGTCAAAATGGTCAATCCTTGACCCAATGACCAACCCACAAACCCAATAGGTCAACTGTTGACCAAAAAGTCAATTTTGGTCAATATAGTCAATTTTTGACCTACTCACCACCCATTGACACAAAGAATCAACTTTTGACCAAAAATTTAAATTGGGTCAAAATAGTCAATTTTGACCTAATGACAAATTATTGACCCAAAAAGTCAATCTCTGATCAAAAAGTCAACTTTTGTCAAAATTGTTAATTCTTGACCGAATGACTAACCCATTGACCCAATATGTTAACTTTTGTCAAAAAAGTCAATTTTAGTCAAAATAGTTACTTTTTGACCTAATTACCACCACATTAACCCAATAGGTCAACCTTGCTTAAAATTGTCAATTCTTAACCCAATTACCAACTCATTGACCAAATAAGTCAACTTTTGACCAAAAAGTCAACTTTGGTCAAAATGGTCAATTTCTGACCCATTAACCTCCTCGTTGACCCAATAGGTTAACTTTTGACCAAAAATTCAATTTTGGTCAAAATAATCAATTTTTGACCTAATGACCAATTATTGACCATATAAGTCATTCTTTGACCCAATGACCACCCATTGACCCAATAAGTCAACTTTTGACAAAAAGTCAACTTTAGTCAAAATGGTCAAATTTTGACCCAATGACCAACCCATTGACCCAATAGGTCAACTTTTGACCAAAAAGTCGTCTTTGGTTAAAATGCTCAATTCTTGACCTAATTACCAACTCATTGACCAAATATATCAACTTTTAACCAAAAAGTCAACTTTGGACAAAATGGTCAATTTCTGACCCAATGATCACCACGTTTACCCAATGGGTTAACTTTTGACCAAAACTTCTATTTTGGTCAAAATACTTAATTTTTCACCTAATGATTAATTATTGACCCGAATAATCGATCTCGACCAAAAAGTCAAATTTGCTCAAAATGGTCAATCCACGACCTAATGACAAACCCATCGACTATATAGGTCAACTTTTGACCAAAAAGTCAATTTTGGTCAAAATTATCAATTTTTGACTTAATGACCACCCATTGACCCAATAGATCAAATGTTGACCAAAAAGTCAACTTTGGTCAAAATGGTCAATTTTTGTCCCAATGACCAACCCATTGACCCAATAGATTAACTTTTGACTAAAAAGTCATCTTCGGTCAAAATGGTCAATTCTTGACTCAATTACCAACTCATTGATCAATTAGGTCAATTTTTGACCAAAAAGTCATCTTTAGTCAAAATGGTCAATCTCTGACCCAATGACCACCCCGTTGACCCAATGAGTCAACTTTTGTCCAGAAATTCAATTTTTGTCAAAATAATTAATTTTGACCTAATGACCATTTATTGACTCAGTAAGCTAATCTCTGACCAAAAAGTCAACTTTGGTCAAAATGGTCAATCCTTGACTCAATGACCAACCCATTGATCCAATAGGTCAACTTTTGCCCAAAAAGTTAATTTTGGTCAAAATGATCAATCCTTTACCCATGACCAACTTATTGGCCTAAAAAGTCAACTTTTGACCAAAATATTATTTTTTGTAAAAATTATCAATTTTTGAAATAATGACCAATTATTGACCCAGTAAGTCAATCTCTGACTAAAAAGTCAACTCTGGTCAAAATGGTCAATCCTTGACCCCATGGCAAACTCATTGACCAAATAGGTCAACTTTTCACCAAAAAGTTAATTTTGGTCAAAATAGTTAATTCTTGACCTAATAACCACCCATTTTCCCAATAGGTCAACTTTTGACCAAAAAGTCAACTTTGATCAAAATGGTCAAGTTTCGATCCAATGACCAACCCATTGACCCAATAGGTCAACTTTTGACTAAAAAGTCAACTTTGGTTAAAATGGTCAATCCTTGACCCAATGACCAACCCATTGACCCAATAGCTCAACTTTTAACAAAAAAGTAGATTTTGGTCAAAATGATATATTCTTGACCCAATGACCAACCCACTGGCCTCATAGGTCAACTTCTAACCAAAAAGCCAATTTTGGTCAAAACAGTCAATGTCCAATTATTGACCCAATGACAAACCCATTGACCCAATAGGTCAATTTTTGACCAAAAAGTCAATTTTGGTCAAATTAGTCAATTTTTGACCTAATGACGACCCATTGACTAAATAGGTCAACTTTGGACAAAAAAGTTAACTTTGGTCAAAATGGTCAATTTTTGACCCATTAACCAACCCATTGACCAAGTAGGTCAACTTTTGACCAAAAAAGTCATCTTAGGTCAAAATGGTCAATTCATGACCCAACTACTAAGTCATTAACCAAATAGGTCAACTTTTGACCAAAAAGTCAACTTTGGTCAAAATGGTCAATTTTTGACCCAATGACCACCCCGTTAACCCGATGGGTTAACTTTTGACAAAAAAATCAATTTTTGTCAAAATAGTCTGTTTTTGACCTATTGATCAATTCTTAACCCAATAAGTCAATCTCTGACAAAAAAGTTAACTTTGGTCAAAATGGTCAATCCTTGACCCAATGACAAACCCATTGACCCAAAAGCACATTTAACGAAAAAAGTCAATTTTGGTAAGATAATCAATTTTTGACCTAACGACCATCCATTGACCAAATAGGTCAACTTTTGACAAAAAAGTAAACATTGGTCAAAATGGTCAAATTTTGACCCAATGACCAACCCATTGACCCAATAGGTCAACTTTTGACAAAAAAGTCATCTTTGGTTAAAATGGTCAATTCTTGACCCAATTACCAACTCATTGACCAAATATATCAACTTTTGACCAAAAAGTCAACTTTGAACAAAATGGCCAATTTCTGACCCAATGACCACCACGTTGACGGGTTAACTTTTGACCAAAACTTCTATTTTAGTCAAAATAGTTAATTTTTGGCCTAATGATTAATTATTGACCAAGTAAATCAATCTCTGACCAAAAAGTCAAACTTGCTCAAAATGGTCAATCCCTGACCCAATCACAAACCCATTGACCCTATAGGTCAACTTTTGAACGTAAAGTTAATTTTGCTCAAAATAGTTAATTTTTAACCTAATGATCACCCATTGACCCAATAGATCAACTTGTGACCAAAAAGTCAACTTTGGTCAAAATGGTCAATTTTTGACCCAATAACCAACCCATTGACCAAATAGATCAAATTTTGACCAAAAAGTCATCTTCGACCGAAATGGTCAATTCTTGACCCAATTACCAACTCATTGACTAAATAGGTCAACTTTTGACCAAAAGTCAACTTTGGTTAAAATGGTCAATCTCTGACCCAATACCAGCCCGTTGAACCAATGGGTCAACTTTTCACCAAAAATTTAATTTTTGTCATAAAAATCAATTTTTGACCTAAAGACCATTTATTGACCCAATAAGCCAATCTCTGACCAAAAAGTCAACTTTGGTCAAAATGGTCAATCCTTGACCCAATAACCAATCCGTTGAACCAATAGGTCAACTTTTGACCGAAAAGTCAACTTTGGTCAAAATGATCAATCCTTGACCCAATGACCAGCCCGTTGGCCTAATAGATCAACTCTTGACCAAAAAGTCAATTTTGGTCAAAATAGTTAATTTTTTAATTTATGACCAATTATTGACCCAATAAGTCAATCTCTGACCAAAAAGTCAACTTTGGTCAAAATGGTCAATCCTTGCCCAATGACAAACCCATTGACCCAATATGTCAACTTTTAACCAAAAAGTCAATTTTGGTCAAAATTGTAAATTTTTTACCTAATGATCACCCATCGACCTAATAGGTCAACTTTTGACGAAAAAGTCAACTTTGGTCAAAATGGTCTATTTATGATCGAATGACGAACCCATTAATTAACCCAAAAGGTCAACTTTTGACCAAAAAAGTCATCTTTTGTCAAAATGGTCAATTCTCTACCCAAATACCAACTCATTGACGAAATAGGTCAACTTTTGACCAAAAAGTCAACTTTGGAGAAAATGGTTAATTTATGACCCAATGACCACCCCATTAACCCAATGGGTTAACTTTTGACAAAAACTTCTATTTTGGTCAAAATTGTCAATTTTTGACCTAATGACCAATTATTGACCCAATAACTCAATCTCTGACCAAAAAGTCAACTTTGGTCAAAATGGTCAATCCTAGACCCAATTACAAACGAATTGACCCTATAGGTCAACTTTTGACCAAAAAGTCATTTTTTGTCAAAATAGTTAATTTTTGACCTAATGACCACCAAATGACCCAATATGTCAACTTTTGACCAAAAAGTTAACTTTGGTCAAAATGGTCAATTTTTGACCCAATGACCAACCCATTTACTCAATTGATCAACTTTTGACCAAAAAGTCATCTTCGATCTAAATGGTGAATTCTTGACCCAATTTCCAACTCATTGATCAAATATGTCAAATTATGACCAAAAAGACAATTTTGGTCAAAATAGTCAATTTTTGACCTAATGACTACCTAATTGACCCAATATGTCAACTTTTGACCAAAAAGTCAACTTTGGTCAAAATGTTCAATTTCTGACCTAATGACCAATCCATTGACCTAATAGGTCAACCTTTGACCAAAAAGTCAATTTTGGTAAAAATAGTCAATTTTTGACCTAATGACCAATTATTGACCTAATACGTCAATCTCTGACAAAAAAACAACTTCGTTCAAAATGGTCAATCCTTGACCCAATGACCAACCCATTGAACCAATAGGTTAACTTTTTACCAAAAAGTTCACTTTGGTCAAAATGGTCAATCCTTGACCAAATGACAAACCCATTTACCAAATAAGTCAACTTTGGAGCAAAAAGTTAATTTTGATCAAAATAGTCAATTTTGACTTAATGACCACCTCATTGACCCAGTAGGTCAACTTTTGACCAAAATGTCAATTTTGGTCAAAATGGTCAATCTTTGACACAATGACATACCCTTTGACCCAATTGGTCAACATTCGACAAAAATGAAAATTTTGGCCAAAATAGTTAAATTTTAAACTAACAACCACCCCATTGACCCAATCGATCAACTTTTGACCAAAAAATCAACTTTGGTTAAAATGGTCAACTTCTGACCCAATAACCAACCCATTGACCCAATAGGTCAACTTTTGACCAAAAAGTCAACTCTAGTCAAAATGGTCATTCCTTGACACAATGACCCAGCAGGTCAACAATAACCAAAAAGTCAGTTATGGTCAAAATAGTTTATTTTTGACCTAATGACCAATTATTGACCCAATAAGTCAATCTTTGACCAAAAAGTCAACTTTGGTCAAAATAGTCAATCCTTGACCCAATGAATAATCCTTTGACCCAATAGGTCAACTTTTGACCAAAAAGTTAACTTTGGTCAAAATGGTGAATCCTTGACCCAATGACCAACCCATCAACCCAATAGGTGAACTTTTGACCAAAAAGTCTATTTTGGTTAAAATAATCAATTTTTGACCTAATGTCTACCCCATTGACCCAATAAGTCAATCTCTGGCTTAAAAGTCAACTTGGGTTAAAATGGTCAATCCCTGACCCATTGACCAACCCATTAACCCAAAAGGTTAACTTTTGACTAAAAAGCTAACTTTAGTCAAAATGATCAATCCTTGACCCAATGACCAACCCATTAAGCCAATGTGTCAACTTTTGACCAAAAAGTCAATTTTGGTCAAAAAAAGCATTTTTTGACCTAATGACCAATTATTGACCTAATATGTCAATCTCTGACCAAAAAATTAACTTTGGTCAAAATGGTCGATTTTTAACCCAATGACCACTCCATTGACCCAATAAGTTAACTCTTGACCAAAAAGTCAACTTTGGTCAAAATGGTTATTCCTTTACCCAAAAGGTCAACTTTTGACCAAAATGTCAATTTTAGTCAAAATAGTCAATTTTTAAACTGATGACCACTTATTGACCCAATATGTCAACTTCTGACCAAAAAGTCAACTTTGGTTAGAATGGTAAATTTCTGACCCAATGACGAACCCATTGACCCAATGGTCAATTTTTGACAAAAAAGTCAACTTTGGGCAAAATGATCAATCCTTGGACCAACCCATTGTCCAAATTGGTTAACTTTTGACCAAAACTCAATTTTGCTCAAAATAGCCAATTTTTTACCTAATGATCAATTATTGACCCAATAAGTCAATCTCTAACCAAAAAGTCAACTTTGCTCGAAATGGTTAATCTTTGACCCAATGACAAACCCATTGACCGAATATGTCAACTTTTGACCTATTAGTCAATTTTGGTCAAAATGGTCAATTTCTGACCCAATGACCTACCAAGTGACCCAATATGTTAACTTTCGACCAAGAAGTCATTTTTGGTCAAATTGGTCAATCATTGACCTAATGACCAACCTATTGACCCAATAGGTCAATATTTGACCAAAAAGTCAATTTTGGTTAAAATGGTCAATTTTTGAACAAAAGGCCGATTATTGACCCAACAAGTTAATCTCTTACCAAAAAGTCAACTTTGGTTAAAATGATCAATCCTTGACCCAATGACCACCCATTGACCCAATACGTCATCTTTTGACAAAAAAGTCAAGTTTGGTTAAAATGGTCAATTTCTGACCTATTGACCAACCAATTAACCCAATAGATCAACTTTTAACAAAAAGTCAACTTTGGTCAAAATGGTCAATTTCTGATACAATGACCTCCAAATAGACTCAATGGGTATACTTTTGACCAAAAATTCAATTTCGGTCAGAATAATCAATTTTTAACTGAATGACCAATTATTGACCCAAAAAGTCAACTTTGGTTGAAATGGACAATCTTTCACCCAATGACCAACCCATTGACCCAATCGGTCAATTTTTGACCAAAAAGTCAATTTTGGTTAAAATGATCAATCCTTAACCCAATGACCAACCCATTGACCCAATAAGGTCAACTTTTGACCAAAAAGTTAATTTTGGTCAAAATTATCAATTTTTTACCTAATGACCACCCCATTAACCCAATAGGTTAACTTTTGACCAAAAAGTCAAGTTTGGTTAAAATGGTCAATTTCTGACCAAATGACCAATCCATTGACCCAATAGCTCAACTTTTGACCAAAAAGTCAACTTTGGTCAAAATGATATATTCTTGACCCAATGACCAACCCACTGGCCTCATAGGTCAACTTCTAACCAAAAAGTCAATTTTGGTCAAAACAGTCAATTTTTGAATTGATGTCCCATTATTGACCCAATAAGTCAATCTCTGACCAAAAAGCCAACTTTGGTCAAAATGGTTAATCCTTGACCCAATGACAAACCCATTGACCCAATAGGTCAATTTTTGACCAAAAAGTCAATTTTGGTCAAATTAGTCAATTTTTAACCTAATGACCACCCATTGACCAAGTAAGTCAACTTTTAACAAAAAAGTCAACTTTGGTCAAAATGGTCAATTTCCGACCCAATGACCACCCCCTTAACCCGATGGGTTAACTTTTGAACAAAAAATCAATTTTGGTCAAAATAGTCTGTTTTTGAACTATTGACCAATTATTCACCCAATAAGTCAATCTCTGACCAAAAAGTCAACTTTAGTCAAAATGGTCAATCCTTGACCCAATGACAGACCCATTGACCCAATAGCACATTGAACCAAAAAAGTCGATTTCGGTCGACATAATCGATTTTTGACTAATGACCACCCATTGACCTAACAGTCAACTTTTGACAAAAAGGCAACTTTGTTCAAAATGGTCAAATTTTGCCCAATGACCAACCTATTGACCCAATAGGTCAACTTTTGACCAAAAAGTCATCTTTGGTTAAAATGGCCAATTCTTGACCTAATTACCAACTCATTGACTAAATATATCAACTTTTGACCAAAAAGTCAACTTTGGACAAAATGGCCAATTTCTGACCCAAAGACCACCACGTTGACCCAATGGGTTAACTTTTGACCAAAACCTCTATTTTGGTCAAAATAGTTAATTTTTGACCAAATGATTAATTATTGAACCAGTAAATCAATCTCTGACCTAAAAGTCAAATTTGCTCAAAATGGTAAATCCCTGACCCAATGACAAACCCATTGACCCTATAGGTCAACTTTTGACCAAAAAGTCAATTTTGGTCAAAATAGTCAATTTTTGACCTAATGATCACCCATTGACCTAATAGATCGACTTTTGACCAAAAAGTCAACTTTGGTCAAAATGGTCAATTTTTGACCCAATGACCAACCCTTTGACCATATAGATCAAATTATGACTAAAAAGTCATCTTCGGTCAAAATGGTCAATTCTTGACCTAATTACCAACTCATTGACCAAATAGGTCAACTTTTGACCCAAAAGTCAACTTTAGTCAAAATGGTCAATCTCTGACCCAATACCACGCCGTTGACCCAATGGATCAACTTTTGACCCAAAATTTAATTTTTGTCATAATAATCAATTTTTAACCTAATGACCATTTATTGACCCAATAAGCAAATCTCTGACCAAAAAGTCAACTTTGGTCAAAATGGTCAATTCTTGACCCAATAAACAATCCATTGAACCAATAGGTCAACTTTTGACCAAAAAGTCAACTTTGGTCAAAATGATCAATCCTTGACCCAATGACTAGCCCGTTGCCCTAATAGGTCAACTCTTGACCAAAAAGTCAATTTTGGTCAAAATTGTCAATTTTTGAATTTATGTCCAATTATTGACCCAATAAGTCAATCTCTGACCAAAAAGTCAACTTTGGTCAAAATGGTCAATCCTTGACCTAATGACAAACCCATTAACCCAATAGGTCAACTTTTAACCATAAAGTCAATTTTGGTTAAAATTGTCAATTTTTGACTTAATGATCACCCATCGACCTAATAAGTCAACTTTTCACCAAAAAGTCAACTTTGGTCAAAATGATTTATTTTTGACCCAATGACGAACCCATTAACCCAATAGGTCAACTTTTGACCAAAAAAGTCATCTTTTGTCAAAATGGTCAATTCTTGACCCAAATACCAACTCATTGATGAAATAAGTCAACTTTGGTGAAAATGGTCAATTTATGACCCAATGACCACTCAATTAACCCAATGGGTTAACTTTTGACAAAAATTTCTATTTTGGTCAAAATTGTCATTTTTTGACCTAATGACCAATTATTGACCCAATAACTCAATCTCTGACCAAATGGTACACGTTGATCAAAATGGTCAATCCTAGACCCAGTGACAAACCAATTGACCCAATAGGTCAACTTTTGACCAAAAAGTCATTTTTTGTCAAAATATTCAATTTTTTGACCTAATGACCACCAATTGACCCAATAGGTCAACTTTTGACTAAAAAGTCAACTTTGGTCAAAATGGTCAATTTTTTATCCAATGACCAACCCATTTACTCAATAGATCAACTTTTAACCAAAAAGTCATCTCGGTCTAATTGGTAAATTCTTGACCCAATTTCCAACTCATTGATCAAGTAAGTCAAATTTCTCCGAAAAGTCAATTTTGGTCAAAATAGTCAATTTTTGACCTAATGACCATCAATCTAATTGAACCAATATGTTAACGTTTGACCAAAAAGTCAACTTTGGTCAAAATGGTAAATTTCTGACCTAATGACCAACCCATTGTCCTAATAGGTCAACCTTTGACCAAAAAGTCAATTTTGGTCAAAATAGTCAATTTTTGACCTAATGACCAATTATTGACCCAATACGTCAATCTTTGACAAAAAAATCAACTTCGTTCAAAATGGTCAATCCTTGACCCAATGACCAACACATTGAACCAATATGTTAACGTTGTACCAAAAAGTCAAATTTGGTCAAAATGGTCAATCCTTGACCAAATGACAAACCCATTTACCAAATAGGTCAACTTTTGAGCAAAAAGTTAATTTTGGTCAAAATAGTCAATTTTTGACTTAATGACCACCTCATTGACCCAGTGGGTCAAGTTTTGACCAAAATGTCAATTTTGGTCAAAATTGTCAATCTTTGACACAATGACATACCCATTGACCTAATTGGTCAACTTTCGATAAAAATGTAAATTTTGGCCAAAATAGTCAAATTTTAAACAAACAACCACCCCATTGACCCAATAGGTCAACTTTTGACCAAAAAATTAACTTTGGTTAAAATGGTCAACTTCTGACCCAATTACTAACCCATTGACCCTATAAGTCAAATTTTGACCAAAAAGCCAACTTTGGTCAAAATGGTCAATCCTTGACACAATAACCCAACAGGTCAACATTAACCAAAAAGTTAGTTTTGGTCAAAATAGTCAATTTTTTACCTAATGACCAATTATTGACCCAATAAGTCAATCTCCAACCAAAAAGTTAACTTTAGTCAAAATTGTCGATCCTTGAGCCAATGACCAACCCATTTACCCCATAGGTCAACTTTTGAACAAAAAACCAACTTTGGTTAAAATGGTCAATCCTTGACCCAATGACCAACCAATTGACCCAATAGGTCAACTTTTGACAAAAAAGTCAACTTCAGTCAAAGTGGTCAATCCTTGAACTAATGACATACACATTGACCCAATAGGTCAACTTTTGACGAAAAAGTCAATTTTGATCAAAAAAGTTAATTTTAACCTAATAACCACCCATTAACCCAACAGGTCAACTTATGACCAAAAAGTCAACTTTGGTTAAAATGGTCAATTACTGACCCAATGACCAACCCTTTAACCTAATAGGCCAAATTTTGACCAAAAAGTTAACTTTGGTCAAAATGGGTAATCCTAAACCCAATGAACCAATAGGTCAATTTTTGATCAAAAAGTCAATTTTGCTCAAAAATGGTCAATTTTTGACATAATGATCATTTTTTGACCCGATAAGTATATCTCTGACCAAAATGTGAACTTTGGTCAAAATGGTCAATCCTTGATACAATGACCAACCCATTGACCCAATATGCCATCTTTTAACAAAAAAGTCAACTTTGGTCAAAATTATCAATCTTTGACCCAATGACTAAACGATTGACCCAATATGTTAACTTTTGACCAAAAAATCAATTTTGGTTAAAAAAAGTCAATTTTCGAATAATAACCAATTATTGACGCAATAAGTCAATCTCTGACAAGAAAGTCAACTTAAGTCAAAATGGTCAATCCTTAACTCAACGACCACCTCATTGACCCAATAGGTCAACTTTTGACCAAAAAATGAACTTTGGTCAAAAAGATCAATTCTTGACCCAATGACCAACCCATTGACCCAACAGGTCAACTTTTGACCAAAACGACAATTTTGGTCAAAATAATCAATTTTTAACCTAATGACCACCCCATTGACCCAGTAGGTCAACTTTTGACGAAAAAGTCAACATTGGTAAAAATGATCAATTTCTGATCGAATGACCACCCCATTGACCCAACGGGTCAACTTTTGACCAAAAAATTAATTTTGGTCAAAATAGTAATTTTTTGACCTAATGACCAATTATTGACCAAAGAAGTCAATCTCCGCCCAAAAAGTCAACTTTTGTCAAAATTGTCAATCCTTGACCAAATGACCATCCCAATGACTGAATAGGTCAACTTTTGACCAATAAATCAACTTTGGGAAAAAAGGTCAATCCTTGACCCAATGACCAACCCATTGACCCAATAGGTCAGCTATTGACCCAAAAGTCAACTTTGGTTAAAATGGTCAATTTCTTACCCAATGACAAACACTTTGAACCAATAGGTCAACTTTTGACCAAAATGTCAACGTTGGTCAAAATAGTCATTCCTTGACGTAATGACCAACCCATTGAGCCAACAGGTTAACCTCTGACTAAAAATTCAATTTTTGACATAATGACCAATTATTAACCCATAAGTCAATCTCAAACCAAAAAATTAACTTTGGTAAAAATGGTCAATCCTTGATCAAATGACTAACCCAAGTGGGTTAACTTTTGACCAAAAATTTAATTTTTGTAAAAATAATCAATTTTTGACCTAATGACCAATTATTGACCCAATAAGTCATTTTCTGACCAAAAAGTCAACTTTAATCTAAATGGTCAATCCTTGACCCAATGACCTACCCATTGACCTAATATGTCAACATTTGACCAAAAAGTTAAGTTTGGTCAAAATTGTCAATTTTTTACTTAATGATCACCCATTAACCCAATAAGTCAACATTTGACCAAAAAGTCAAGTTTGGTTAAAAAAGTCTTTTTTTTACCAAATGACCAATTATTGACCCTGTAAGCCAATCTCTGACAAAAAAGTCAACTTTGGTCAAAATGGTCAATCATTGACCCAACGACCAACCTATTGACCCAATAGGTTAACTTTTGACCAAAAAGTCAACTTTTGCCAAAATGATCAATCCTTGACCCAATGACCAACCCATTGGCCTAATAGGTCAACTTTTGACCAAAAAGTCAATTTTGGTCAAAATAGTCAATTTTTAAACTAATGACCAATTATTGACCCAAAAAGTCAATCTTTGACCAAAAAATCAATCTTTGACCAAAAAGAAAATTTTGGTCAAAATAGTCAATTTTAAACCTAATGACCACCCATTGACCCAATAGGTTAACTTTTAACCAAAAAGTCAACTTTAGTTAAAATGGTCAATTTTTGACCGAATGACTAACCCATTGACCCAATAGGTCAACTTTTGACCCAAAAGGTCTTCTTTGGTCAAAATGGTCAATTCTTCACCCAATTACCAACTCATTGACCAAATAGGTCAACTTTTGACCAAAAAGTCAACTTTGGCCAAAATGGTCAATTTCTGACCCAATGACCACCCTGTTGACCCAATGGGTTAACTTTTGACCAAAAATTCAATTTTGGTCAAAACAAGACAACTTTTGACCAAAATGTCATCTTTGGTAAAAATGGTCAATTTCTGACCCAATGACCACCCCGTTCACCCAATGGGTCAACTCTTAACCAAAAATTTAATTTTGGTCAAAATAATCAATTTTTGACCTAATGACCAATTATTGACCCAATAAGTCAATCAGTGACCAAAAAGTCAACTTTGATCAAAATTGTCAATCCTTGACCCAATGACCAACCCATTGACCCAATATGTCAACTTTTGACCAAAAAGTTAACTTTGGTCAAAATGGTCAATCTTGATCTAATGACCAACCCATTGACCCAATAAGTCAACATTTGACCAAAAATTCAATTTTGGTCAAAATAGTCAATTTTTTACCTAATGACCAATTATTGACACAGTAAGCCAATCTTTGACCAAAAAGTCAACTTTGGTCAAAATGGTCAATTTCTGTCCCAATGACCAACCCATTAACCCAATAGGTCAACTTTTGACCAAAAAGTCAACTTTAGTTAAAATTGTCAAACCTTGACCCAATGACCAACCCATTGACCCAATATGTCAACTTTTGACCAAAAAGTTAATTTTGGTCAAAATTATCAAATTTTGACCTAATGACCACCCATTGACCAATTAGGTCAACTTTTGACCAAAAAGACAATTTTGGTCAAAATGGTCAATCCTTAACCCAATGTCCAACGCACTGATCCAATAGGTCATCTTTTGGTCAAAAAGTCAATTTTGGTCATAATATTCACTTTTTGACCGAATAACCACCCCATTGACCTAATAAGTCAATTGCTGGCTAAAAATTCAACTTTGGTCAAAATGGTCAATCCTTGACCCACTGACCAACTCATTGACCTAATAGGTCAACTTTTGAACAAAAAGTTAACTTTTGTGAAATGATCAATCCATGACCCAATGACCAACCCATTTAACAAACTGTGTTAACCTTTGACCAAAAAGTCAATTTTAGTCAAAATAGCTAATTTTTGACCTAATGACAAATTTATTTACCCAATAAGTTAATCTCTTAACAAAAGTTAACTTTGGTCAAAATGGTTAGTTTAGGACCCAATGACAAACCCATTGACCCAATAGGTTAACATTTGACAAAAAAGTCAACATTGGTCAAAATAGTCAATTTCTAACCCAATGACCAACCAATTGAATATGACAACTTTTGACCAGAAAGTCAACATTGGTCAAATTGGTCAATCCTTGACCCAATAACCAACCCATTTACCCAAAAGTTCAATATTTGACCAAGGAGTCAATTTGGATCAAAATAGTCAATTTTTGACCTAATGACTACCCCATTGACCCAATAGGTCAACTTTTGACCAGAAAGTCAACTTTGGTCAAAATGGTCAATTTCTGACCAAATAACAACCCTATCAACCTAATGGCTCAACTTTTCATCAAAAATTTAATTTTGGTCAAAATAGTTCATTTTGACCTAATGACCAATTATTAACCCATTAACTCAATCTCTGACAAAAAATTCAACATTGGTAAAAATGATCAATTCTTGACCTAATGACCAACCCATTGACCCAATAGGTCAACTTTTGACCAAAAATTCAACTTTGGTCAAAATGTACAATCACTGACCCAATGAACAATAGGTCAAATTTTGACCAAAAAGTCAATTTTAGTCAAAATAGTCAGTTTTTGACCTAATGACCACACCATTGACTCAATAAGTCAATCTCTGCCAAAAAGTCAACTTTGGTCAAAATGGTGAATCCTTGACCCAATGACCAACCCATAAATCCAATAGGTCAACTTTTGACAAAAAAGTCAACTTTGGTCAAAATGGTCAATCATTTACCTAATAACCAAATAAGTCAACTTTTGACAAAAAAGACAATTTTGGAAAAAATACTATATTTTTGACCTAATGACCACCCCATTTACCAAAAAGTCAATTGACCCGGCAAGCGAATCTCTGACCAAAAAGTTAACTTTGTCAAAATGGTCAATCCTTGACCCAATGACCAACCCATTGACACAATAGGTCAACTTTTGACCAAAAAGTCAAATTTGGGCAAAATGGTCAATTTCTGACCCAATGACCAACCCATTGACCCAATAGATCAACTTCTAACCAAAAAAGTCATCTTCGGTCAAAATGGTCAATTCTTGACCTAATTACCTACTCATTGACCAAATAGGTTAAGTTTTGACCAAAAAGTCAAGTTTGGTCAAAATGGTCAATTTCCCAATGACAACCCTGTTGACCCAATGGTCAACTTTTGACCAAAAATTTATTTTTTGTCAAAATAATCAAATTTTGATCTAATGACCAATTATTGACTCAATAAGTCATTCTCTGACCAAAAAGTCAAGTTTGGTCAAAATGGTCAATCCTTGACCCAATGACCAACCCATTGGCCTAATAGGTCAACTTTTGAACAAAAACTCAACTTTGGTCAAAATGGTCAATCCTTGACCCAATGACCAAACCATTGATCCAATAGGTCAACTTTTGACCAAAAAGTCAAATTTGGTCAAAATAGTCAATTTTTGACCTAATGACATTTATTGACTCAGTAAGCCAATCTCTGACCAAAAAGTCAACTTTGGTCAAAAGGGACAATCCTTGACCCAATGACCAACCTATTGACCCAATAGGTCAACTTTTGACCAAAAGGTCAACTTTTGTCAAAATGATCAATCCTTGACCCAATGACCACAAACCATTGACCCAATAGGTCAACTTTTGACCAAAAATTCAACTTTGGTCAAAATGGTCAATTTATGACCCAATGACCAACCCATTGATCCAATAGATCAGCTTCTGACTGAAAAGTCATCTTCGGTCAAAATAGTCAATTCTTGACCTAATTACCAACTCATTGACCCAATAGGTCAACTTTTGACCAAAAAGTCAACTTTGGTTAAAATGGTCAACTTCCCATTGACCACCCCGTTGACCCAATGGGTCAACTTTTGACCAAAAATTTAATTTTGTTCAAAATAATTAATTTTTGAACTAATGACCAATTATTGACCCAATAAGTCAATCCCTTACCAAAAAGTCAACTTTGGTCAAAATGGTTAATCCTTGACCCAATGACCAACCCATTGACCAAATAGGTCAACTTTTGAACAAAAAGTCAACTTTGGTCAAAATGGTCAATCCTTGATCCAATGAACAACCCATTAACCAAATAGGTCAACTTTTGATCAAAAAGTCAATTTTGGTCAAAATAGTCAATTTTTGACCTAATGACGAATTATTGACCCAGTAAGCCAACTCTGACCAAAAAGTCAACTTTGGTCAATCCTTGACCCAACGACCAACCTATTGACCCAATAGGTCAACTTTTGACCAAAAAGTCAACTTTTGTCAAAATGATTAATCCTTGACCCAATGACCAACCCATTGGCTTAATAGGTCAACTTTTGACCAAAAAGTCAATTTTGGTCAAAATAGTCAATTTTAAAATTAATGACCAATTATTGATCTAATAAGTCGATCTTTGACCAAAAGTCGACTTTGGTCGATCCTTGATCTAATGATAAACCCATTAATCCAATAAGTCAACATTTGACCAAAAAGTCAATTTTGGTCAAAATAGTTGATTTTTGACCTAATGACCACCCATTGACCCAATATGTTAACGTTTGACCAAAAAGTTAACTTTGGTTAAAATGGTCAATTTTTGATCGAATGACTAACCCATTGACCCAATCAGTCATCTTTTGACTAAAAAAGACATCTTTGGTCAGAATGGTCAATTCTTGACCTAATTACAACCTCATTGACCGTATAGATCAATTTTGACCAAAAAGTCAACATTGGTCAAAATGCTTAATTCTGACCCAATGACCACTTAGATTATCTGATAGGTTAACTTTTGACCAAAAATTCAATTTTGGTCAAAATAAGTCAACTTTTGACCAAAATGTCATCTTTGGTCAAAAATGGTCAACTTTTCACCCAATGACCACCATTGACCAATTAAGTTAACTTTTAACCAAAAAGACAATTTTGGTCAAAATGGTCAATCCTTAACCCAATGTCCAACGCATTGACCCAATATGTCAACTTTTGACCAAAAAGTCAAATTTGGTCAAAATAGTCAATTTTTGACCTAATTACCAATTATTGACCCAGAAGCATATCTCTGACCAAAAAGTCAACTTTGGTCAAAATGGTCAGTCCTTGAACCAATGACCCAATAGGTCAACTTTTGACTAAAATGTCAACTTTGGTCAAAATGATCAATCCTTGACCCAATGACCAACCCATTGGCCTAAAAGGTCAGCTTTTGACTAAGAGTCTATTTTGATCAAAATAGTCATTTTTTAAATTAATGAACAATTATTGACCCAATAAGTCAATCTCTGACCAAAAAGTCAACTTTAGTCAAAATGGTCAATCCTTGACCCATGACAAACCAATTGACCCAATAGGTGAACTTTTGACCAAAAAGTCAATTTTGGTTAAAATAGTCAATTTTTGACCAAATGACTACCCATTGACCCAATAGTCAACTTTTGACCAAAATTCAACTTTGGTGAAAGTAGTTAATTTTTTACACAATGACCAACCCATTTTCCCAATAGGACAACATTTGATCAAAAAGTCATATTTGGTCAAAATGGTCAATTCTTCACCCAAGTACTAACTCATTGACAAATAGGTCAACTTTTAACCAAAAAGTTAACTTTGGTCAAAATGCTCAATTTCTGACCTAATGATCTCCCCGTTGACCCAATGGGTTAACTTTTGACCAAAAATTAAATTTTTGTCAAAATAGTCAATTTTTGACCTAATGAATAAATATTGACCCAATAAGTCAATATCTGACCAAAAAGTCAACTTTGGTCAAAATGGTCTATCCTTGACCCAATGACCAATCCATTGACCAATTTTGACCAAAAAGTCAATTTTGGTCACGATAGTCAATTTTTGACCTAATGACCACCTATTCACCCAATAGGTCAACTTTTGACCAAAAAGTCAACTTTGGTCAAAATGGTTAATTTTTGACTCAATGACCAACCCATTGACCCATTAGGTCAACTTTTGACCAAAAAGTCATCTTTGCTCTAAATGGTTAATTCTTAGCCAAATTACCAACTCATTGACCAAATAGGTTAACTTTTTACCAAAAAGTCAACTTTGGTAAAAATGTTCAAGTTCTGACTCAATGACCACCCCGTTGACCCAAAGGGTTAACTTTTGACCAAAAATTCAATTTTGGTCAAAATAGTTATTTTTTGACCTAATGACCAAATATTGACCCAATAAGTCAATCTCTGACCAAAGATTCAATTTTGGTCAAAATCGTCAATCCTTGACCCAATGACAAACCCATTAACCCAATAGGTCAATTTATGACAAAATACTCAATTTTCGTAAAAATAGTCAATTTTGGTCAAAATAGTCAATTTTTGACTGAATGACCACCTATTGACCAAATAGGTCAACTTTTGACCAAAAAGTCAACTTTGGTCAAAATTGTCAATTGTTAACCTAATGACTAACCCTTTGACCTAATAAATCAATTTTTGACCAAAAAGTCATCTTTGGTCAAAATGGTCAATTCTTGACCCAATTACCAATTAATTGACCAAATATGTCAACTTTTGACCAAAAAGTCAACTTTGGCCAAAATGGTCAATTTCTAACACAATGACCACCCCGTTGACCCAATGGTTCAAAATTGTCAATTTTTGACCTAATGACCAAAATAGTAAATTTTTGAATTAATGACCAATTATTCCTAATAAGTCAATCTTTGACCAAAAAGTCAACTTTGGTCAAAATTGTCAATCCTTGACCCAATGACAAACTCATTGACCCAATAGGTAAACTTTTGACCAAAAAGTCAATTTTGGTCAAAATAGTCAATTTTTGACCTAATAACCACCCATTGACCCAATAGGTCAACTTTTAACAAAAAAGTCAACTTTGGTCAAAATGGTCAATTTTTGACCAAAAGACTAACCCATTAACCCAATAGGTCAACTTTTGACCAAAAAGTAATCTTTTCTTAAAATGGTCAATTCTTGACCCAATTACCAATTGATTGACTAATAGGTCAAGTTTTGACCAAAAAGTCAATTTTTGTCAAAATGGTCAATTTTTGATACAATTACCACCCCGTTCAGCCAATGGATTAACTTTTGACAAAAAATTTAATTTTAGACAAAATAGATCAACTTTTGACCAAAAAGTCATCTTTGATCAAAATTGTCAATTTCTGACCCAATGACCACCTGTTGACCCAGTGGGTAAACTTTTGACCAAAAACTCAATTTTGGTCAAAATAGTCTATTTTTGAATTAATGACCAATTATTGACCCAATAAGTCCATCTCTGACTAAAAAGTCAACTTTGGTCAAAGTGGTCAATCCTTGACCCAATGACAAACCATTGACCCAATAGGTCAACTTTTGACCAAAAAGTAAATTTCGGTCAAAATAGTTAATTTTTGACTTAATGACCACCCATTGACCCAATAAGTCAACTTTTGACCAAAAAGTCAATTTTGGTCAAAATAGTCAATTTTTGACCTAATGACCAATTATTGACCCAATAAGCCAATCTCTGACCAAAAGTCAACTTTGGTCAAAATGGTCAATCCTTGACATAATGACCAACACATTGACCCAATAAGTTAACTTTTGACCAAAAAGTTAAGTTTGGTCAAAATGGTCATTTTTTGACCCAATGACTAAACCATTGACCAAATAGATCAACTTTTGACCAAAAAGTCTTCTTCGGTCAAAATGGTCAATTCTTAACCCAATTACCAACTCATTGACTAAATAGATCAACTTTTGACCAAAAAGTTAACTTTGGTCAAAATGGTCAGTTTCTAACCCAATGACCACCCAGTTGACCCAATGGGCAACTTTTAACCAAAAAGTCAACTTTGGTCAAAATGGGTAATTTTTGACCCAATGACTAACCCATTGACCCAATAAAGCAACTTTTGACCAAAAAGTCTACTTCGGTCAAAATGGTCAATTCTTGACCCAATTAACAACTCATTGACCAATGGTCAACTTTTGACCAAAAAGTCAACTTTGGTCAAAATGGTCAATTTCTGACCCAATAACAACCCTGTTGACCCAATGGATCAATTTTTGACAAAAAAATTAATTTTGTTCAAAATAATCAATTTTTGACCTAATGATCAATTATTGACCCATAAGTCAATTTCTGACAAAAAAATCAACTTTAATCAAAAAAGTTAATCCTTGACCCAATGACCAACCCATTGAGCCAATAGGTCAACATTTGACCAAAAAGTCAATTTTGGTCGAATTTGTCAATCTTTTACTCAATAACCAACCCATTGACCCAATAGGTCAACTTTTGACCAAAAAGTCAACTTTGGTCAAATTGTCAATCCTTGACACAATGACCAACACATTGACACAATAGGTCAATCTTTTACCAGAAAGTTAATTTTGGTCAAAATTGTCAATTTTTGACCTATTGACCACCCCATTAACCCAATAAGTCAACATTTAACCAAAAACTCAAGTTTGGTTAAAATGGTCAATTTCTGACCCAATGACCGGCCAATTAACCCAATAGGTTAACGTTTGTCCAAAAAGTCAACTTTGGTCAAACTAGTCAATCTTTGACCCAATGAATAACCTATAGACCCAATAGGTCAACTTTTAACCAAAATAGTAAATTTTTGACATAATGACCTATTATTGACCCAATAAGTCAATCTCTGACCAAAAGGTCAACTTTGGACAAAATGGTCAATCCTAGACCCAATGACCAACCCATTGACCCAATAGGACAACTTTTGACCAAAAAGTAAACTTTAGTCAAAATAGTCAATCCTTGACACAATGACCAACCCATTGACACAATAGGTCAATTTTTAACTAAAAAGTTAATTTTGGTCAATATAGTCAATTTTTTACCTAATGACCACCCTATTGACCCAATATGTCAACTTTTGACCAAAAAGTCAACTTTAGTTAAAATGGTCAATTTTTGACCTAATGACCACCCCATTGACCCAATGGGTCAACATCTGACCAAAAATTCAGTTTTGGTCAAAATAGATAATTTTTGACCTAATTACCAATTATTGACCTAATAAGTCAATCTCTGATCAAAAAGTTAAATTTAGTCAAAATGGTCAATCCTTGACCCAATGCCCAACCCAGTGACCCAATCAGTCAACTTTTGACCAAAAAGTCAACTATGATCAAAATGGACAATCTTTGAACCAATGACCCAATAAGTCAACTTTTGACCAAAAAGTTAATTTTAGTTAAAACAGTCTTTATTTGACATAATGTCCAACTCATAGGTCAATATGTTAACTTTTGACCAAAAAGTCAATTTTGGTCAAAATAGTCAATTTTTGACTTAATGACCACCCAATTGACCCAATAGGTTAACTTTTGACCAAACAGTTAATTTTTGTCAATATGGTCAATTTCTGACCCAATGACCAACCCATTGACCCAATATGTCAACTTTTGACCAAAAGATAATTTTGTTCAAAATAGTCAATTGTTGACGTAATGACCAATTATTGACCCAGTAAGCAAATCTCTGACCAAAAGGTAAACATTGGTCAAAATGGTCAATGCTTGACCCAATGACCAACCCATTGACTTGATAGGTCAACTTTTGAACAAAAAGTCAACTTTGGTCAAAATGATCAATCCTTGACCCAATGACCAACCCATTGGCCTAATAGGTAGTATTTTGACCAAAAAGTCAATTTTGGTCAAAATAGTTAATTTTTGAATTAATGACCAATTATTGACCATTTAAGTCAATCTCTGACCAAAAAGTCAACTTTGGTCAAAATGGTCAATCCTCGACCCAATGACAAACTCATTGACCCAAAAAGTCAACATTTGACTGAATAGTCAATTTTAGTCAAAATAGTCAATTTTCGGCCAAATGACCACCCATTAACCTAATAGGTCAACTTAAGACCAAAAAGTCAACTTTGGTCAAAGTGGTCAATTTTTGACCCAATGACCAACTAATTGACCCAATATGTCAACTTTTGACCAAAAACCGTCATTGGTCAAAATGGTCAATTCTTGACCCAATTTCCAACTCATTGACCAAATAGGTCAACTTTTAACAAAAAAGTCAACTTTGGTCAAAATGGTCAATTTTTGGCATATAGACCAAAATAGTCAATTTTTGAACAAATGATCAATTATTGACCCAATAAGTCAATCTCTAATAAAAAAGTCAACTTTGGTCAAAATGGTCAATCCTTGACCCAAAGACAAACTCCTTGACCTAATAGGTACACTTTTGAGCAAAAAGTCAATTTTGGTTAAAATAGTCAATTTCTTACCTAATCACCAACCATTGACCTAATAGTCTAACTTTTAACCAGAAAGTAAACATTGGCCAAAATGGTCAATTTTTGAATGACTAACCCATTGACCCAATAAGTCAACTTTTGACCAAATGTGATCTTTTGCCAAAATGGTTAATTCTTGATCCAATTACCAAGTCATTGATTAAATAGGTCACCTTTTGAACAAAAAGTCAACTTTGGTCAAAATGGTCAATTTCTGACCCAATGACCACCCCGTTCACCCAACGGGTTAACTTTTGACCAAAAATTCAATTTTGGTCAAAGTAGATCAACTTTTGACCAAAAAGTCATCTTTGGTAAAAATTCTCAATTTTGATCCAATGACCACCCGTTGACCCAATGGGTTAACTTTTGACCAAAAATCAATTTTGGTTAAAACAGTCAAATTTTGACCTAATAACCAATTATTGAACCCGATAGAATCCAATCTCGACCAAAGTCAACTTTCGTCAAAATGGTCAATCCTTGACCCAATGACCAACCTATTGACCCAAAAGGTCAACTTTTGACCAAAAAGTCAACTATGTCTAAATTGGGCAATTTTTGACCAAGTGACTAACCCATTGACCCAATAGATCAACTTTTGACCAAAAAGTCTTCTTCGGTCAAATTGGTCAATTCTTGACCCAATTAACAACTCATAGACCAAATAGGTAAACTTTTGACCAAATAGTTAACTTTGGTTAAAATGGTCAATTTCTGACCCAGTGACCACTCCGTTGACCCAATGGGTCAACTTTTGACCAAAAATTTAATCTTGGCCAAAATAATCAATTTTTTACCTAATGACCAATTATTGACCCAATAAGCTAATTTCTGACCAACAAATTAACTTTACTCAAAATGGTCAATCCTTGACGCAATGACCAACCCATTGACCTAATAGGTCAACATTTGACCAAAAAGTCAATTTTGGTCGAAATTGTCAATCTTTTACGCAATGACCAACCCATTGACCCAATAGGTAAACTCTTGACCCAATAGTCAATTTTTGGCCGAATGACCACCAAATGATCCAATACGTTAACTTTTGACCAAAAGGTCAACTTTAGTCAAAATGGTCAAATTTTGACCAAATGACCAAGCCATTGACCCAAAAGATCAACTTTTGACCAAAAAGAAATCTTCGGTAAAAATGGACAATTCTTGACCCAATTACCATCTCATTGCCCAAGTAGGTCAACTTTTAACCAAAAAGTCAACTTTGGTCAAAATGGTCAATTTTTTACCCAATGACCAGCTCCGGTTGAGTGAACTTTTGACCAAAAATTTAATTTTTTTCAAACTAATCAATTTTTGACCTAATGACCAATTATTGACCCAATAAGTCAATCTCTTACCAAAAAGTCAACTTTGGTCAAAATGGTAAATCCTTGACCTAATGACCAACCCATTGACCCAATAGGTCAAATTTTGACCAAAAGATCAACTTTGCTCAGAATGGTCAATCCTTGACCCAACGACAAACCCATTGACTCATCAGTCAACTTTTGAGAAAAAATCAACTTTTGTCAAAATAATCGATTTTTGACCTAATGACCAATTATCGATCCAATAAACCAATCTCTGACCAAAAAGTCAACTTTGGTCAAAATGGTCAATGCTTGACCTAATGACCAACCCGTTGACCAAATAGGTCAACTTTTGACCAAAGAGTCAACTTAGGTCAAAATGATTAATCCTTGACCCAATGACCAACCCATTGACCAAATAGGTCAACTTTTGACCAAAAAGTTAATTTTGGTCAAAATAGTTAATTTTCTAATTAATGACCAATTATTGACCCAATAAGTCAATCTCTGTCTAAAAAGTCAAATTTGCTCAAAATGGTCAATCCTTGACCCAATGACAAACCCATTGATCCAAAAAGTCAACATTTGACCAAAAAGTCAACATTTGGTCATTATGTCAATTTTTGACATAATGACCACACATTAACCTAATAGGTCAACTTTTGACCAAAAAGTCAACTTTGGTCAAAAAGGTTAATTTTTGACCCAATGACCAACCCATTGACCCAATAGGTCAACTTTTGACCAAAAAGTAATCTTTAGTCAAAATGGTCAATTCTTGACCCAATTAGCAACTCATTGACCAAATAGGTCAAATTTTGACCAAAAGTCAACTTTGGTTAAAATGGTCAATTTCTGACCCAATGACCAGCCCGTTGACCCAATGGGTTAAATTTTAACAAAAAATTCAATTTTGGTCAAAATAGTAAATGTTTGACTTAATGACCAATTATTTGCCCAATAACCCGATCTATTCGTAAAGTCGACTTTCGTCCGAAGGGTCAATCCTTGACCCAATGACAAACCCATTGACCCAATAAGTCAAATTTTGACCAACAAGTCAATTATGGTCAAAATAGTCAATTTTTGTCCTAATGACCACCCATTGACCCAACAGGTCAACTTTTGACCAAAAAATCAACTTTGATCAAAATGGTTAATTTTTGACCGAATGAACAACCCATTGACCCAAAAGATCAACTTTTGACCAAAAAGTAATCTTCGGTCAAAATGGTCAATTCTTGACACAATTACCATCTCATTGCCCAAATAGGCCAACTTTTGACCCAAAAGTCAACTTTGGTAAAAATGGACAATTTTTTACCCAATGACCACCTCGTTAACCGAATGGTTCAACTTTTAACCAAAAATTTAATTTTGGTCAAAATAATCAATTTTTGACCTAATGACTAATTATTGACCCAATAAGTCAATCTCTTACCATAAAGTCAACTTTAGTCAAAATGGTCAGTCCTTGACCCAATAACCATCCCATTGACTAAATAGATCAACTTTTGAAAAAAGTCAACTTTGGTCAAAATGGTCAATCCTTGACCCAATGACCAACCCATTGACCCAATAGTTCAACTTTTGACCAAAAAATCAATTTTAGTCAAAATAGTCAATTTTTAACCTAATGACCAACCCAGTAAGCCATCTCTGACCAAAAAGTCAACTTTGGTCAAAATGGTCTATCTTAAACCCAATGACCAACCGAATGACCAGATAGGTCAACTTTTGACCAAAAAGTCAACTTTAGTGAAAATGATCAATCCTCAACCCATTGGCGTAATAGTTTAGCTTTTAACCAAAAAGTCAATTTTGGTCAAAATAGTCAAATTTTGAATTAACGACCAATTATTGACCAAATAAGTCAATCTCTGACCAAAAAGTCAACTTTGGTCAAAATAGTTAATCCTTGACCCAATGAGAAACTCATTGACCCAATAGGTCAACTTTTGACCAAAAAGTTAATTTTGGTCAAATAAGCCAATATTTGACCTAATGACCACCCATTCACCCAATAGGTCAACTTTTGACCAAAAAGACAACTTTGGTTAGAAAGGTCAATTTTTTCCCAATGACCAACCCATTGACCCAATTGGTCAACTTTTGACCAAAAAAGTCAAATTTGGTTAAAATAGTCAATTCTTGACCCAATTACCAACTCATTGACCAAATAGGTCAACTTTTGACCAAAAAGTCAACTTTGGTCAAGATGATCAATTTATGACCCAATGACCACCCCGTTGACCGAATGGGTCAACTTTTTACCAAAAAATTAATTTTGGTCAAAATAATCAATTTTAGACCTAATGACTAATTATTGACCCAATAAGTCAATCTCTGACTAAAAAAGTCAACTTTGGTCAAAATTGTCAATCCTTGACCCAAAAACCATCCCATTAACTCAAAAGATCAACTTTTGAAAAAAGTCAACTTTGGCCAAAATGGTCAATCCTTGACCCAATGACCAATCCATTGACCTAATAGTTCAACTATTGACCAAAAAGTCAATTTTAGTCGAATTAGTCGATTTTCGAATTAATGACCCAATTATTGACCTAATAAGTCAAATCTCACGACAAAGTCAACTTTGGTCAAAATGGTCAGATCCTTTACCCAATGAATTACCCATATACTCAAAAAGGTCAACATTTGACCAAAAGTCGATTTTAGCTGAAATAATCGATTTTCGACCTAATGACCACCCATTGACCCAAAAGATCAACTTTTGACCAAAAAGTTAAATTTGGTTAAAATGGACAATTTTTGACCCAATGACCAACCCATTGACCCAATAGGTCAACTTTTGACCAAAAAGTAATCTTTGGTCAAAATGGTTAATTTTTTACACAATAACCACCCCATTGTCCCATTGGCCTAATTGGTCAACTTTTGACGAAAAAGTCTATTTTGGTCAACATAGTCAATTTTTGAATTAATGACAATTACTGACCCAATAAGTCAACTTTTGACCCAAAATGGTTAATCCTTGATCCAATGACAAACACATTGACCCAATAGGTCAACTTTTGACCAAAAAGTCAATTATGGTCAAAATAGTCAATTTTTGTCCTAATGACCACCCATTGACCCAATAGGTCGACTTTTGACAAAAAAGTCGACTTTGGTCGAAATGGTCGATTTTCGATCCGATGACTGACCCATTTACCCAAGGATCAACTTTTTGACATAAAAGTCATCTTCGGTCAAAATGACTCGATTCTTGCCAATAATTGCAATCTCATTGACTAAATGAGGTCGACTTTGACCAAAAAGTCAACTTTGAAGTCGAAATTGTCGATTTCTAACCCGAAAGGATCAGCCGTTGACCTAGATGGGTTAACTTTTGACCAAAAATTTAATTTTTTTCAAAATAATCAATTTTTGACCTAATGACCAATTATTGACCCAATAAGTCAATCTCTGACCAAAAAGTCAACTTTGGTCTAAATGGTTATTCTTTGACCCAATGACCAACACATTGACCCTATAGGTCAATTTTTAACTAAAAGTCAACTTTGCTGAAAATGATCAATCCTTGACCCAATGACCAACCCATTGACTAAGTAGGTCGACTTTTTGACCAAAAAGTCGAATTTTGCTCGAAATAGTCGATTTTTGACCTAATGACCAATTATTGACCCAATAAGCCGATCTCGACAAAAAAGTCAACTTTGGTCAAAATGGTCAATCCTTGGCCCAATGACCAACCCATTGACCCAATAGGTCAACTTTTGACCAAATAGTCAACTTTGGTTAAAATGACCAATCCTTGACCCAATACCAACCCATTGGCCTAATAGGTCAACTTTTAACTAAAAAGTCAATTTTGGTCAAAATAGTCAATTTTTGAATTAATGACCAATTATTGACCCAATAAGTCGATCTCGACCAAAAAGTCGACTTTGGCTTAAAATAGTCGATCCTTAACCCAGATAACAAAACCGTAGACCCAAAAGGTTAACATTTGACCAAAAGGCCAATGTTGATCAAAATAGTAAATTTTTTACCTAATGACCACCCATTGACCCAATAGGTCAACATTTGACCAAAAAGTCAACTTTGGTTAAAATGGACAATTTTTGATCCAATGATCAACCCATTGACCCAATAGGTCAACTTTTGACCAAAAAGTAATCTTTGGTCAAAATGGTTAATTTTTTACCCAATGACCACCCCATTGACCCAATGGGTTAAATTTTGACAAAAAATTAAATTTTGGTCAAAATAGTAAAGCTTTGACCTAGTGACCAATTATTGACCTAATAAATCAATCTCTAACCAAAAATTCAACTTTGGTTAAAATGTTCAATCGTTGACCTAATGACAAACCCATTGACTCAATTTTTGACCAAAAAGTCAATTATGATAAAAATAGTCTATTTTTGACCTAATGACCACCCATTGACCCAATAGGACAACTTTTTCCAAAAAGTCAACTTTGGTCAAAATGGTCAATTTTTGACCCAATGACCAACCCATTGACCCAAAAGATCAACTTTTGACTAAAAAGTCATCTTCGGTCAAAATGGTCAATTCTTGACCCAAGTACCATCTCATAGACCAAATATATCATCTTTTGACTGAAGAGTCAACTTTGGTCAAAATGGTAAATTTCTGACCCAATGACCACTCCGTTGACCCAATGGGACAACTTTTGAGCAAAAATTTAATTTTGTCAAAATAATCAATTTTTGGCTTATGGACCAATTATTGACTAATGAGCGCATCTCGACCAAAAAGTCGACTTTGGTGCTAAATGGTTAATCCAACCACTGACCAACCCATTGACCCAATAGGTCAACTTTTGACAAAAAAGTCAAGTTTGGTCAAAATAGTCAATCCTTGACCCAATGACTAACTCATTGACTTAATATGTCAACTTTTGACCAAAAAGTCAATTTTGGTTAAAATATTCAATTTTTGACCTAGTGACCAATTATTGACCCAGTAAGCCAATCACTGACTAAAAAGTTAACTTTGGTCAAATTGGTTAATCCCTGACCCAATGACAAACCCATTGACCTAATAGGTCAAATTTTGACCAAAAAGTCAACTTTGTTCAAAATGACCCAATCCTCGATCTGATGACCGAGCCATTGCCCTAAAAGGTCAACTTTTAACCAAAAAGTCAATTTTGGTCAAAATATTTAATTTTTGAATTAATGAACAATTATTTACCCTATAAGTTAATCTCTGACCAAAAAGTCAACTTTGGTCAAAATAAGTCAATTTTTGAGCTAATGACCTCCCATTAACCTAATAGGTAAACTTTTGACCAAAAGGTCAACTTTGGTTATAATAGTTAATTTTTGCCCAATGACCAACGCATTGACCCAATCGGTCAACTTTTGACCAAAAAAGTCATATTTGGTCAAAATAGACAATTCTTGACCCAATTACCAACTCATTGACCAAATAGGTCAACTTTTGACCAAAAAGTCAACTTTGGTAAAAATGGTTAATTTCTAACCCAATGACCTCTCCGTTGACCCAATGGGTTAACTTTTGACCAAAAATTCATTATTTTGAACAAAAATACTATTTTGGTCAAGATAGTCAATTTTTGACCTAATGACCAATTATTGACCCAATAAGTCGATCTCGACCAAAAAGTCAACTTTAGTCAAAATGGTCAATCATTGACCCAATGACAAACACATTGACCCAATAGGTTAACTTTTAACCAAAAAGTCAACTTTGGTCAAAATAAGTCAATTTTTGACCTAATGACCTCCCATTAACCCAATAGGTCAACTTTGGTTAAAATGGTTAATTTTTGCACAATGACCAACCCATTGACCCAATCGGTCAACTTTTGACCAAAAAAGTCCTAATTGGTCAAAATAGTCAATTCTTGTCCCAATAACCAACTCATTGACCAAATAGGTCAACTTTTGACCAAAAAGTCAACTTTGGTCAAAATGGTCAATTTCTGACCGAATGACCTCTCCGTTGACCCAAAGGGTTAACTTATGACCAAAAATTCATTATTTTGAACAAAAATTCTATTATGGTCAAAATATTCAATTTTTGACCTAATGACCAATTATTGACCCAATAAGTCAATCTCTGACAAAAAAGTTAACTTTGGTCAAAATAGTCAATCATTGACCCAGCGACAAACACATTGACCCAATAGGTCGACTTTCGACAAAAAAGCGATTTTGGTCGAAATAATCGACTTTTAACCTAATGACCACCCATTTACCTAATAGAGTCAACATTTGCCCAAAATGTCAAATTTGGTTAAAATTGTCAAATTTTGACCCATTGACCCAATAGGTCAATTTATGACCAAAAAGTCATCTTCAGTCAAAATGGTCAATTTTTGACCCAATTACCAACTCATTGACAAAATAGGTCAACTTTTGACCAAAAAGTCAATTTTGGTAAAAATGGTCAATTTTTGACCCAATGACCACCCCGTTAACCCAATGGGTTAACTTTTAACAAAAAATTTATTTTTTTTCAAAATAATAAATTTTTGACCTAATGACCAATTAATGACCCAAAAAGTCAACCTCTGACCAAAAAGTTAGCTTTGGTTAAAATGATCAATCCTTGATCCAATGACCAATTCGTTGACCCAATATGTTAACTTTTGACCAAAAATTCATCTTTGGTCAAAATGGTCAATCCTCGAGCCAATGATAAACCCGTTGACTCAATAGGTTAACTTTTGACCGAAAAGTCAATTTTGGTCAAAATGGTCAATTTTTGACCCAATGACTAACTTATTGTCCCAATAGATTAAATTTTGACCGAAAAGTCATCTTCGTTGAAAATGGTTAATCCTTGACCCAATTACCAACACATTGACCAAATAGGTTAACTTTTGATCAAAAAGTTCGGCTTTAGTCGAGATGGTCACATTTATTCGACTAATAATTGCCCAGATTGAACCAATGGGTCAACATTTGACCAAAAATTAAATTTTGGTCAAAATAAGTCAATCTCTGACCAAATTATTGACCTAATGACCAATATTGACCCAATAAGTCAATCTCTGACCAAAAAGTCAACTTTTGTCAAAATGGTCAATCTTTGACCCAATGACCAGCCCATTGACCCAATAGGTCAACTTTTCACCAAAAAGTCAACTTTTCACCAAAAAGTCGGCTTTGGTCAAAATGATCGATCCTTGACCTGATGACCAACCCATTGAACCCAATAGTTAGCGTCAGAAAAAAAAATCAATTTTAGTCAAAATAGATCAATTTTGACTAAATGACCGATGTCGTCCCGAGTAAGCCAATCTCGGACCAAAAATACAACTTTGGTCAAAATGGCCAATCCTTGACCCAATGGCCAACTCATTGACCCAATTGGTCAACTTTTGACCAAAAAGTTATCTTCGGTCAAAATGGTCAATCCTTGACCTAATGACCGACCATTGGCCTAATAAGTTAACTTTTGACCAAAAGATCAATTTTAGTCAAAATAATCGATTTTTGAGTTAATGAAAAAATATTGACCCGATAAGTCGATCTGTGACCAAAAGTAAGCTTTGGACAAAATGGTCGATCCTTGACCCGATGACAAGCATGCCTTGACATAAGTCGACTTTTAACCGAATAGTTAATTTTGGTCAAAATTGTCGATTTTTGACTTGGTGACTATTATTGACCCACTAGGTCGACTTTTGACCAAAAAGTCGTCTTTGGTCAAAATGGTCGATTTCTTACCTAATGACCACCCTTAACCCAATAGGTCGACTTTTTGACCAAAAAGTCATCTTTGGTCAAAATGGTCGGTCTAAGTCAAATTACTAACTCATTGACAAAATAGATCGACTTTTGACCACAAAGTCGACTTTGGTTAAAATGGTTAATTTACGAACAAAATGACGCACCGTTGACCCAATGGGTTAACTTTTGACCAAAAATTCACTTTTGGTGAAAGAGTCGATTTTTTACCTAACGACCAATTATTGACCCAATAAGTCGATCTCGACCAAAAAGTCGATTACGGTTAATATAGTCGATCCTTGACCCGATGATGAGACATCATTGACCTGATAAGTCGAATTTTGACCAAAAGTAAATTTTGGTCGAAATAGATAATTTTTCTTGAATGACCACCCATTGACCCAATAGGTTAACTTTTGACAAAAAAGTCGACTTTGATCAAAAGAGTCGATTATCGACCTAATGACTGACCCATTGACTGATAGATAAACTTTTGGCGAAAAGTCATTTTTAATCAAAAATGGTCAATTACTGACTCATTGACGAATAGGTCGACTTTAAACCAAAAAGTCGACTTTGGTCAAAATGGTCAATTTATGGCCCCGATGACCACCCCGTTGATCCAATGGGTCAACTTTTGACCAAGAACTTAATTTTGGTCAAATAGTTAATTTTTGACTTAATGACCAAAATAGTCAATTTTTGAATTAATGACCAATTGTTGAGCCAATAAGCTAATCTCTGACCAAAAAGTCAACTTTGGTTAAAATGGTTAATCCTAGCCCAATGACAAGCCCATTGACCGATAATTGACTTTTGACCAAAAATTCAACTTTGGTTAAAATGGTCGAATTATTGATCTCGATGACCGACTGTCAACACTGATAGGTCACCTTTTGACCAAAAAAGTCATCTTTGGTCGAAATGGTCAAATTTTGACCTAACACAATGAGTCACCTTTTGACCAAAAGAATGCATCTTTAGTCGAAATGGTCAATTTTTGACCCCGATTAACAACTCATTGACCAAACAGAGTCAACTTTTGACCAAAAAGTCAACTTTGGTCGAAAATGGTCGAATTCGACCCAATGACCACCCCGGTGACCCAATGAGTGAACTTTTGTCCAAAAATTTAATTTTGGTAAAAATAGTCAATTTTTGAACTAATGACCAAATTATTCAATTTTTGAATTAATGACCATTTATTGACCCAATAGATCAATCTCTGACCAAAAAGTCAACTTTGGTCAAAATTGTCAATCCTTGACCCAATGACAAACTCATTGACCCAATAGGTTAACTTTTGACTAAAAAGTCAATTTTGGTCAAAATAGTCAATTTTTAAAGTAATAACTGACCCATTAACCCAATAGGTTGACTTTTGACCAAAAAGTCAACTTTAGTCGAAATGGTCGATTTTGACCCAATTAACATACTTACGTTGACCCAATAGATCAACTTTTGACCAAAAGTCATCTTTGGTCAAAATGGTCGATTCTTGACCTAATTACCAACTCATTGACCAAATAGAATTGACTTTTGACCAAAAAGTCGACTTTAGTGAAATGAATTGATTTCAACCTGATGACAGCTAGGTTGGCTCCGATGGGTTAACTTTTGACCAAAATTCAATTTTGGTCAAAATAGATCAACTTTAACCAAAAAGTTAACTTTGAGTCGAAAATGGTCGGACCTTAACCTAATGACTGACCCATTGACCCAATAAGTGAAGTTTTGACCAAAAAGTTAACTTTGGTCGAAATGGTCGATTTACGACCCGATGACAGCACATTGATCTAATGGAGTCGACTTTTGACCAGAAGTCAACTTTTGGTCAAAAGTCCAATTCTTGACCCAATGACCGACGCATTTATCCAAAAAGTCAACTTTTGAACAAAAAGCTAATTTTGGTCAAAGACAGGTCGATTTTTGACCTAATGTCCGATTATTGACCCGATAAGTCGATCAACGACCAAAGCGTTAACTCCGATCATAATGGTTAATCTTTGACCTAATGATAAACCCATTTACCCAATAGGACAACTTTTAACCAAAAAACTCGACTTTGGTAAAAATTGTTAATCCTTGACACAATGACCAGAACCAGCTAGCGAATAGATCGACTTTTAACCAAAAAGTCAATCTTGAGTCAAAATAATAAATTTTTTAATTAATGTTCAATTATTGATCCAATAGGTCGACAATTGACCAAAAAGTCAACTTTGGTCAAAATGGTCGATCCTTGACCCAGATAAGCGACACTGATGACCCGATAGGTCGAGCTTTTGACCAAAGTCGACTTTGGTGAATTGGTCGATCTTTTGACCCAATGACCAACTCCTTGACCCAAAGGGACAAATTTTGACCAAAAAGTTAACTTTGGTCAAAATGATCAATCCTTGACCCAATGTCCAACCCATTGGCCTAATAGGTCAACTTTTGACTGAAAAATATACTTTCGTCAAAATGGTCAATTTCTGACCCAATGATCTCCCCGTTCACCCGAAGGGTTAACTTTTGACAAAAAATTCAATTTTGGTCAAAATATTCAATTTTTGACCTAATGACCAATTATTGACCCAATAAGTCAATCTCGGACCAAAAAGTCAACTTTGGTCAAAATGGCCAATTCTTGACCCAATGAAAAACCCAGTAACCAAATAGATCAACTATTGACCAAAAATTCAATTTTGGTCAAAATAGTCAATTTTTTACCTAATGAAGACCCATTAACCCATTAGGTCACCTTTTGAATAAAGAGTCAACTTTGGTCAAAATGGTTAATTTTTGACCCGATAATAGACACCGTTGACCGATAGATAATATTTTGTCCAAAAAGTCATCTTCGGTCGAAATGGTCGATTCTTGACCTAATTACCGACTCATTGACCAAATAGGTCGATTTTTGACCAAAAAGTCAACTTTGGATCGAAATGGTCGATTTAAATGACTGACGGCCATTGACCCAATAGAACAACTTTTGACCAAAAGTCGACTTTGGGTCAAAATGGTTCGATCCTTGACCCAATGACCAACCCATTGACCTAAAAGTTCAACTTTAGACCAAAAAATCAATTTTAGTCAAAATAGTTAATTTTTGACCTAATGACCATTTATTATTCCAGTAAGCCAATCTTTGACCAAAAAGTCAATCTCTGACCAAAAAGTTAACTTTGGTCGAAATGGTCCAAATCCTTGACCCGAGACAACTCGATAGAACGATAGAGTCATCTAATGATCAAAAAGTTATCTTCGGTCAAAGTAGGTCGATCCTTGCACCTAATGACTCAACCCATTAGCTAATAAGTCAGCGTTTGACCAAAAAGTCAATTTTTGCCAAAATAGTGAATTTTTGAATTAATGACAAATTATTGACCCAATAAGTCAATCTCAGACCAAAAAGTCAAATTTGGTCAAAATGGTCAATCCTTGACACAATGACAAACACATTGACTTAATACGTCAACTTTTAACCAAATAGTTAATTTTGGTCAAAATAGTCAATTTTTGACTTAATGACCAACCATTGACCCAATAGGTCAACTTTTGACCAAAAAGACCACTTTGGTCAAAATAGTTAATTTTTGACCCAATGACCACCCATTGACCCAATAGGTCAACTTTTGACAAAAAAGTAATCTTTGCTCGAAATGGTCGATTCTAGATCGAATGACCGACTCATTGACCAAAATAGGTCGACTTTTGACCGAAAAGTCGACATTAGTCGAAATGGTTAATTTCGAGCCCAGCGACCACTCCAGTTAACCCAATAGGTTAACTTTTGACTAAAAATTTACTTTTGGTCGAAAGAGTTAATTTTCGTCCTAATGACGCGATTATTGACCCGATAAGTCAAGCTCTTACCAAAAAGTCAATTTTGGTCAAAATAGTCAAACATTGACCCAATGACAAATGCATTGACCCAATCGGTCAACTTTTGACCAAATAGTAAATTTAGTAAAAATAGCTAAATTTTTGACTGAATGACCACCCATTGACCCAATAGGATAACTTTTGACAAAAATTGACTTTGGTCGAAATGTTGATTTTTTAACCAGTGATGACATATTGACCCAATAGATAAACTTTTGGCCAAAAAGTCATTTTTGTTCAAAATGGTCAATTTTGACCCGATTACCGACTCATTGACCGAATAGATCGACTTTTGACCATAAAAATGACTTTGGTGAAATGAATTGATTTATGACTCGACGGCCACCCCTTTGATCTGATGGGTTGACTTTCGACCAAGAACTTAATTTTAGTCGAAATAATCAAATTTCGACTTAATGACCAAAATAGTCAATTTTTGAATTAATGACAAATTATTGACCTAATAAGTCAATCTCTGACCAAAAAGTCAATTTTGGTCAATAAGTCAATTTTTGACCTAATGACCACCTATTGATCCAATAGGTCAACTTTTGACCAAAAAGTCAACTTTGGTCAAAATGGTCTATTATTGACCTAATGACTAACTAGTTGACCCAATAAGTCAACTTTTGACCAAAAAGTCATCTTGGGTCAAAATGGTCGAATTTTGACTCCGATTACCAGACTCGTCGACCAAATGCGGTCGACTTTTGACCAAAAAGTCAACTTTGGTCAAAATAATCAATTTGTGACCCAATGACCACTCCGTTGACCCAATGGGTCAACTTTTGACCAAAAAATTAATTTTGGTAAAAATAGTCAATTTTTGAATTAATGACCATTTATTGACCGAATACTTGATCCACGACCAAAAATCGACTTTGGTCGAAATGAGTCGATCCTTGACCCAGATAATAAACCCATACGATCCAATAAGTTAACTTTTGACCAAGAAGTCGATTTTGGTCAAAATGAGTCGATTCTACACCTAAAGATCACCGATTGACCCGATAAGTCGACTTTTGACCAAAAAGTCGACTTTGGTTAAAATGAGTCGATTTTTGATCCGATGATTAGCTCGTTGACCCGATAAGTCGACTTTTGACCAAAAAGTCATCATTAGTTAAAATGGTCGATTCTTGACCCGATTACCAACACATTAGACCACCCCGAATTGACCCGGTTAATCGACTTTTACCAAAAATTTAATTTTGGTCGAAAATAATCGATTTTTGACCTAATGACCAATTTTTAACCCGATAAGTCGATCTGCGACCAAAAAGTGAACTTTGGTCAAAATGGTCAATCCTTAACCAAATGTCTAACCCATTGACCCAATAGGTCAACTTTTGACTAAAAAGTCAACTTTTGTCAAAATGGTCAATCCTTGACCTAATAACATACCCATTGTCCCAATAGGTCCACTTTTGACCAAAAAAATCAAATTTGGTCAAAATAGTCAATTTTTTACCTAATGAACAATTATTGATCCAGTAACTCCGATCTCATCCAAAAGGTCGACTTTGGTCGAAATGCGTCGATCCTTGACCGATGACTAGCCCATCGACCCGATATGTCAGCTGTAACTAAAAGTCGATTTTGGTCGAAATGATCAATCCTTCGACCCGATGACCCGACCCATTGCACTAATATGTCGACTTTTGATCAAAAAGTAAATTTTGGTCGAAATAGATCGATTTTTGAAGTAATAACCAATTATTGACCTAATAAGTCAATCTCTAACCAAAAAGTCAACTTTGGTCAAAAGGTAAATCCTTGACCCAATGAAAAACCCATTGACCAAATAGTCAATTGTTGACCAAATAGTTAATTTTGGTCAAAATAATCAATTTTTTACATAATGACCACCCATTGACCAAAAGATCGACTTTTGACCAAAAAGTCGACTTTGGTCGAATGGATTGATTTTACCAATAGTAACTCATTGGCTCGATAAAGTTAACATCAGACCGAAAATTCATTTTTAGTCAAAATGGTCGATTTCTAACCCGATTACCACCTCGTTAACCTGATGGTTTAACTTTTGACAAAAATTCGATTTTAGTCGATGTAATTTGGTCGAAGTAGATCAACTTTTGACGAAAAAGACATCTTTTGTCAAAATTGTCAATTTCGACCCAATTACCACCCGTTGACCCAATGTGTTTAACTTTTCACCAAAATTCGATTTTGGTCGAAATAATCAATTTTTTATCTAATGGCCAGATTATTGACTCGATAAGCCGATCTCGACCGAAAAGTTAACTTTGGTCGAAATGGTCGATCCTTGACCCGATGACCCGACCCATTGACCCAATAGGTCAACTTTTGACCGAAAAGTCAACTTCGATTAAAATGGGCAATTTTTGACCCAATGACTAACCCATTGACCCAATATATCAACTTTTGTCCAAAAAGTCATCTTCGTTCAAAATGGTCAATTCTTGACCTAAATAACAACTCATTGACTAAATATGTCAACTTTTGACCAAAAAGTCAATTTTGGTCAAAATTGTCATTTTCTAACCCAATGACCACCCCATTAACTTGATAGGTCGACTTTTGACCAAAGATTTAATTTTGGTCGAAATAATCATTTTGAACCTAATGACCGATTATTGACCCGATAAATCGATTTGCTGACAAAAATAAACTTTAATCAAAACGGTCTATCCTCGACCTAATGACCAACCCATTGACCCAGTAGGTCAAATTTTGACCAAAAAGTCAATTTTTGTCGAAATTATCAATCTTTTACTCAATGAGCAACCCATTGACCCAATAGGTCAACTTTTGACCAAAAAGTCAACTTTAGCCAAAATTGACAATCCTCGACCCAATGACCAACTCATTGACCCAAAAGGTCTACTTTTGACCAAAAAGATAATTCTGGTCAAAATTATTAGTTTTTGACATAATGTCCACCCCATTAACCCAATAAGTCAATATTTGACCGACCCATTAACCCAATAGGTTAACTTTTGACCAAAAAGTTAACTTTGGTCAAAATGGTTAATCCTCGACCCAATGACCAACCTTTAGACCCAATAGGTCAACTTTTGACCAAAATAGTAAATTTTTGACATAATGACCTATTATTGACCCAATAAGTAGATCTTTGACCAAAAGGTCAACTTTGGCCAAAATGGTCAATCCTTGACCCAAAGACGGTTACCCATTGACCCAAAAGGTCAACTTTTGACCAAAAAGTGAACTTTAGTCAAAATAGTCAATCCTTGATACAATGACTAACCCATTTACACAACAGGTCAATTTTTGACCAAAAAGTTAATTTTCGTCAAAAAAGTCAATTTTTTACCTAATGACCACCCTATTGACCCAATATAAAAACCTTTGACCAAAAAGTCCACATTAATCTAAATGGTCACTTTTTGACCCAATGACCGCCCCATTTTCGCAATGGGTCAACTTTTGACCAAAAGTTCAGTTTTGCTCAAAATAAATAATTTTTGACTTAATGACCAATTATTGACCCAATAAGTCAATCTCTGACCAAAAAAATTAAATTTGGTCTAAATGGTCAATCCTTGACCCAATGACCAACCCATTGAACTAATCGGTCAACTTTTGACCAAAAAGTCAACTATGGTCAAAATGGTCAATCTTTGACCCAATGACTCAATAGGTCTTTTTCTGACAAAAAAGTCAATTTTGGTCAAAATAGTCAATTTTTGACATAATGTCCAACTCATTGGTCAATATGTCAACTTCTGACTAAAAAGTCATTTTTGGTCAAAATAGTCAATTTTTGACATAATGACCACTCAATTGACCCAATAGGTTAAGCGTTAACCGAAAAGTTAATTTTGTCAAAATGTTTACCCGATGACGGCCCATTGACCCGATCATGTCGACTTTTGACCAAAAATTTAATTTGGTTAAAATAATTGATTTCGACGTAATGTCCGATTATTGACCCATGGCCAGATCACGAACAAAAGTTAACTTTGGTTAAAATGGTCGATGCTTGAACCGATGACAAACCCATTGATCGAATAGATCGACTTTCGACCAAAAATTGACTTTGGTCAAAATGATCAATCATTGACCCAATGACCAACCCATTGGCCAAATAGGTCAACTTTTGACCAAAAAGTCAATTTTGGTCAAAGTAGTCAATTTTTTAATTAATTACCAATTATTGACCCAATAAGTAAATCTCTGACTAAAAAGTCAACTTTGGTCAAAATAGTCAATCTTTGACACAATGACAAACCCATTGACCCAAAAGGTTAACATTTGACCAAAAAGTTAATTTTGGTCAAAATAGTCAATTTTTTACCTAATGACCACCCATTAACCCGATAAGTCGACTTAAGAACAAAAATCGACTTTGGACGAAAATGGTCGATTTTTGACCACAATGACACTTATTGACCTGATAGGTCAACTTTTGACGAAAAAGTCATCTTTGGTCGAAATGATCGATTCTCTGACCCACTTCAACTGGCATTGACCAATAGGTCAAATTTTAACCAAAAGTCAACTTTGGTCGAAATGAGTCGATTTTTAACATATAGACCAGAAATAGACGATTTTTTGAATTAATGACCAATTATTAACTCGATAAGTCAATCTCTAACTAAAAAGTCAACTTTGGACAAAATGGTCGATCATTGACCCGATAATAAACTACAATGACCCAATAGATCAACTTTTGACCAAAAAGTCAACTTTGGTCGAAATGGGTAATTTTCTACACTAATGACTAAGCCATTGACCCAATAGATCAACTTTCGACCAAAAAGTCTTCTTCAAGTCAAAATGGTCGATTCTTGACCCAATTAACAGCTCGTTGACCAAAATATGTCGACTTTTGACCAAAAAGTTAACTTTGGTCGAAATGGTCAATTTCACGACCCGATGACCAATCACGTTGACCCGATGGATCAACCTTTGACTAAAAATTTAATTTAGGTTCAAAATAATCGATGTTCGTCCTAATGACCGATTATCGACCTAATAAGTCGATTTCGACCAAAAAATCGACTTTAATCAAAATGGTCGATCCATCAATTCAATGACCAACCCATTGACCCAATAAAGTCGAAATTTGACCAAAAAGTCGATTTTGGTCGAAATTCTCGATCTTTTACGCAATGACTAACTCATTGACCCAATAGGTCAACTTTTGACCAAAAAGTCAACTTTGGTGAAAATTGCTAATCCTCGACCCAATGACCAACCCATTGACTCAATAGATCAACTTTTTGACCAAAATGTTAATTTGGGTAAAAATTGTCAATTTTTGACCTAATGAACACCCATTAACCCAATAAGTCAACATATGACCAAAAAGTCAAGTTTGGTAAGAATGGTCAATTTCTGACCCAGTGACCGACTCATTAACCCAATAGGTTAACTTTTGACCAAAAAGTCAACTTTGATCAAAATGGTCAATTCTTGACCCAATGACCAACCTATAGACCCAATAGGTCAACTTTTGACAAAAATAGTAAATTTTTTACATAATGACCTATTATTGACCCAATAAGTCATTCTCTGACCAAAAGATCAACTTTGGTCAAAATGGCCAATCCTTGATGACAAACCCATTGACCTAATAGGTCAACTTTTGACCAAGAAGTGAACTTTAGTAAAAATAGTCAATCCTTGACACAATGACCCTTGACAAAATAGGTCAATTTTTGACCAAAAAGTTAATTTTAGTCAAAATAGTCAATTTTTTACCTAATGACCACCCTATTGACCCAATATGTCAACTTTTGACCATAAAGTCAACTTTAATCAAAATGGTCAATTTTTGACCCAATGACCACCTCATTGACCCAATTGGTCAACTTTTGACCAAAAATTAAGATTTGGTCAAAATAGACAATTTTTGACCTAATGACTAATTATTGATCCAATAAGTCAATCTATGACCAAAAAGTTAAATTTGGTCAAAATGGTCAATCCTTGACCCAATGACCAACCCATTGACCCAATCGGTGAACTTTTGACCAAAAAATAAACTTTGGTCAAAATGGTCAATCTTTGACCCAATGACCCAATAGGTCAACTTTGACAAAAAAGTCAATTTTGGTCAAAATAGTCAAATTTTGACATAATGTCCAACTCATTGGTCAATATGTCAAATTTTGACCAAAAAGTCAATTTTGGTCAAAATAGTCAATTTTTGACCTAATGACCACCTAATTGACCCAATAGTTTAACTTTCGACCAAAAAGTTAACTTTTGTCAAAATGGTCAATTTCTGACCCAATGACCAACCCATTGACCCAATATGTCAACTTTTGACAAAAAAGTTAATTTGGGTCGAAAATTAGTCAAATTTTAACAGTAATGATCAATCCAAGCTGGCTCTAATAGAGTTAACTTTTGACCAAAAAGTCTAATTTTCGAGTAAAAATAAGTCAATTTTTGAATTAATGACATTTATTGACCCAATTAGTGAATCTCTGACCAAAAAGTCAACTTTGGTCAAAATGGTCAATCCTTGACCCCATGACAAACTCGTTGACCCAAAAGGTCAACATTTGACCAAAAAGATAATTTTGGTCAAAATAATCAATTTTGACCTAATGATCACCCATTAACCCAATAGGTCAACTTTTGAGCAAAAATCAACTTTGGTTAAAATGGTCAATTTTTGACCGAATGACCAACCTATTGACCCATTATGTCAACTTTTTGCCAAAAAGTAACCTTTGGTCAAAATAGTCAATTCTTGACACAATTATCAATTCATTGACCAAATAGGTCAACTTTTGAGCAAAAAGTCAACTTTGGTGAAAATGGTCAATTTTTGATCCAATAACCAGCCCGTTGACAAAATGGGTTAACTTTTGACAAAAAAATTTAATTTTGGTCAAAATAGTAAATGTTTGACCTAATGACAAATTATTGACTAAATAACTCAATCTCTGACCAAAAAGTCAATTTTTGTCAAAATGGTCAATCCTTGACCCAATGACAAACCAATTGACCCAATAGGTCAACTTTTGACCAAAAAGTCAATTATGGTCCAAAATAGTCACTTTTTGACCTAATGACCACCCATTTACCAAATAGGTCAACTTTTGACCAAAATGTCCACTTCGATCAAAATGGTCCATTTTTGACTGAATGACCAACCCATTGACCCAAAAGATCAACTTTTGACAAAAAAAGTCATCTTCGGTCAAAATGGTCAATTGTTGACCATTTTACCATCTCATTGCCCAAATAGGACAACTTTTGACAAAAAAGTCAAGTTTGGTTAAAATGGTCAATTTCTGACCCAATGACCACCTTGTTGACCCAATGGGTCAACTTTTGACCAAAAATTTAATTTTTTTCAAAATAATCAATTTTTAACCTAATGACCAATTAATGACCCAATAAGTTAATCTCTTACCAAAAAGTCAACTTTAGTCAAAATGGTCAATCCATGACCCAATGACCAACCCATTGACCCAATAAGTCAACTGTTGACCAAATAGATAACTTTGCTCAAAATGGTGAATCCTTGACCCAATGACTAACTCATTGATTCAATAGGTAAACTTTTGACCATAAAGTCAATTTTTCTCAAAATAGTCATTTTTTGACCTAATGACCAATTATAAACCCAGTAAGCCAATCTCTGTCCAAAAAGTTAACTTTGGTCAAAATGATCAATCCTTGACCGATGACTGACCCATTGTCCTAGTCAGTCGACTTTTAACCAAATAGTCGATTTTGGTCAAATTAGTCAGATTTTGGTCAAAATAGTCAAATTTTGAATTATTGACCTATTATTGACCCAATAAGTCAATCTCTGACCAAAATGTCAACTTTGGTCAAAATGGTCAATCCTTGACCAAATCGGTCAACTTTTGACCAAAAAGTCAATTTTGGTCAAATAAGTCAATTTTTGACCTAATGACCACCCATTGACCAAATAAGTCAACCTTTGACCAAAAAGTCAACTTTGGTTAAAACAGTCAATTTTTTCCCAATGACCAACCCTTTGACCCAATAGGTCAACTTTAGACCAAAAAAGTCATATTTGGTCAAAATGATTAATTCTTAACCAAAAAGATCAACTTTTGACTAAAAAGTCAACTTTGGTTAAAATGATCAATTTCTGACCCAATGACCACTCTGTTGACCCAATGGGTTAACTTTTGACCAAAAATTCAATATTTTGAACAAAAAATTTATTTTGGTTAAAATAGTCAATTTTGACCTAACGACTGATATTGATCTAATAAGTTCGATCTCGACCAAAAAATCAACATTGATTCAAAATGGTTAATCCTTGACGCTAATGATAAACACATTGACCGATAGAGTCGACTTCGACCAAAAAGTCAATTTTGGTCAAAATAATCGATTTTCGACTCGATGACCACCGATCGACTACATCAGTCAACCTTCGACCAAAATGTCGACTTTGGTCAAGATGCTCAATTTCGACCCATTGATCGCCTAGTTGACTCAATAGAGTTAACTCGACCAAAAATTTAATTTTCGTCAAAATGATCAATCTTCGACCTAATGACCAAATATTGGCCCAGTAATCCAATCTCTAACCAAAAAATCAACTTTGGTAAAAATGGTCAATCCTTGACCTAATGACTAACCCATTGACCAAAAAGGTCAACTTTTGACCGCAAAAGCCAATTTCGGTCAAAATGATCCATCCTTGACCCAATGAACAAATCCTTTGGCCTAATTGGTCAACTTTTGACCAAAAAGACAATTTTAGTCAAAATATTCAATTTTTGAATTAATGACAAATTATTTGCCCAATAAGTCAATCTCTAACCAAAAAGTCAACCTTGGTCAAAATGGTCAATCCTTGAACCAATGACAAACCCATTGACCCAATAGGTCAACATTTAACCAAATAGTTAATTTTGGTCAAAATAGTCAATTTTTGACTTAATGGCCACCCATTGACCCAATAGGTCAACTTTTGACCAAAAAGTCAATTTTTGACCCAATGACCACCCATTAACCTAATATATTAACATTTAACAAAAGGTCATATTTGGTCAAACGGTCGATTCTTGACCAAATTACCAACTCATTCACCAAAAAGGTCAACTTTTGACCAAAAAGTCAACTTTGATCAAAATGGTCAATTTCACACCCAATGACTACCCCGTTGACCCAATGGGTTAACTTTTGACCAAAAATTCACTATTGGTCAAAGTATTTTGTTTTTGACCTAGTGACCAACTATTGACCCAATAAGTCAACCTCTTTCCAAAAAGTCAACTTTGGTAAAAAATATCAATCCTTGACCCAATGACAAACTCATTGACATAATAAGTCAACTTTTGACCAAATAGTCAATTTTAGTCAAAATAGTCAATTTTTGACTGAATGACCACCCATTGACCCTATAGGTCAACTTTTGACCAAAAAGTCAACTTTGGTCAAAATTGTCATTTTTTTACCAATGACCAACCCATTGGCCCAAAAAGTCAACTTTTGACCAAAAAGTCATCTTAGGAGAAATGGTCAATTCTTGACCAAATAACCAACTCATTGACCAAACAAGTCAACTTTTGACCAAAAAGTCAACTTTGGTCAAAATGGTCAATTTATGAACTAATGACTACCCATTGACCTAATTAGTCGACTTTTGACCAAAAATTTAATTTTGGTGAAGATATTCAATTTTTAACCAAATAATCGAAATAGATGCATTTTGGAATTAATGACCAATTATCGACCTAATAAGTCAATCTCTCGCGAAAAAGTCAACTTTGGTCAAAATAGTCGATCCTCGACCTAATGACAACCTGTTGACCCAATATGTCAACTTTTAACCAAAAGTCGATTTTGGTCAGACTAGTCGATTTTCGAACTAATGACGACCCATTCTACAACAGATCGACTTTTAACCAAAAAGTCAACTTTGGTCAAAATGGTCAAATTTTGACCCAATGACCAACCCATTGACCTAATAGATCAACTTTTGACCAAAAGTCATCTTCGGTCAAAATGGTCTATTTTTAACTCAATTACTTTCTCATTTACCAAATAGGGTAACTTTTGACCGAAAAGTCAACTTTGGTCAAAATGGTCGACTTCGACCCAATGACCACTCCGATCGACCCTTGGATCAACTTCTGACTAAAAAATTAATTTTGGTCAAAATAATCGATTTTGACCTAATGACCGATTATCGAACAATTAAGTCGATCTCCGACCAAAAGTCGACTTTAGTCAAAATGCTCGATACTCGACTCAATGGCTAACCCATCGACCCATATGTCAACTTTCGACCAAAAAGTCGATTTCGGTCAAAATAGATCGATTTTCGACTCTAATGACCAATTATTGACCCGATAAGCCAATCGCTGACCAAAAAGTCAACTTTGGTCAAAATATTCAATCCTTGACCCAATGACCAACCCTTGACCAAATAGTTCAACTTTTAACCAAAAAGTCAACTTTGGTCAAAATGATCAATTTCTGACCCAATGACCACCCCGTTGACCCAATGAGTCAACTTTCGACCAAAAATTTAATTTTGGTCAAAATAATCAATTTTGACCTAACGACCAATTATCGATCCAATAAGTCGATTTCGACCAAAAATCAACTTTAATCAAAATGGTCTATCCTCGATCCAATCACAAACCCATTGACTAATAGATCAACTTTTGACCAAAAAGTCAATTTTTGTCAAATTGATCGATCTTTTACGCAATGACTAACCCATGGACCCACAGGTCAACTTTTCGACCTAATGACCACTCCATTAACCCAATAAGTAAACCTTTGACCAAAAAGTCATGTTTGGTTAAAATGGTCAATTTCTGACCCAGTGACCGACCCATTAATCCTATAGGTTAACTTTTGACCAAAAAGTCAACTTTGGTCAGAATGGTCAATCCTTGACCCAATGACCAACCTATAGACCCAATAGGTCAAATTTTGATGAAAATAGTAAATTTTTGACATAATAACCAATTATTGACCCAATAAGTCAATCTCTGACCAAAAGGTTAACTTTGGTCAAAATGGTCAATGCTTGACCCAATGACCAACCCATTGACCTAATAAATCAACTTTTGACCAAAAAGTAAACTTTAGTCAAAATAGTCAATCCTTGACACAATGACCAACCCATTGACACAATAGCTCAATTATTGAACAAAAAGTTAATTTTGGTCAATATAGTCAATTTTTAACCTAATGACCACCTTATTGACCCAATATATCAACTTTTGACCAAAAAGTCAACTTTAGTCAAAATGGTCAATTTCTGATCCAATGACCACCTCATTGAACCAATGGGTCAACTTTTGACAAAAAATTCAGATTTACTCAAAATAGACAATTTTTTACCTAATGACCACTTATTGACCCAATAAGTCAATCTCTGACCAAAAAGATAAATTTGGTTAAAATGGTTAATCCTTGACCTAATGACCAACCCATTGACCCAATCGGTCAACTTTTGACCAAAATTTCAACGATGGTCAAAATGGTCAATCTTTGACCCAATGACCCAATAGGTCAACTTTTGACCAAAAAGTCAGTTTTGGTCAAAATTGTCAATTTTTGACATAATGACCAACTAATTGGCCCAACATGTCAATTTTTGACCAAAAAGTCAATTTTGGTCAAAATAGTCAATTTTTGACCTAATGACCAACCAATTGACCCAATAGGTTAACTTTTGACCAAAAAGTCATCTTTTGTCAAAATGGCCAATTACTGACCCAATGACCAACCCATTGACCCAATAGGTCATCTTTTGACCAAGAAGTTAATTTTTGTCAAAATAGTCACTTTTTGACATAATGACCAATTATCGAACCAGATGACGTAACGACCAAAAAGTCGATGCTCGACCCAATGACCAAAATAGCCGATCTCCGACTAAAAAGTCAACTTTGGTCAAAATGGTCAATGCTCGACCTAATGACCAACCCATTAACCAGATAGGTCAACTTTCGACCAAAAAGTCAACTTAGGTCAAAATGATCAATCCTTGACCCAATGACCAACCCATTCGCCTAATAGGTCAACTTTTGACCAAAAAGTCAATTTTGGTCAAAATAGTCAAATTTTGAATTAATGACGAATTATTGACCCAATAAGTCAATCTCTGACCAAAAAGTCAAATTTGGTCAAAATGGTCAATCATTGACCCAATGACAAACCCATTGACCCAAAAGGTTAACATTTGACCAAAAAGTCAAACTTGGTTAAAATAGTCAATTTTTGACATAATAAACACACATTAACCCAATAGGTTAACTTTTGAAGAAAAAGTCGACTTTGGTTAAAATGGTCGATTTTTTACCCAATAACCATCCCATTGACCCGATCAGTCGACTTTCGACCAAAAATTAATCTTTGTTCAAAATGGTCTATTCTTGACCCAATTATAAACTCTTTGACCAAATAGGTCAACTTTTGACCAAAAAGTCAACTTTGGTTAGAATGGTCAATTTCTGACCCAATAACCACCCCGTTGACCCAATGGGTTAAATTTTGACAAAAAAATTCAATTTTGGTCAGAATAGATCAACTTTTGACTTAATGACCAATTATTGACTCAATAACTCAATCTCTGACCAAAAAATCAACTTTGGTCAAAATGGTCAAACCTTGACCCAATGATAAACCCATTGACTCGATAAGTCGACTTTTGACCAAAAAGTCGATTATGGCTAAAATAGTCAATTTTTTTTCCTAATGACCACTCATCGATCCAATAGATCAACTTCGATCAAAAAGTCAACTTTGGTCAAAATGGTCAATTTTTGACAGAATGACCAACCCATTGACCCAAAAGATCAACTTTTTACTAAAAAGTCATCTTCAGTCAAAATGGTCAATTCTTGACCCAATTACCATCTCATTGCCCAAATAGGTCAACTTTTAACCAAAAAGTCAACTTTGATCAAAATGGTCAATCCTTAAGCCAATGACCAACCCATTGACCCAATTGGTTAACTTTCAACCAAAAAGTCGATTTTGGTCGAAATAATCAACTTTTCGGCACTAATGACCACCCATTAACTCGATAGGACAACTTTTGACCAAAAAGTCTATTTTGGTCAAAATGGTCGATTTTTGATCTGATGATTAACCCATTGTCCCGATTGATCAAATTTTGACCAAACAGTCATCTTCGTTCAAAATGGTTAATTGTTGACCCAATTACTGACCCATTGACCGAATAGATCGACTTTTGATCAAAAAGTTAACTTTGGTCAAGATGGTATTTCGACCTAATGACTACTGCCGTTGAACCAATGAGTCAAGTTTTGACCAAAAATTTAATTTTGGTCAAAATAATCATTTTTTAACCTAATGACCGATAAAGACCCAATAAGTCGATCTTTGATCTAATGAACAACCCATTGACCGAAGAGTCAACTTTTGATCAAAGTCAACTTTGGTCGAAATGGTCAATCCTTGACTGCATTGACCAACCCATTAACCCAATAATTTAACTTTAGACCAAAAATCAATTTTGGTCAAAATAGTCAATATTTGACCTAATGACCAATTATTGTCCCAGTAAGCTAATCTCTGACCAAAATGTAAACTTTGGTCAAAATGGTCAATCCTCGACCCAATGACCAACTCATTGACCCAATAGGTCAACTTTTGACCAAAAAGTTATCTTCAGTCAAAAGGATCAATCCTTGACCCAATGACCAACCCATTGGCCTAATAGGTCAACTTTTGACCAAAAAGTCGATTTTGGTCAAAATAGGTAATTTTGGACAAAATAGTCGATTTTTAAATTAATCACAAATTATTGACCAAATAAGTTCAATCCTCGACCAAAAATTGACTTTGGTCAAATAGATCAATCCTTAACCCAATGACAAACTCATTGACCCTATAGGTCAACTTTTTATTAAATAGTTAATTTTGGACAAAATAGTCAATTTTTGACTTCATGACCACCCATTAACCCAATTGGTCAACTTTTGACCAAAAAGTCCACTTCGGTCGAAATGGTCAATTTTTGACCCAATGACCACCCATTGACCCAAAAGGTCAACTTTTGACCAAAAAGTCATCTTTGGTCAAAATGGTCAATTCTATACCAAATTACCAAGTTATTGACCAAATAGGTCAACTTTTGACCAAAAAGTCAACTTTAGTCAAAATGGTCAATTTTTGACCCATTGACCCAAAAGATCAACTTTTGACTAAAAAGTAATCTTTGGTCAAAATGGTTAATTCTTGACGCAATTACCACCTCATAGACCAAATTGGTCAACTTTTGATTAAAAAGTCAACTTTGGTCATAATGGTCAATTTCTAACCCAGTGACCACCCCGTTGACCCAATGGGTCAACTTTTGACCAAAAATTTATTTTTTTTCAAAATAATTAGTTTTTGACCTAATGACCAATTATTGACCTAATAAGTCAATCTGTGACCAAAAAGTCAACTTTGGTGCTAAATGGTTAATCCTTAACCTAATGACCGACCAATTGACCCAATAGGTCAACTTTTGACCAAAATGTCAACTTTGCTCAAAATTATGAATCCTTGACCTAATGACCAACCCATTGACTCTTAGGTCAACTTTTGACCAAAAAGTCAATTTTAGACAAAATAAACAATTTTTGACATAATGACCAATTATTGACCGAGTAAGCCAATCTCTGACCAAAAAGTTAACTTTGGTTAAAATGGTCAATCCTTGACCCAATGACCAACCCATTGACTCAATAGGTTAAAGTTTGACCAAAAGTCAACTTTGGTCAAAATGACCAATCCTTGACCCAATGACCAACCCATTAGCCTAATAGGTCAATTTTTAACAAAAAAGTCAATTTTTGGTCAAAATAGTCAATTTTTGAATTAATGACCAATTTTTAACCCGATAAGTCGATCTACGACCAAAAAGTCGACTTTAGTCAAAATGGTTAATCCTTGACCCAATGAGAAACCCATTAACCCGATAAAATCGACTTTTGACCAAAAATTCGATTTTGGTCAAATAAGTCGATTTTCGACCTAATGACCTCCGCATTAAGCCGACTAGATCGACTTTTGACCAAAAAGTTAACTTTGGTTAAAATGGTTAATTTTTTCCTAAATGACCAACCTATTGACCCACTAGGTCAAATTTTGACCAAAAAATTCATATTTGATCAAAATGGTCAATTCTTGACCCAATTACCCACTCATTGACCAAATAGGTCAACTTTTGACCAAAAAGTCAACTTTAGTCAAAATGGTCAATTTATACCCATGACCACTCCGTTGACCCAATGGGTTAACTTTTGACCAAAAATTCATTATTTTGAACAAAAATTCTATTTTGGTCATCATAGTTAATTTTTGAATTAATGACCAATTATTGACCCAATAAGTTAATCTCTAACCAAAAAGTCAACTTTGGTCAAAATGGTCAATCCTTGACCCAATGATAGACGCATTGACCCAATAGGTTAACTTTTGACCAAAAAGTCAATTTTGGTCAAAATAGTCAATTTTTGACATAATGACCACCCATTGACCGAATAGGTCAACTTTTGACCAAAATGTCGACTTTGGTCAAAATTATCAATTTTTGACCCGATGACTAACCCATTGACCCGATAGATTAACTTTTAACGAAAAAGTCATCTTCGATCCAAAATGGTCGATTCTTAACTCGATTACCAACTCATTGACAAAATATGTCGACTTCGACCAAAAGTCAATTTTGGTCAAAATGGTCAATTCTTTACCTCTATGACTACCGAATTAACCCAATGAGCTGACTTTCGACAAAAAATTTAATTTTGCTTCAAAATAATCAATTTTCGACCTAATGACTAATTATTGACTAAATAGTCGATCTTTGACCAAAAAGTTAGCTTTAGTCAAAATGGTCGATCCTTGACCGATGACGGTTCATTGATCGAATAGGTTAACTTTGGACCAAAAAGTCGACTTTAGTCGAAATGGTCCGATCCTTGAGCCGATGACTACCTCCATTGACCCGATAAGTCAACTTTTGACCAAAAAGTCAATTTTGGTCAAAATAGTCAATTTTGACCTAATGTCTACCCATTAACCTAATAGGACGACTTTTGACCAAAAGTCAAATTTTGTCAAAATGGTCAATTTTTGACCCAATGACTAACCCATTGTCCCAGTAGATAAAATTTTGACCAAAAAGTTATCTTCATTCAAAATGGTTAATTCTTGACCCAATTACCAACTCATTGACCAAATAGGTCAACTTTTGATCAAAAAGTCAACCTTGGTCAACATGGACAATTTCTGACCCAATGACTACCCCATTGAACCAATGGGTCACCATTTGACCAAAAATTTAATTTTGGTCAAAATAATCAATTTTTGACCTAATGACCAATATTGAACTAATAAGTCAATCTTTGGCCAAAAAGTCAACTTTGGTCAAAACGATCAATCTTTGACCCAATGAACAACCCATTGACCAAATAGGTCAACTTTTGACTAAAAAGTTAACTTTGGTCAAAAAGGTCAATCCTTGAACTAATGACAACCCATTGACCCAATAATTCAACATTAGACCAAAAAATGAAATTTGGTCAAATTTGTCAACTTTTGACCTAATGGCCAATTATTGTCCCAGTAAGCCAATCTCTGACAAAAAAGTCAACTTTGGTCAAAATGGTCAATCCTTGACCCAATGACCAACCCATTGACACAATCAGTCAACTTTTGACCAAAATGTTATCTTCAATCAAAATGATCAATCCTTGACCCAATGACCAACCCATTGCCTAATAGGTTAACTTTTAACCAAAAAGTTAATTTTATTCAAAATAGTCAATTTTTGAATTAACGACAAATTATTTACCCAATAAGTCAATCTCTGACCAAAAAGTCAACTTTGGTCAAAATAATAATCCCTTGACCCTATGACAAACCCATTGACCCAATAGGTCAACTTTGCGAATAGTTAATATTGGGTCAAAATAGTCAATTTTGACTTATCGACCACACATTAACCTGATTGGTCGACTTTCGACCAAAAAGTCCACTTCAGTCAAAATGGTCAATTTTTACCTAATGACCACCCATTAACCTAATAGGTTAACTTTCTGGCCAAAAGCCATCTTTGGTCAAAATGGTCAATTCTAGACTACATTACTGACCTCATCGACCAATAGTTCGACTTTTGACCAAAAGTCGACTTTGGTCAAAATGGTCAATTTCTGACCCTATGGCCACCTCGTTGACCCAATGGGTTAATTTTGACAAAAAAAATCACTTTTGGTCAAAAGAGACAATTTTTTACCTAATGACCAATTATTAACCCAAAGTCAATCTCTGACCAAAAAGTCAACTTTGGTCAAAATTGTCAATCCTTGACCCAATGACAAATGCATTGACCCAATAGGTCAACTTTTGACCAAATAGTCAATTTTTGACCCAATAGGTCAACTTTTGAACAAAAAGTCAACTTTAGTCAAAATGGTCAATTTTTTACCCAATGACCAACTGATCCATGAAGAAAATACCTGTTTTTATGCCTTGATTTTTATCAAATTTCTAAGGATATTATGCTTTAATGAAAGGTATTTTTGCGTTTTTGGATGTAGGTGATGCAAAAATGTTCAAAAAGGAAAAAAGGATGAAAAAGGAGCTAAAAGGAGCAAATATGGAGCCAAAATGCAAAATTGCCAAAATAATGGGTCGGCGCCTAGGCGCCAGAATCCGGTGCCTAAGCGCCAGCTCGATACTAAATCTGTGACGGTTTTTGTAACTACTTTTGGCGATTATTTTGACGGTTAGAGTGGTTATTGGATCATCTAGAAGATTGGCAGTTATTCCTGGATTATAGGACATGTGATACATTGTATTTAGACGCTTGGAAACAGTTTGGATCGCGAAGAGGTCCGATCCAAAGTGAAGAGGTGCGAAGAATTGGATACGGAGTCCGGCGCCTAAGCGCCAGACACACTTTCTAGAAGATTCATTGAACTTGGACACATTTTGAAGAGGTGCTTTAGGCAACCCTTGAAGCCTATAAATAGGAAGCCATTTCTACAGAAAAAGAGGCCCCCAATCAGAGAGATAATTTTAATATAGGGCCACACTTTTAGTTTACATTCCTTCATAAATTAGTGAGTTTATTTTATTTAGAGTTTGTATTGAGAGTTTGGAAGAGTTGGTGCTTTTGAAGTCTATTTCGCTTTGGAGTCAGAAGGAATCAGAGGTTCAGTTGGAGAAACACTTGAGATAAGTATTTGTAATTTGATTCAAAGTTTTGTTTATATGTTTTGTTATTTAAATTCAATGTGTTCTGAGTAGTTACTTTACTTTCTCCTTTCAATTATGAAAAGATAAATAAGATAATATTAAATTTGTTGGAGAATTAAAAATTAAATATGTTTAAATATTGTGATGATATTAATACCGGATCTTAATTTACTATTTAAATTGGCTATTTAAATTGTTAAAATCTGTTGAAGAATTTTGAGAACTAGAAGGAGATGAATTCTCAACTAGTAGATATCACATGAATCCTTGGGTAGTCGAAGGCCTTGTGCGGGTAATTCAAGGTGTAGTGCAAATAAATAGAAAAATATTATTCAATGGGCGTAGAATTGATAACTTTTTAGAGTGAAAAACTAAATTCTTGTAATTTGGTTTATAGAGAGGGAACGGGTCACTAGTAGGGCCGACCATAGCCACCATTGGACATCTAGTAGTGTGAGCCTAGATTAACCCATTCTACTAATAATACATCCAGACCTGATCTATAGATTAGCCAATATTCTTTATACTATCGAGCGAAGGTAAAGAATAGGAATGCTTCTATTTGGCACAATACCATAAAGTTATATTCTTCACGAATATTATATTATTTAGAAGTCTTGGATTAATTGAAAGGAAGAAAGTTGTTTGCTTATTATTCTTTACATCACTCATTATTTTATTATTGCTTTAATTCTGCATTTAGTGAATTAAATATTAAATTTATAACTTTAAAAGAAATACATAAAAATAAAATTAAAATATTTAAAAAAATCTATAAACCTCCTCGTGGGATCGATATCTTGGGGTCTTTATTTAAAAGCCCTATATTACTTGAAACGATACGTATACTTGCATAGTACCTCTAGTGTGTAAAATATTTTTCATAAAATTATATTTATATACACTAGCCGTTATTATTATTTGGGTCAAAGTATTGGCTATAACATATTTTTGAAAGCATAAATTACTGCGTTGTTCGCGGATCGAGGTTAAGTTTTTGGCGCCTTTGCCGGGGAGGGCAAATTTTTAGATTTTAAATATTTATTTTATTTTTATTTATTTCTTTCTTTTATTTTCAAAATAAAAAAATATAAAATACAAAAACATTTATAAAAACAAAAATAATAAAAATAAAAAAATGTAAGTAGAGATTTTATTTCTTGCTATTTTATTTTACTTTTTATTTACTTTTTATGCGTAGTTCTGGATCTGAAGGATTTTTACCTTTAGACTCTGAATTAGAAAGAACTGTTAGAAGAATTAAAAAAGGTAAAAAAATTCAAAAATATCAAGAGATGGCTAATTTACATAACAATTTACATAATCCAATTGAAATTAATGAGCAAAATGTTTACAAACTATTAAGGGATTATGCTAACCCTACAGTTGATGAACTTCATAAAGTATTCAAATACCTGCTGTAGATGTTAATTCTTTTGAGCTTAAACCATTTGTTATTCAAATGGTTTAAAATAATCAATTTGGGGGAACACCAAATGAGGATCCATATTTACACCTTGCTAGTTTTTTAGAACTTTGTGCTACCTTTAAATATAACAATGTTTATGATGATGCTGTTAGACTTAGACTCTTTCCTTTCTCTTTAAGAGATAAAACGAAGATGTGGTTAAACTCATTAGCGACGGGTTACATTAAAACATGGGTTGAAATGGCACAAAAATTCCTTGCTAAATATTTTCCTCCTTCTAAAGCTGCTAAATTAAGAAATGACATTACTTCATTTAGTCAATTTGACGGGGAGAAAATTTATGAAACTTGGGAAATATTTAAAGAACTATTAAGAAAGTGTCCTCATCATGCTTTACCTGATTGGTTAATTATTCAAACATTTTATAACGGACTTATTGGATCACTAAAATCAATAATTGATGCTGCTGCTGGAGGTTCTTTAATGGCTAAATCATTTGAAGAAGCTTATACTTTAATTGAAGAAATGGCTAACAATAATTTTCAATGGCTTTCTGAAAGGATTAATCCTAAAAGAATGGCAAGTATTCATGATAATGAAGCCTTTTCTATCTTAGATTCACAAGTAGCAGCAATATCTAAGAAATTAGATAATTTTGCTATCAATGTATCACATAACAACTACTAGCTAATGTGGAAGATTCTCAAACTATTAAAACTCTACAAGCTATAGCTAGTAAAAATAACCCTTATTCAAATTATTATAATCCTGGATGGCAAAATCACCCTAATTTTATTTGGAATAATTCACAACAATAATGGGGTAATAATCGATCTCATCACAACTGGAACAATCAAGTAAATTCAAACTATAAACATCTTGGATTTAATAATCAACAGAAAAAGTTATCTATAGAAGAATTAATTTTACAATTGAGTAATTAATAAAAAAATCAAAACACTGCTACTCGTAATATTGAGAATCAAATAGGACAAATCGCTAATTTAATTATTTACAGACCTACAGGAACACTTCCTTGTAATGTTGAAATCAATCCAAAAGAAACTGGAAAAGAACATGAACATGCTAAGGCTGTACAACTTAGAAGTGGAAAGGAATTAAAAGAAAGAATTCGAAATTAAATTGAAAATGAGATTGAGGTTGAAAAGATTGAAAAACCTAAAGAAACTCCTTCTCCTAGTAAAGATCGGTATTATTCACGTTAAGGTGGAAGTTGAAAAACCACCACCACCTTTTCCTCGAAGATTAAAATAGCGAAGCTTGATCATCGATTTTCTAAGTTCTTTAAAATTTTTAAGAAACTTACTATTAACATACCTTTCTGTGAAGCTTTGGAACGGATGCCAACTTATGCAAAATTTATGAAGGATATTTTAGGTAAGAAACGAAAATTTGAAGCTTTTGAAACTATTACATTAAGTGAAGAATGTAGTGCAATAATTCAAAAGAAATTAACTCAGAAACTTAAAGATCCTGGAAGTTTCACTATACCTTGTGCTATTGGAGAAAAATTTTGTGGAAAAGCTTTATGTGATTTAGGAGTAAGTATTAATCTCATGCCATTTTCTATTTTTCGAAGGTTAAATTTAGGAGAGATTACTCCCACCTTTGTAACCCTTCGGTTAGGCGATAGATCTATCACTTACCCTAAAGGAGTTATGGAGGATGTTCTTGTTAAAGTGGATAAATTTATTTTCCACTATGGATTTCATTGTACTTGATATGGAAGAAGATAAAGAAATACCGATTATTTTAGGGAGACCTTTTCTAGCTACCGGACGGGCTATGATTGACATGCAAAAGGAGAATTAACTATGAGAGTTAATGATCGAGAGATTAAATTCGATGTCCTTAAATCGATGAACTACCACGATAAAGAAAAATGCTTATCGAATGGATATTATTGATTATATAATTGAAAAACATTATCAAGAAAAATGTAAAGTCATTTACAGAAAAAAAATTGAATTATTAACTGAAAAAAATGAAGAACTAAAAGAAGAAAAATTATTTAAAGAAACTCATTATATTAAAGATAACTGGGAAATTTTGGACATAACTCAAAATGATATACTTTTACCCTCGATTAAAAAATCCCCTGAACTGGAATTAAAAATGTTACCTGCACATTTAAAGTATGCTTTTCTTGCAAATTCATTAACTTTACATGTTATTATTTCTTCTAAACTAAGCTTAGATCAAGAAGAAAAATTAATAGGAGTGTTGAAGAATTATAAGAAAGCTTTTGGTTGGACTATTACTGATATAAGAGGAATAAGCCCTTCCATCTGTATGCCTAGGATTTTAATGGAAGAAGATTTTAAACCTACTATTGAACCTCAAAGAAGATTAAATCCTATCATGAAAGAGGTTGTTAAAAAATAAATTTTAAAATGGTTAGATGCTGGAATTATTTACCCTATTTCGGATAGTCAATGGGTGAGTCCTATTCATTGTATTCCGAAGAAAGGAGGATGATTTTGAAAATAATTTTAAGTTTGAAAATTTTAAGATATAAAATCAAACAGATCTCACATCCCAAATAGTTTATATAAACGAACGCCTCATCACAAACCGAGTATCTATCCCGAGGAATGGATGCACTGCTTGATAATGGGACTCGATTAAATAAACTAAAAGATTTGTGGCATCCTTTTAGTCTGCGAACCAATTTTATAAGCCGACAAGTTCCCACTAGCTTAATATAAAGGAATTAATCGGAGTTTATATTACACGGGTTCTTAAAGTTCCTTATAAGGGAAAGCCCTATAGTTGATTACATCTTAAATGTCCGAAGACACTTAAGAAAACTCTCGATAATGATCAGTGGTTTTGCTCCCAAGAATTTCAAAGTTTAAGGTTTTCAAATGATTGGATTTTGGAAATTTTAATAGGAAATAGCTCAAATTTGGAACAGTTTATTTTAAGAGTCCAATGGTAGAAAGGTAGGAGAAATCTAAAGATCCGAGATGAATCTTGTAACTTACAAACTTTTCTATGATTGGGTTTTGATTTGAGAGTTTATTTAATGTTTCGATCTTGCAGTTTTAATTAATTAGGACTTGTATTTGTATGATATAATAACTACAAATAGCCTCTAGATGTGAGAGTTTATGTCGTACCGAACGATTACCTCGGAGTCCTAAGACCGGTTAAGGCTTAATTTTCATAACATAATTATGCAAAAGCCTAACGAAAAGTTGAGGATTTATGTTGCACTAAGGAAACTACCTTGAAATCCTATGGCTTTGTTATTTAATGCTAAGAAAGATTTAGCTGAAGTAGACACAAGTTTTGCTGATGAAGATGGCCGTGCTGCCCACCGTGTTCGAAGCTCCTTGTTGTTGTAGAGGTTTGGTTTTAGAAGGTGACAATCAAGAGATGAGAGAAGTGTTCTGGTTTAGAGAGGTTGAAAATTGAGATGGTTTAATGTTTTAATTAAAACAAATCTTAAATTTGATTAAGCGAGAACCGATTAAGATCCCACGGTTCCGTCATCCGGCACTGCTATTTTCATCCAGATTCACTTAGTCAAATGAATTTGCTAAACTCCGGCTTCATGTGGCTTATACATGGCTTCATGGCTCGCATTAGGCTTGGTAAGAGTTTGGTCGATTTTCATGGAAAAGGGTTTTAGGAATTTTTGGAAATTTTGGGGTTATTTGATGGGATTTGGCATAATACCATTTTGGTTTGATTTTCATGATGGATTTAGCACTTAGGGAGTGATATTAATTGAGTGAGGATGAGATGAGATTGTAATGTGGGCTTTAGGATGGGTTTGGGCTTTTAAAATTTGGTAAAGGTGGGCTTTAAAAATGGTTTAATGGAATGGGCTTTTATGTTTCAAAATGGGATTTTAGATGAAAATTTTGCAAAGGTTAATGTCTAATAAATGTTGAGTTTAGTTTAAGGATGTGTCATGAGTGATTTGGATCAATCTTGAGGTGGTTTGGAATTGAATTGAGTCTAAATTGGGTCTCTTTAGTGATAGGGTCAAAATAGGTCAAAATGGACTAACTTGGGCTAAGGTTGGGCTAATGTTGAAATTGATGTAAAATTAATGTTGAGAAATATTTATGGGAGTGTTTCAAAGAGGTTTCAACCTTGGTTGGGCTTTAATCTTTGGATTTGGGCCTATTTGGGTTAGGTTTGGGTGTAGGCCCATTTAGGAAATTTTGGGTTTGGGTTGAAATTGAGTAGGGCTTGGGTCCAAATTTTGGGCAAATTATGTTAGTGTTTTGTTTGTGGGGATGTTAGGAAGGTTTTAGAAAAGATTTGGGTCAATTGGGATTGAATTGGGTTGGTTTGGGCTAAGTTTGGGTCATGGGCCAAAATTGGGCCTTAAGCTAAAAAGTGAAATTTGATTCAAATGTCAATCAAATTGGACTTGGATTTGGTCTAGATTGATATTGGGGATATTGAATTGAAGTATAAAATTGAATTGGACCAAAATTGCGGTCAATTGGGGTGATTTGGTTTGACATTGGGTTCACTTTGGGTTAAAATGGGTCAAATTAGGGGTTTTGTTAAAAGTGGGGTAAATTGGCAAAATTGGCCTATGGTGTAGTTGAACAAAATGAAATTGGGAATATCTGGGATTTCTAGAATTTTTCGAGAATTTTGATTTTGGGTCGAGAGGGGCATTTTGGTAATTTGGAGGGTATTGGGGGTATTTTTGGAAATTTTGGTATTTTTGGTGTAAATGATCAATTTGATTGGTGGGGAAATGTTCAAGGTTGATTTTGGAAAAGTTTTGGGTGATTTGGAAATTTTGGTGGTTTTGGGTAGTTCGAGGGCTTTTAGTAGGTTTGGTGGGTCCGGGGCTCCGGGGGTCAAAAATTGAAATTTTGGAAAAATGGAAATTGAGCAAGTGTGAGTGAAATGGAATCATTTTGGTTGAGCCATGAAGCCATATTAAGCCCATAGGAGCCATGAGAGGACTCATTTGAGGCATTCACTATGTTATTCCTAACCCTCTTAGCTAGGGGCTTAGGGGTTAAAGACCATCCATGTGAATTACCTACATGAGTCAAGAGGTCAAGTTGGGTGAGAGTGTGGGTTTTAGGATTTGGAATGTGTGTGTGAGAGTGTAGTGTATGTGTAAGTCAGCCCTCACCGAGACCAGGCCACCTGTGGTGATTCTAAGGCCGAAGAGTCCTATAGGGAACTCATCCTTTAAACCTCCGCATTTGATCTCGACCCTCCAAGTGACTCGGGGGCAGTGACTTGGGGGTTTACAATCAAGCATATAGGGTTTGCAGGGAGTTAAGAAGTGGCTTGAATTCTAAAGGATGGGTCCCAATTCTAGTCCTCTAGGATAGTCAAAGGAAGAGCCTAAGGCTAGATCCTAAGCACTAAAGAGAAAAGGGAAGACCTCATCAAAAATGAGGTCAACAATACATTGCATTTGGATGCTCCAAAACGGTTTTAATTGTGAAGAGGTGTGAGCCAAAGTGAAGAGGTGCGAAGAACTGGACACTGTGTCGGCGCTGGCGCCGAGCACAGCGCCAGGCGCAAGCCTTCTAGAAGATTCATTGAATGTGGACATGTTTTGAAGAGGTGCCTCGAGGCAACTCTTGAAGCTATAAATGGAGGTCCATTTCTTTAGAAAACGTGCCCCTCCCATTGTACCCTTTCTCTTATCTACTTTAGGATCTCTCATCCTTGAGAGAGAATTAGAGAGAGAAATTTAGGGCCACTTTTGTTTAGTTTAGTGAGTTTATTTTCAAGTTATTGCATACGGAGTTCATTACACTGTGGAGTCAGTAGGAATCAGAAGATCTGTAGAAGAAATATTTGAGATAGGTATATTTTTACATTTGATTCAAAGTTTAATTATCATGTTTTGTTATTTATTTTCAATGTGTTCTGAGTAGTTAGTTACTTTCTTACTTCAATTATGAAGAGATAGATAAGATAATATAAAGATTCGATGGAGAATTAAAATTCAAAATATTTTCAAAACATTGTGATGACATTAATAACAGATCTTACTTTACCTTTTAAATTGGCCGTTTGAATTGTTAAAACCTGTTGAAGAGTTTAGAAAACCTTGAAGGAAAAGAACTCTTAACTTGTTAATGTCACATGAATCCTTGGGTAGTCGAAGGCCATGTGCGGGCTATTCATGGTGAAGTGCAAATAAATAGGAAGATAATATTTAAAGGGCGTAGAATTGATAAGTTTTTAGAGTGACAGACTAAATTCTTATAATTTGATTTATAGACTAGGAAAGGGTCACTAGTAGGGCCGACCATAGCCACCCTTGGACATCTAGAAGTGTGAGCCTAGATTAACCCATTCTACTAACAATACATCCGAACCTATTCTTAAATTAGTCGATGTTCTTTGCACCTGGATCAAAGGGTAAAGAATAGGAATGCTTATTTTGCACAATACCATACATTAAATTCTCCAACGAATATTAAATTATCTTAAAAATCTTAGATTAATTGAAGGAAAGAAAGTTGTTTATTTTATATAGAGTTCATAAAATCATTTTCTTATTATTGTTTTCTTTAGTTGCATCTAGTAAATTAATAATAATATATAATCAAAATAAAAAAATTTTTACTATTTTATTTCGCTTTCACTTTATAGAAAATTTATTTCTATAAATCTTCCCTGTGGGATCGATACGGGGTCTTTGTTTAAAAACCACTATATTACTTCGAAACGATACGTATACTTGCGTAGTACCCCTAGTGTGTAAAAATATTACTAAATTATATAATATTAATTTTATACACTAGCCGTTATTTATAAATCGAGTCGAAAGCTTTTTGGTATCTTTTGGAAGCAAACATTCTTGCGTTAAGCGCGGCGGTCGGGTCGAGTTTTGGCGCCGTTGCGGGGAAGAAATCGAAAGGAAGAAAGAAATATAATAGTTAAATTTTATATTTATTGCTTGTTTTATGCGAAGATTTGGTTACGAAGGATTAATACCTTTAGATTCTGAATTGGAAAGAACAATTAGAAAAATTAAAAGGGAAAACAAATTCAAAAATTTCAAGAAATGGCTACTTTACAAAATCCAAGCTGAACTTAATGATCAAAATGTTTATAAACCATTAAGGGATTATGCTTAACCCTACGAGTTGATGAACTTCATAGTAGTATTCGAATACCCACTTGTAGATGCTTAATTCTTTTGAACTTAAACCGTACTATTATTCGAATGGTGCAAAAGCAATCAATTTGGTGGATCACCGAAATGAGGATCCAAATTTACATCTTGTTAGTTTTTTAGAACTTTGTGCTACCTTTAAATATAGCAATGTTTCGATGATCGTTATTAGACTTAGACTCTTTCCTTTTTCTATTAAGAGATAAAGCAAAGATGTGGTTAAACTCATTAGCGGTCGGTTCTATTAAAATATGGGCTGAAATGGCACAAAAATTCCTTGCTAAATATTTTGCTCCTTCTAAAACTGCTAAATTAAGAAATGATATTACTTCGTTTAGTCAATTTGATGGGGAAAAAATATATGAAACTTGGGAAAGATTTAAAGAACTATTAAGAAAATGTCCTCATCATGCTTTACCTGATTGGTTAATTATTTAAACATTTTATAATGGATTAATTGGATCTTTAAAATCAATTATTGATCTTGCTTCTTGGAGGTTCTTTAATGTCTAAATTATTTGAAGAAGCTTACACTTTAATTGAAGAAATGGCTAATAACAATTTTCATTGGCCTTCGAAAGGATTAACCACTAAAAAGATGGCCGGTATTCGAGATAATGAAGCCTTTTCTATCTTAGCTTCAAAAGTTGCAGCAATGTCTAAGAAATTTGATAATTTTGCAATTAATATTTCGCATAATAACTCTGCTAATATTGAAGATCCTCAAACTATTGAAACTTTACATGCTATTGCAAGTAAAAATAATCCTTATTTAAATTATTATAATCCTGGGTGGAAAAATCATCCTAATTATAACTTGAATAGTTCACAACAACAATGGGGTAATAATCAATCTCATCCCACTAGAAATTGGAATAATCGAGTTAATTCAAATTATAAACCTCACTGGATTTAATAATCAACGAAAAAATTTATCGATAGAAGAATTAATTATGCGAAATGAATAATCGATTACAAAATCGAAATACGGCTATTCGTAATATTGAAAATCAAATGGGAAAAATTGCTACTTTAATTAATAACAGACCTGTAGAAACACTTCCTAGTAATGTTGAAATCAATTCAAAGGAAACTGGAAAAGAACATGAACAAGTTAAAGCTGTGCAACTTAGAAGTGGAAAGGAATTAAAAGAAAGATTGCAGAATGAAATTGAAAAAGAGATTGAGGTTGAAGAGATTGAAAAACCTAAAGAAACTCTCTCTCTAGTCGAGATCAGACGTTATACACGTTAATGTGGAAGTTGAAAAACTACCACCACCTTTTCCTCGAAGACTTAAACAGCGAAACTTGATCATCAATTTTATAAGTTCTTTGAAATTTTTAAGAAACTTACTTATTAACATACCTTTGCTTGAAGCTTTGGAACAAATGCTGACTTACGCAAAATTTATGAAGGATATTTTAAGCAAAAAATGAAAATTTGAAGCTTTTGAAACTGTTGCATTAAGTGAAGAATGCAGTGCAACAATTCAAAAGAAATTACATGAAAAGCTTAAGGATCCTGGAAGTTTCACTATACCCTGTGCTATTGGAGAAAAATTTTGCGGAAAAGCTTTATGTGATTTAGGAGCAATTATTAATCTCATGCCATTTTTTATCTTTCGAAGATTGGATTTAGGAGATATTACTCCCACCACTGTAACTCTTCAGTTAGCTGATAGATCTATCACTTATCCTAAAGGAGTTATAGAGGATGTCCTTGTTAAAGTGGATAAATTTATCTTCCCTGTAGATTTCATAGTACTTGATATGGAAGAAGATAAGGAGATACCTATTATTTTAGTAAGACCTTTTCTAGCTACCAGACGAGCTATGATTGATGTGCAAAAAGGAGAATTAACCATGAGAGTCAATGATCAATAAATTAAATTCAATGTTCTTAAATCAATGAAGTACCTTGATAAAGAGAAATGTTATCGAATGGATATAATTGATTATTTAATTGAAAAAAATTATCAAGAAAAATGTAAAGTTATTTCGAAGAAAAATTTGAATTTTTAAGCGATGAAGATGAAATAGTAGAAGAAGAAAGAGACTCATTTTATTAAAGATGATTGGGAAACTTTAGACATAACTCAAAATGATATACTTTTACCCTCGATTAAAAAAGCACACGAGCTGGAATTAAAAATGTTACCTTCCCATTTAAAATATGCTTTTCTTGAAATTCGTTAACTTTACCTGTTATTATTTCTTCTAAAGTCGAGTAAAGATCAAGAAGAAAAATTACTAGGTGTGTTAAAGAATTATAAGAAAGCTTTTGGTTGAACTATTGCTTGATATAAAAGGAATAAGCCCTTCCATTTGCATGCATAGAATTTTCATGGAAGAAAATTTTATACCTACTATAGAATCGCAAAGAAGATTAAATCCTATTATGAAAGAGGTTGTAAAAAAAGAAATTATTAAGTGGTTAGATACTGGTATTATTTATCCTATTTCGGATAGTCAATGGGTAAGTCCTATTCATTGTGTTTCGAAGAAAGGAGGTGTAACTGTCATTTTTAATGATAAAAATGAACTTATTCCTACAAGAAAAGTTACTAGATGGCAAATTTGTATTGACTATAGGAAAGTAAATAAAGCCACTAGAAAGGATCATTTTCCTTTACCTTTCTTGGATCAAATGCTCGATAAATTAAGTTGGACACTCGTATTTATGTTTTACGGATGGATATTCTGGTTATCATCAATTACTTATTGCTCCTGAGGACCAAGAAAAGACAACATTTACAAGTCCTTATGGAACATTTGCTTTTAGAAGAATGCCTTTTGGTTTATGTAATGCACACGCAACTTTTCGAAGATGTATGATGTCAATATTTTGTGATTTGATTGACAAAGGAATTGAAATATTCATGGACGATTTTTCAGTCTTTGGAACTTCTTTTGAATCTTGTTTGGAAAACATAGCCAAAGTTCTAAAAAGATGCGAAGAAACAAATTTAGTTCTTAAGCAGGAAAAATGTCAATTCATGGTCATAGAAGGCATTGTACTTGGACACAAAGTATCACGGAAAGGGATGGAAGTAGATCAAGCCAAAGTGAAAATTATTGATGAATTGCAACCACCTAATACTGTTACTGATTTGAGAAGTTTTCTAGGTCATGCTGGATTTTATAGAACATATATAAAGGATTTTTCTAAAATTGCTAAACCTCTTTGTCATTTATTAGAAAAAGATGCACAATTTGAATTTAATGAAGAATGTATTAATGTTTTTAATATTCTAAAAGAAAAATTAATAACTGCACCTATCATTGTTGCACCTGATTGGAATAAATCTTTTGAATTAATGTGTGGTGCAAGTGATTTTGCAATTGGAGCTGTATTTGGACAAAAATATGAGAAAGTTTTCAAAGTTGTATATTATGCTAGTAAAACTCTCCTTGAAACACAAAGAAATTACACAACCACCGAGAAAGAGCTTCTAGCTATAGTATATGCCTTTGATAAATTTAGACCTTATCTTCTTGGTACTAAATGCATAGTTCATACTGATCATTCTGCTTATTAAATATCTAATATCTAAGAAGGATTCTAAACCTACACTTATAAGATGGGTTTTACTTCTACGAGAATTTGATTTTCAAATAGTAGATAGAAAAGGAACCGAAAACCAAATTGCTGATCATTTGTCTAGAATTAAAAATGATATTATTTCGGAAGAAAATATAAATGAGAAATTCACGATGAATCTTTATATGTTATTCAAAGATACAAAACACAGTGGCATTCGATATTGTTAATTATTTAGTTAGCAATATTTTGCCTTATGACTTGGATAACAAATTTATTAAGAAATTTAAATATGATGCTAAATCTTATATTTAGGAAGAACCTCATTTATTTAAAATTGGTAAAGATTCTATGATTCGAAGATGTGTACCTTATGAGGAAACTTTTAGCTATTATTCAAAAATGTCATGATTCTAATTTTGGAGGACACTTTGGCATAGATAAAGCTGCATTTCAAATTTTAAATTCAGATTTTATTGGCCTACCTTATTTAAAGATGTGAGACAATATGTGAAAACATGTGATCAATGTCAAAGGATGGGAAATATATCTATGAAAGATGAAATGTCGTTAAACTATATATTGGAAGTTGAAATTTTTGATATATGAGGATTAGACTTTATGGGACCATTTGTTCCATCATCTGGAAAAATTTATATTTTATTAGCAGTTGATTATGTTTCAAAGTGGATTGAAGCCTGTTGCTTTACCAGTTGTGATTCCAAAAGTGTTTCAAAATTTTCAAGATTTGGAATACCTAAGGTAATTATCACTGATGGTGGAAGTCATTTCAGGAATATAAATTAAAAGAATTTTAGAAAAGATTTGGAATCAAACATAGAATTGCAATTGCTTATCATCCTCAAACTCGTGGAATGGCTGAAGTATCAAACAGAGAAATTAAAAGAATTTTAGAAAAGACTGTTAATCCTAAAAAAACTGATTGGGTTGATAGACTTAATTCTGCATTATGGGCTTATAGAACAACTTATAAGACACCAATCGGAATGTCACCTTACCAGGTTAATTTATGGTAAAAATTGTCACTTACACGTCAGAACTTGAACATAAAGCTTATTGGGCGATAAAGGAGTTTAATTTTAATTTGAATAAAGCGGAGAAAAACGATTATTGCAACTAAATGAGATGGAAGAAATTAGAAACGAATCGTATGAAAATGCGAGAATTTATAAAGAGAAAATGAAGATGTTGCATGATAAGAAAATTTCAGGAAAAAATTTTGAGTCTAGGCAAAAAGTTTTACTGTTTAATTCTTGTTTAAGATTTTTTCCTGGAAAATTAAGATCTAAATGGATTAGACCTTATTTTGTTGAGAAAGTATACCATTATGGAGCTGTTGATATTAAAGATCCTAAAACTGGAAAAATTTTTAAAGTAAATGGATTAAGATTGAAGCCTTATTTGGGAGATATTAAGAAGATTTATAAAGAGGCTTATGAATTGAGTCAACCTGATTAAAGATTTACTTAAGTCGGGCTGACAACATTAAACCAAGCGCTTTGTGGGAGGCAACCCATAATTATCTTGTGTTTTTGTGTTTTAATGTAAGGTTATGCCTCGATCTTGATTAATTTTATATTACTTTAGAAAAAATTGATGCTCATAAGTCTTGGTTAACTTAGGCTGAAAATTATTTTGAGGTATTGAATTTAAAAATAGGATCACTCTATTTTAAATATGAGTAAAAAGGAGATCAAGTTAACCTTCATTATGATAGTTTACAATGTGAGTTATCGAGTCTAAATTACTCTTACCAGTATAATTTACCTATCTTGGAGAACGAAATTTTGAAAATTTGATGATTAGGCGAAACGGAGTTGAACATAGTTCCGGCGCTTAGGCACCAGAATTAGGCGCCTAAGCGCCAGAATCAACTATGTATCAATAGGTCCGGTGCCTAGGCGCCAGATTCGGCGCCTAAGCGCCACGGTTACTGGGTCGTGCAAAAACTGAAAATTTTTCAGTTTTTCACACGATTTTCCCCTTTAAATCAACCCATCTTCTTCCCTAACCATCAAACAATCAAAATTACGTCCCTTACATTTCATTCTTGAGAGATTTGAGAAATTTTTGAAGAAATGGAAAGGAGAAATCATGGAGAAGAGGCTAGGGACAAGGTCTCGAGGGATCCTCGACCCTATTTCGATGGTTTCATCGTTGTAAGTTTAGAGAAAATTTCTAGTCGGTTGGATAAGTTTGAAGAAGATTTTAAAAGGATTGGAGATCGCCTTCATGAGATGGTTCATCAAGTTGAACATCTAGAATGGCAAAGGAAACTTCAATTTGATCACATTGCGGCTTATCGAGATGCTCAGAGTTGAAATGTATGCGAAGAACAAGTGGATTGATGAAAAGAAGGCTACAGATTTCCCGAGAGCGTTAGTATTCTTTCCAAGTTGAATACACAATTTCCCTTGTGAAGATTAGAATATTCTGGTAAAGAGATAGTTATTATGGTTTGTTGAGTCTTTGTATCGATTTAGAGAATCGATTGTGTTTGTTTGTATATTTGCTTTCATGTTCAATATGTGTTGTATTTGCTTTGAAATTGTTATGATTGAGTGTGTATTAGGAACTTGAATCAAATGTAGTACTTATCTGGAATGTATTGAGTCAAAATTGAAGATTTTAAATGGAAATTAGTGAGTTTGGTTGAAAACCTTATGTTTGATTGGTGGATTCAATATTTAATTTTTATAAATTTTTGAAAAATGTTGTGAAAGTTAGAAACTGAAGCTCTACTCTGATATGAGTAATTGGAAGTTGGATTTATGAATTTTGGTGGAAAAATAAATTTTAAAAAAATTTTTTTGTGAAAGGCGAGTCTGGTGCCTAGGCTCCAGAATTCGGCGCCTAAGCGCCAGTTCGGCCTGTACCCGAAAATTTACTTAAATAACCCCAAAAGCCATTTTTGACGCCTTAAGCTTCATCTTCTTCCCCATTTTAGCAAAAATACATCCTCTAGATCCATTTTGAGGTCAAAACATCAAGGATTTGAGCGTGAAACCACTCGATTTCTTCGTCTCAAGGTCAGATCTACACTTTAAACCATTTATTTTCGATTTTCACCATAGATTTCCCTAGGTTTTGCTAAGAACCGAAAATTTGAAAAAAAAATTATTCAATTTTTAGTAATTTCTTTGGATTTTTAAACTTATTTTAAGTTTTATAAACTTAAAAAGAGTTTAAATCTTTGATTCCTAAATTAGTTCTTGTTTTCTTTCACATTTAGATGGCTCCAAAATTTAAGCGCAGGAAAGGACAAGAAAATTTTGATAGCAGCAAATTTCCAACTGCGGCTGCGCATTTTCGCTTCCCCGAACTTGCGTCGTCGAGAAAGTTCATCTCGGAACAAAGTTTTTATCATCCTGGGGAGATGATCGAAAACACTATCGTTGCACACGAGCGGCAGCGATTTTGTTACTTTACTGCTATTCTTCGTTATCCCGATTGTTCGAGAATTTTATGCAAATTTTACGGATGCGAGGGATTATGAAGTCTTTGTCAAAGGTATCGGAGTAGGATTTAGTCAGAAAGAATCAACATATTCTATGGCACTGCTATCGACTATTGAGTGCTTATTATTACGGATTATCACCATGCGAGGGAGATTTGGACATGATTATTGCTTATCGACTAACGGTCTTGGATCTTGGAAGATCGAGGAACGGAAAGAGGAGTAAAATTCAAATCCTACGAATTAAATGGTGTATCTAAAGCATGGCACTACTTTATTTACTGCAAGATTGTTACCTTCCAACCACACGAGTGAAGTGACTAGAGATCGAGCGATCTTAAATTACTGCATTCGGGAGAGGAAACCTATTGATGTCGGGAGCATTATTTATGATTACGTGGAGTCTCTTGCGAGATCCGGCACTTCGTTGGATTGGGATTTCCATCTTTGATCTATTCACTATGTGTTAGTAATAGAGTCACTTGTTGATATTTACGAGGAGAAAGTGAAGTCTACTAAGCCAATTGGGCAGGAGAGTGTTAGTATTTATGATCATCTTCGAGGGAAGAGATTGATCGCTCCTTCTACTTCTGCACATACTTCAGGTAGACCTTCTACTTCTAGACCCTCTACTTCTGCTGAGCCACCATCAGATTTTTGGGAATCAATGCATGATCAGTTTTTAGAGCGACGGCAGGAGTTATTTCAAACTCATTGCAGGATTGATACTATTGATAGAAAACTAGATCATTTATCTGATTATACCCAGAGGAAGAGTAATTATGATGCTGAGTATGATGAAGCCCTAGTCAGATTTCTAAAGGGAGAACATGATGTTAGTTTTCCTACTTTTCCAAGATCACACCATTTGTTGATCCTAATGACGTAGAATTTTCCTTTGGTGATGAAAATGATGATGAGGCTACAGCTAATGATTAGTTGTTATCGATTTCTTTGATGTGTTACTCTGTTAGTTTATTTTATTTGGATTGTTTGTTAGTTTTGTAATTAATGTATGTTGACTGTTTAGTATTAGGATTCTGTTGAATTGAGACTGAATTTAGAATTATTTTATATGTTGTTTTAGTTTAATGTTTAGTACTTAATTATTTTGCTCTGTTTTAATTCTGTTTCAAATTTAATATCATCATAAAATTAGCTTTGCTTACTTTTCTATATACATGCTTCAATTTTATCTTAATTATTCATAAAAGCATGATTAGAAGTTAATTTTTCTTTTTAAGATTGCTTTTTACATACTTACTAAAAGTACTTATGATTTTCTTTCTCTCATACTTTCAAATTATCATAGTATACCAAAACTTAAGTTTGGGGGAAGGGAAAATCCATTCAAAATTAAATTTTATTTGTCCTTAAAGAGCTAATACTTTCTTAAAAATAGAAACTTTTTAACATAACTTAAGGAATGAAGAATTTATTTGAGATCACTTTTATTTTTGAAATTGTAAACAATTTAGTGAAATTAACCAAAATTTTACTAACTTTGATTTATTTTAAGAATAGAATTATTTAACTTAAAGAAGAATGAGAAAAAGAATTTTTCTATTCATGGTAGAAATAATAGAATTTTAGAAATATTAAGTAATAAAAAATTATCACTTGAAAAAGAAAAGATTGGAATTCTTTTTGAATTTTTATTTATGTTATAATAATTAAGTGGAGATGTATAAGTTTTGAAAATATAAGTTAAGAATAGTGAAGTTCAAAACCATTAACAGGCTATCCAGATATAGCAATCCTCTATATATATATATATATATATATATAAAGAGATAGAGCGGAGAAGCTTGAGGAAATGCCTAATCAAAAATTGGCTTCACTTGAATTATCTTATAGGAAGAAACCTAATTACATACTTTACTTAATTTTTATGCATAAATATTTATTTAGAAAAGATTTTTCAAGATGATCTTTTTGTTGTAAATAATCTATTAAAGCTTAATATAATAGACTTCTATTATTGTCAAAATGAATTAAAAGTTTGAAATCTTATGATTTGGTAGTTAAATATTCTTTAAATTTTAAAATTAAACCTAGTTAGTGAAATTGGATTAATAATTTACTAAAGACTTTATAAAATCAAAAATTATAAGGAATCTTAAATATTTATCTTTTATTTCCAAAAGTTATATTTTATGTAGTAAAAAGAGTTACTTGAGGACATGTAACATTTAAGTTTGGGGGATTTTGATCTATAAAAAAATACCTATTTCTTTATGTCTTAATTCTTATTAATTTCTAAGGATATTATGCTTTAATGAAAGGTATTTTTTGTGTTTTTGGATCTATGTAATGTAAAAAGGTCTAAGAAGGAAAAAGGAGCAAAAAGGAGCAAAAAGGAGCAAAATACCAAAAGTATAAAAAAATATGGCACGGCGCCGAGCGGCGCCTGAGCGCCGGACTCGATACTGAAGCCATCGAGTTTTTAACAAAGTTTGATCAGTTATTTTGACGGAGTGAGCGGTTATTGGACATTCTAGAAGGCTGGCAGTTGTTCCTTGATAATAGGACATGTGATACATTGCATTTGTACGCTCCAAAACTGTTTTAATCGCGAAGAGGTGCGAGTCAAAGTGAAGAGGTGCGAAGAACTGGATACAGTGTCCGGCGCCTAGGCGCCAGATTCGTGCACCTAGGCGCCAGACCGACCTTCTAGAAGATTCATTGAATGTGGACATGTTTTGAAGAGGTGCCTCAAGCAACTCTTGAAACCTATAAATAGAGGTCCATTTCTTCAGAAAACGTGCCCCTCCCATTGTACCCCTTTCTCTTATCTACTTCTGGATCTCTCATCCGTATAGAGAGAATTAGAGAGAGAAATTTAGGGCCACTTTTGTTTAGTTTAGTGAGTTTATTTTCAAGTTATTGCATGCGGAGTTCATTACAGCTGTGGAGTCGGTAGGAATCGGAAGATGCTGTAGAAGAAATATTTGAGATAGGTATATTTTTACATTTGATTCGAAGATTAATTATCATGTTTTGTTATTTATTTTCAATGTGTTCGAGTAGTTAGTTACTTTCTTACATCAATTATGAAGAGATAGATAAGATAATATAAAGATTCGATGGAGAATTAAAATTCAAAATATTTTCAAAACATTGTGATGACATTAATACATGATCTTACTTTACTTTTTAAATTGGTCGTTTGAATTGTTAAAACTTGTTGAAGAGTTTAGAAAACCTTGAAGGAAAAGAACTCTTAACTTGTAAATGTCACATGAATCCTTAGGTAGTCGAAGGCCATGTGCGGGCTATTCATGGTGAAGTGCGAAATAAATAGGAAGATAATATTTAAAGGGCGTAGAATTGATAAGTTTTTAGAGTGACGAGACTAAATTCTTATAATTTGATTTATAGACTAGGAAAGGGTCACTAGTAGGGTCGACCATAGCCACCCTTGGACATCTAGAAGTGTGAGCCTAGATTAACCCATTCTACTAACAATACATGCGGACCTATTACATAAATTAGTCGATGTTCTTTGCACTGGATCGAAAGGGTAAAGAATAGGAATGCTTCATTTGGCATAATACCATAAATTAAATTCTCCAACGAATATTAAATTATCTTAAAAATCTTAGATTAATTGAAGGAAAGAAAGTTGTTTATTTTATATAGAGTTCATAAAATCATTTTCTTATTATTGTTTTCTTTAATTGAATCTAGTAAATTAATAGTAATTTATAATCGAAATAAAAATATTTTTACTTATTTTATTTCGCTTTCACTTCATAGAAAATTTATTTCTATAAATCTTCCCTGTGGGATCGATACTGTGGTCTTTGTTTAAAAACCCTATATTACTTGAAACAATATGTATACTTGCGTAGTACGCCTAGTGTGTAAAAATATTTCTAAATTATATAATATTAATTTTATACACTAGCCATTATTTATAAATCGAGTCAAAGCTCTTTGGCTATCTTTTGGAAGCAAACATTACTGCGTTAAGCGCGGCGGTCGGGTCACTTAGCCACATGAGTGCTCTAATGAACCAGGAGTCAAGATTGGGTAGGGATGGTTTAGGGTTTAGGATGGGTATGAGAGTGAAGTGTGTGCAAGCTAGACCTCACCAAGACAAGGCCACCTAGGGCAGTCCTAAGCCTTGAACATCCTATAGGAATTCATCTTTGTCTTCCCGCACATTGGTACCAACCTTCCAAGTGACTTGGAGGTTGATGACCATCTATGTAGGTTTCCAAAGAGAATCAAGATTTGGTTTGATGTTCTAAATGGTGGGTTCCATCTCTAGTCTTCTAGGATAGTCAAGGAGAGGTCCTTTGGTTAGATCCTAAGCACTAAGAGGAAATAGAAGACCTCGCCAAAAATGAGGTCAACAAATGGACCCCTAATAGGTGTGGTGTGCTAACCAAGCACACCGCACGTATTAGCGTTGACTGAAGAGATCAACAAAACCAACACAGACATCTAAGTAACACACTTAGAACAAAGCATAGAAAATTTCCGCTGGAGAGTATCAGGTAAATCTCCAAGACTAAAGATTCCAGAACTCTCACTAGGGAAAAGGAGGTGAATTTCAAATCACAAGATCTCAAGAGATCGGATTTTAGATTTGTTTCATTTTATTTCAATTTTTAATTTTGAGTTTGAATTCTGATTTAATTGAAGTTTTGATTTAAATTAAAATTTTATTTAAGATTGATTTAATTTTCGTGGAAATTCTGGATTTGGAATGAGAATTGGAACCTATGTCCCGACCTCGGAATTGGAAAGAAGGCTGGAATTTAGGCTCCGGCATCGAAGATTCAAGATGAGAACTGGAATTTAGGCTCCAGCCTCGGGAATTTAAAGGAAGCTGGAATTTAGGCTCCGGCCTCGAAGATTTGAAAGAAAGCTAGAAGTTAGGCTCTAGCCTCGAAGAGAAGCTGGAAGTTAGGCTCCATCCTCGAAAATTTGAAAGAGAGCTAGATAGGTTCTAGCCTCGAAGAGAACTGGAAGTTAGGCTCCGGCCTCGAAAATTTGAAAGAGAGCTAGATGAGGCTCTAGCCTCGTGAAGAGAAGCTGGAAGTTTGGCTCCGAGCCTCAGAAATTTGTAAGAGAGCTAGAAGTTAGGCTCTAGCCTCGACAAGAAGGCGAAGTTAGGCTCCGGCCTCGAAATTTGAAAGAGAGCTAGATGTTAGGCTCTAGCCTCAAGAAGAGAACGGAAGTTAGGCTCCAGCCTCAGCAATTTTAAAGAGAGTTAGAAGTTAAGCTCTAGCCTTAAGAAAAGAACTGGAAGTTAGGCTCCAGCCTTGGAAGTTTGAAAGAGAGCTAGAAGTTAGGCTCTAGCCTCAAGAAGAGAACTGGAAGTTAGGCTCCAGCCTCAGAAATTTGAAAGAAAGCTAGAAGTTAGGCTCTAGCCTCGAAGAAGAGCTGGAAGTTAGGCTCCGGCCTCCGAAATTTGAAGAGAGCTAGATAGGTTCTAGCCTCGAAGAAGGCTGGAAGTTAGGCTCCGGCCTCGGAAATTTGAAAGAGAGCTAGAAGTTAGGCTCTAGCTTCAAGAAGAGAAGCTGGAAGTTAGGCTCCGGCCTCGAAATTTGAAAGAAAGCTAGAATTTAGGCTCTAGCCTCGAAGAGAACTAGAAGTTAGGCTCCGGCCTCGAAAATTAGAATGAGAGCTAGAAGTTAGGCTCTAGCCTCGAAGAGAAGCTGGAAGTTAGGCTCCATCATTGGAAATTTGAATGGGATATTAAGTTGCTTCAAATCCCGCTCGAAGGGCTTCTCGAAAAGGAGATGCGTGTGAAGAGGATTCAGTCCCATGCCATCAGAACCAAATCGAATAAAATTTGTGGCTCCGTGTCGATAGAACGAGTCAATCTTCCAACACACAGAGAAAATATTAGAAAGGAACTGGTAAGTGTAACAAGCTGAAAATACTTGACCTAGCGATTAGTCGAGGACAGGATTCACATTTCAAAAGAGTTTCGAATAGATTTTGATTGAAGAAGAATTGAAAGATTCAGATTGAAGGATTCATATCAGAATTCAATTTGAGATTTAGATTTGTTTTGATTGTTTTGTGATTTGATTTTATTTTTGTGTTTTCATGTCATTTTAAAATTTGTTTCAACATTTAGATTTTTCTTTTTTTTTAAAGAGTTCTCATTCATTTTCATTTTGTCTTATTTATTCGTTTATTTTCAAATCATTCTTCGTTTGAAGTTCATTCGACTTAATGGTGTTTCCCAGTCAAATTTGCATAAAAGAAGTGAAGGCAAAACACGACATGGTCGTTTCCATTCCAATTTTCTGAAAATACATCATATAGCTTGTTCCAAAACATGATGATATTTTCCTTAAAAATTAAGCATCTCATACGATCCACATAAATCCAAAAACGTCTTTGCATAAGATTCTTGCGGGTTTCTTCCAAAGCATCTGTCAAAATCCATGTTTGAATAGTGAGATACATGGATAATAACATCACCTTCCAAGTCATCCTTGGCAGGAATGCCGTTTGGATGTACATTGGAGGTGTGCTATCTTCCATGTAGCTCACAGCTCGTAGAGCTAAAGGCCCTCTAGCTCTGGATCTGGATGAAAGTGGAAAGGCATTTTGCTGTCGTCCATCCTCCTGAAAGTGACGGAGATTGGCTGAAAAGGTACTCTCGGGATGCAGTGCTTCGCTACGTCCGCTCCATTTCCTTTCAACACCAGAACGAAACCTACCAGTAGAGGTATCTCCACTGGCCCTCGAAATTCTCAGAGGCCTGTAATCTGGAGGTCTTTTCCGAACATGATGTTACACTGATTGAGGAAAGACACTGTGCAGAAGGGTCTGACAAAATCATGATGATCTATGTGTGGCGGTATGCAGTCACCTTCCTCGTATATGTTGATAATGTAGTTGTTGGGTATTCAATCTGCAGGCAGTACCCTCCATGTCACATCCTCTTTACCATCCTCTTGATAATTCTCGGCATCGGATCCACCTCGCTGTGACTGAGTAGCCCTGGTGGATTTCCTTTCCTGTCCTCGGCGAAGTTGTAATAGCACCCACACTGGATTGTAACTCTTCCTTTTCCTTTCATCCATCTCTGGGGTTCTGAGTAGGTCTTCTCTCTTAAACATCCAACTCAGCCCATTTTCTAAAGATCGACGACGCGATCCACGATGCGCTACTTGCTCGTAGTACGAAAACACATACGTATGTAGCTCGAGGCTCTCAGGGATGTTGATGTACTTGCCTCGAATTCTTTGAAAATATTCGAAGGTCCTCTTTTCAACTTTCTGTAATCTTTCCAGCTCGTACTCTGGAATTATTTGAAATCGTCGGGATCTGGTAACGTACTGTGGGATGTATGGTTCAATCCCAACATGCTCTCCTTTGTGTTTCACCTCCTCGGGGATAGTCTCTGTCAAGACATCCTCCGGGGTTGCCATCGTAACAATACTCTTCAGAACTGGTACATCTGTCTGGCATCGTGGCGCTGATTCTGTTCCTACTCTTCTCGGAGTTTCTTTCATCTTCTCTGATGTTCTTGGAGTTGGTCTCCTCTTTTCTGGCTCCTGCCGAACCTATTTCTTCGAAGTACTTGCACTTACGGTAGCAACTGTCTCCTTATGCTGGTCTGCCGCTAGCTTGATCAACATCCTGTGAATGCAGCGATTCTTGTTTCTTCGCTGGGTCAGAGTGAGAGTAGCTCTTCTTACATCCTGAACTTCTGTGGGCACGGCGCTGAAAAGCCTGCCCACTGCTGTGATAACTATGGACTTAACCTTCTTGTCTACTCCAGTCACATGAGCGGCGTTCACTTTCCTTTTCTTGTCGGTAGTCGGCTGACTCGGGCCTCCTAATTTCATCGCTGTCTGGCTACGCAACTCTTCCCGGTCAATCGGTCTAATCGCCCGTCTCATACTGTAAGCTGGCCGGTGTGAAATTAGAGTCGATCTCAATAACGGCCCCATTCTTCATCTTCTCTTCGTCGAGTGCTAGACTTACGCCATTCTTAAAGTTCATAACTAACCACCCATTCCACATTTTCTTGCAAAAAATAAGGAAAGGATGAGGGGTTGTATCAAGAACGAGAACAATAAGAAAACTTACTTATTAATGGAAAATTCTTATTCATTTCTTTCAAAATTTAAAAGAAAAAGGGAAAAGATGGGGAAAGATCAGAAGTGAGATTGACTCGAAAGGAAGGATCAAAATTTATTATTATGATGATTTCTTTCACATATTTTTCTTTTAATACATATATTCTTTTGTTAATCATTTTTCTTTTATCAATTTTGGGTTTGGACCCGATTACAAGTGATTACTTTGCCGTGCTTTGAGACATGAGACTTCATTTTTAAAGTTCATCCTTCGAAACATCGAGTTGCGTAATACTTCTTGAAATATTGTCCATTGATTGGAAGCATAGGTCGTTCTCCGCGGCAATTCACAAGTTCGTAGGAACCTCCGAGAAAGCTTGTCTCGACCACGAATGGCCCCTCCCAAGTCGGCTCAAATTTACCTCCTACCTTGCGGTGCACAAGAATAGGTCTTCTGAGAACTAGAACCAAGTCACCGACTTTGAACGTCCTTGGGCGGACCAGTTTATCGTGGGCCTGGATCATCTTGGCTTGTAACAATTCCAGATTATGCTGTGCAGAAAGTCATTTCCCTTCCAAGCTTTCCAGTTCTTCTAGCCGTAGTTTGGCATTCTCTTCTGTAGTGATCCTGTTCGCAATTGCAATTCTGAGAGATGGAAGCTGAACCTCCATGGGCAAGATGGCTTCAGACCCGTACACTAGAGCGTAAGGTGTAGACTGAGTAGGAGTTCTGAATGTCATTCTGCAGGCCTATAAGGCTTCTAACAAGTTCTCGTGCCAATTTCTTTTGTTATTGTCTAAAGTTTTCTTTAAGATTTAGACGAGAGTTTTATTAAAAGCCTCAGCCAAGCTGTTTGATCTTGGGTAGTAAATCGTCGAATAGCGCCAGTCGATCCAGTGCCTTCTGAAAAAATTGTTGATCTTCGTACTTCTGAATGTTGACCCGTTATCTAAAATGATTCTGCGCGATACCCTAAAACGGTAGATGACTTGATTTCTGAAAAACTGCAGAACGTGATGTGCTTTCACTTCCCTGAGCGGTACTGCTTCTGCCCACTTGGAGAAGTAATATGTAGCTGTAAGAATAAAGTGATGTCCTCTTGAGGAAGGCGGTTATATCAGACCCACGATATCTATGCCCCAACTCTCGAATGGCCACGATGTGATTGTTGGATGTAGCACATTTGGAGGTTGATGTAGAACCACTCCATGCATCTGGCGCTGGTGACAACTCTTGGAAAAATTCATGCAGTCGGTCATCATCGAGGGCCAGTAGTACCCTAAAGTCTTTTAATTTTCATTTTCATCTTCGAACCCGGACGATGAGCGCCACGAAGCCTAAGTGCACTTCCTTAACGATTTCACGAGCCTCGGACCCGCTCAGGCATCTTAGCCACATCTAATCGAAAGAACTTATGTACAAGGTATTATTTATTAATGCGTATGATAGAGTTCTTTTCTTGATCTGATGGTCTAATGACTTATCGTCCGGTAGCTTTCCTGTTTGCAGGTATTCCATGAGTGGTTGACGCCTGATCTTCGTAGTTTTTATTCTTCTTGCATAGCTTGTTTCTTCCTCTTTTTCTGATTTGTGCATTGTGTCCATGTCGAGCTGTGATAGGACCTGTCATCCCTGAGCTGACATTTCAACTGACTCCTCTTGCAAGCAGGCAAATTCTTTTGCAAGGCGTGCTAATGCTTCTGCGAGAGCATTTTCTCCTCTGGAAATCTTGTAGATCGTTACATTCGGAATCTGCTTTAGCAATTTCATTGCATACTGAAAGTACTGTTCGAGTCTTGGCTTCAGAATCTTGTACTGTCCTGCGACCTATTGTATAATCAACTGTGAATCACCATAGATGTTGATGTCGGTTATCCCCATTTGAATGGTTAACTCCAGTCTGATTACAAGGGCTTCGTATTCTGCTTTGTTGTTTGTACACAGTTCTGTTAGATGGTAGGAGTATCTTAACATCCCCCACTCTGGTGTTATAAATATTAGTCTGATTCCTACCTTATCGGGCACTATCATTTGCAATTTCTTATCCTTCTGTGTTGAGGACGCTCCGTCGAAGTACAGTTCCCAATGTCAATCATTGGGGTATTCCAAGCTCATTATCTGCTCATCGGGCAAGTCGTCGTTAAGAGGCAATTCTACCGGTGAAGGGTGCGCTACGAGGAATTCTGCTAGGACTTGTCCCTTTACGGCATGAAGGGGAATGAAAGTTATATTGAATTGCAATAGTATCATCGACCACATGGCAAGTCTGCTGGATGGGTCATCAAGTATTGCAATGGATTAAACTTTGTGATAAGATTGACCTTATGAGAAAGCATGTAATGCCTGAGCTTTTGAGAGGCAAAGATCAGGGCCAGACGATGTTTCTCAATAGAAGGATACTTTACCTCCGTCAGAATTAGACGACGACTTAGGTAGTAGAGAGCGTTTTCTTTACCCTCGTCATTGACCTGGGCTAGCAGGGCTCCGAGGGAGTCGTCTAAAGCCGCGATATAAAGTATCAACGGTCAACTCGAGACTGGGGCTGCTAAGACATGAGGTATCATTAAATACTTCTTAATGTCCTCGAAGGCCCGCTGGCATTTTTCTTCCCAAACGAATTTGGCGTCCTTTTTAACTAATGCCGAGAAGGGCTGACACCTACCTGACAAATTAGAAATAAAGCATTGAAGATATGCCAACTTCCCTTGAAAGGAACGCAGTTGTTTCAAAGTTTTGGGAGGAGGCATTTCTAAGATAGCTTTAATCTTCTCCGGATTGATTTCAATTTCACGATGTCAAGAAACAAATCCTAAAAATTTCCCAGAGGCGACGACGAAGGCTCATTTCAAGGGATTCATCTTAAGGTTAAATTGTCTTAATCGCTCAAAAACAATTCTCAAATCATACAAGTGATCTTCCTTCAGTTTGCTCTTGATGACCATATCATCCACGTAGCACTTGACTTGGTTGTGAATGAGATCATCAAAAATCCTTGTCAATGCTCTTTGATAAGTTGTTCCTGTGTTCTTCAATCCGAAAGGCATTACTGTGTAGCAGTATACTCCGATTGACGTTCTGAAGGCTGTGAGCTTTTCATCTTCTGGTGCCATCTTTATCTGATTGTATCACGATGATCCATCCATGAAAGAGAAGATCTCGTGTGTCAAAGCGATGTCGATCATCAATTCTGGAATTGGTAGCGGAAACTTGTCTTTTGGGCACGCTTTGTTCAAATCTCTGAAATCCACACAGATTCTGATCTGACCATTCTTCTTTCTGACCGGTACCACGTTGGCTAGCCAAGTCGGGTATTGATCTTCACTGAAAAATTTAGAGTCGATTAGCTTCTTAACTTCAGCTATAACTTGTTGTTCAATCTCTATACGCACTCTTCTTGGAGGTTGTCTGACTGGAACGGCAGTGTGAACCACTCCTAGCTTGTGAACTGCGACTTCTGGAGCTAATCCCGACATTTCGTCGTAACTACAAGCAAAATAGTCCTTGAATTCCATCAATAGCTTGATCATTTCTTTGGAGTATTCTTTATTGAGTAAGGAGCTAACAAAGGTCGGCCTAGGCTCTTCGCTAGTACCTAAGTTAACTTCCATTAACTTGTCTATTGTAGATTTAATTTCTCTTCGAATTCTGGCGGAGCATCTCCAATTGGCAGATCCTCGAGATCATCTGAAGCTTCCAGGCAGTCTTCATTAGGCTTGCAAGTGACAACCAAGCAAATTCTTGTATCATCAGCTGGCCCTACTTTGCCGAATCCGAGACTATGCTTTGAATTGGGAGGTCGACTGGCATTATTCTATAATTTTTCAAAGCGCTGAGATTGATCTTTTGACCCTTTGTTTAGGTAAGATACCACGGCTGAATTAAATTTCGAACACGGGGAGAATACCACTCGAAAGGCAATTCCATTAATTCGGATGAAGTAACATCTTCAAATTCTACATCATTCTCAATTTTGGAAGAAGATGCACCATGGTAGAACTTGATTGACTTAGCACCGTCACCATGCACTTCCTTCACCACCATACCCTCGACCTTATTAGGATAGATTAGGGTCAGGGTCATAGTATGTACACAGTGGTTTATCTTCTCGTACATTAATTTTTATTTTTCATTCTTTTCGTCCTTGAGAGAGATCTTGAACTAGGGTTTTCTTTGATTTATCTTCATTGCTTCCTTCTTAATTTCTTCTTCGAAATAACTTCCCCCATCAATATCGATGACCGATTTCTTTAGTTCAACTGTTCCACCGCTTCTTCCTCGACCTCGTCCTCGGCCTCGACCTCGGGTGCGAGTTCTGGAGAAACCTTCACCATCTCACCGCAAGGGAGTGGTGAGTAACTGTTGAACTAGAACTTCAGGTTCTTCGTCGTCTCGAACTTCTTTTACTTCGTTCGGTATGGCATTTCTGGAAAAGATTGTCTTCTTCGGAGTGCGTAGTAAGCAGCATCTTCGTGAATTTTGATTTCTTGTACGGAGAACGGTTGTAAGTCACCTTTGATACACTATTCTTCCCCTCCTTCATAATATTTTATGCACTGGTGCAGAGACGACGATACCATCCAGTTTTCATGGATCTACGGTTGACCCAGTAGAGCGTTGAACGATGTCTCAGAATCAATTATATGGAACTTCGCGGTTGTTCCTGCCAAATCACCGATCTTCATTAATAGTGTTATCGATCCAAGGGCACTTTCTCCTTTCTGATTGAAATCTCTTAGTAACATTCTATCTACTTGAAGCTCGTGGGCATCAATTTCCAAATATGCTAACGTTCGAAGGTTCATTATGTTGATTGATACTCCTGGATCAACTAATACCCTGGAGAGCGTAAACTTTCCGATACTGACTGAAATGTACAAGGGTTTGTTATGATCGAGTCATCCGACGTGATAGATCATTGTACGTGAAAGTAACACCGTGCTTGTCCTATCAACGAGCAAACCTCGTCTAAGGAGTTACGGCCATTTGAAGCTAAGCAAATTTCTGGATCAAGTAAGGCCTTGATCAGAGTTTCCCTCATTTCCTTTGACAGGATCAGAGTGTCGTAGATGCTTAGTTTGGCTGGTAGCTTCCTAAGATGGGCTAGCAAGTTATAATCCACTTTATGACCATGTTCTTCCATTTCTTCCCGAATGGGCAATTTTTCTGCTAGGGTTGGCTCTTCTTGAGCAACCACACCTTTCCTATATCTTTCGATCCCATTCTCGGGGGTAAGACTTTTCCACTTCTCAAATTAACTTATGTTATCTCTTCTGCATCTGGTGCTGGATCTGCTGGCATCTCCTCTTGAATTGGAATGACTGGCTCTTCTGAAGTTGCTTCGAAATCTGACAGCTCTAATTCTATCGTGATCGGAGCTCCTCGAAATTTACAAACGGACTCGTCGCTTCTTGAGCTTTTGTAGCCACTCTTATGAACGTCTTCTCCTTTGTCGCGGTCGTCAAGGTTTTGTATGATTTGAGAATCGCTATTCGTGTTGAAATCGAAATATGAATTAGGTTAGTTGTCGTTAGTTATGTAATTGTAAGAAACAGTCAAAAAGTAGCCAACACCAAAGCTCTTATCATTATAACATCCCGCCGGGGCGAGCAATTAATCATACAGAGTCAGAGGTCCGAGGGATTTCTCCCCCGAATCAGTAACAAACATCCTAGGAAAAGCAGCCCCTAGTCTACCCTTCGGAGCCTCGGTCTTTTCTTCTTCCATGATCTTCTCCTCCTTCTGGGGCGGTTCTTCAATCGCAATCGATAGTACCAGCTTAGCGGGTTTCGAACATTGAACTGAAGCGTGGGCCGAAGCAGTCTGGATGTGATCCAAAATTCTCTTCGAAGACTTCATCCAGACAGTACTCCATCCATCGTCAGTCGTGTAAGGGTCTATCAGAACAATAGGATCTTTTGAAATAAAATTGACGGAACCTCCTTTTTGGGGCTCCTTCTTTTATTTCTTCAGGATCGTTATGTTCCCTTTCCGGAGGTTATCCTCAAGCCAATTCTTGATGGTGAAGCAGTCTTCTATCTCGTGTCCGAGCATCTTATGGTAGGGGCAATAAATCAGATGATCCTTCTTATTGACCTCTTCCGGCCTCCTGGGCTCCGGTAGCTGAAAGTCGGGCGTCTTAATCAAACTGCGAAACATCTTGGCCACTGCTTCAGTCTTGAAGGGGTATTCCTTATTCAAAAGCTCCTTCTGGCCACGTGATGAGCGAGGCGGCGGTTGATCATGATGCTGTGACTGATAGCTCATTCGAGGCTGCTGATAACTCTACTGAGGTTGTTGATAAGTCCGTTGCGGTGGTTGATAACTTGGTTATGGCCGCTCTGGCTGTATCTACACTGGATGTTTACCTTTATCCACTGCCGCGAAGATTCTTGATCTCTTCTCGAATGCTTTCATCGGCTTCTGCTTATCAGTTTATCGATGAAACTCAGCTATTTTGCCTCCTCCTGCAAGCTCCCGGCCTTGCTAAGCAACTTCTCGAAAGTCTTAATTGTGAATCCTTTGAGGAGAAGTGCTATTGGGCCATGGATGCTTTTCAGCAAGATACCGACTGCAAGCTATTCTTGAAGCTGTGGTTCACACTTCATGCTTAGATTCCTCCATTGAAAGTATGTAATCCACCAAGGTTTCATTCAGTTTATGTTGCTCCACCACTAGATCACCGATAGTGATGTGGTGCGAGCCGACAATAGTCGTTTAACGAAAAGGTTCTCCAGTTACGAAAAGGTCTTGGCTGAACCATTTGGAAGTTACGCGTACCAATCGAAGGCGATCACGACAAGCTGCGACGGGCGACGAAAAAGCGAAGCGTCGCTCCCACCGGCATTGCGGCAACTAGCACGAAAATGTGCGACATGTTGTCGAGGGTTTCCGTCACAGTCGAAAGTCTTAAACAGAGGTGGTATGAAGATTTTCAGCTATTGGATGGCATCAAATTCTTTAGGGTAAGCTCGTTTGAATAGATGCTCCACTCTTAGACTGGGCTAAGGCTTCTCGTATCTGCTGCTCCACCATATTCTTAATACCTTTTTCGGGAATCATGCTCTGGGCTGAATCCTTCTTTGGTTGTTCATCTCCATTAACGGAAGTAATTTATTTTCCTCCGTTCGCAAAGTGAATGATCTCTGGAGGTGTTTCCTTCTGAGGATGAGGCTGACTTTGGAGAGTGGCTAAGGTGACCTCCATCTTCTTCTCTATTCGGTAGATCATATCATCCTTTTCTCGCAGACGTGCTCTCATTACTTCTGGTTTGTCTCCTTCTGAAGTTGATGGAGCTCCCTGCAAAGCTGACGATGCTTGGGTCTCGACCATGTTGATCTCGGCAAATTCTTCATCCATGAATTCGATGAATCCACTTCATTTCCCAGTCCTACTCTTCTTTCTCTTGCCAACAGTCGGATGTCAGTTCTCAACTTCCTATAGCATCTTCAGGTGGTCTATTCCAAACAGTCTCGCGGTTGTCAGGTGATGACTGTTGAACTTCATCTTCATGAGTTTCCTTTAGAGCCGCAGCACTTTCTTCAGATTCGGGCTCTCTGACGAGACTTCTCTTCCCAAAGTGTTCTGTCAGTATCGGTTCAGCAATAATAGGTTGCCACACCATCCTTCTTGCAGTAGGAGGCCTAGGACCAGATGGTCTGTCGGCTGTACGTCAGTAGGTGGTGTGTTCCCTAATATGATGACCTGATACAACAACAGGAGAACTTCTCTCTCTAGCTCGTACATTCTTCCTTGGCCTTTCTATGGCAGTGACGGGGTCTACTCGTGGTCCGAGGTAGTATCTAACTGGTATTCATCCCATTCTTCTCAGAATCTCTAACACGGGGCATCCCTGCTTTTTGGCTAACTTCTCCACTACTGCTCGCAATCGGGTAAGCGACGTAGTCTTGATCTTCTTCCTCTTACAATCAATGTAGTATGCAGGTAAGGGTAACGCATCGGCAATCCTTCGAGCATCTTCCTCATCAGATGCAACAGACAGAGGGTGGAATCTACTCCCCTCCAACAATGGTGAGATCTTAGGCAAGTCTTCTTCTTCTTCAGGAATCTCTTCAAGAAAGGAGCTTCGACGGCCACTGGTCTTTCTGATTTTAGCGATCTTTCTATTCTTATTCCTTCTTTGTGTCCTGGTCAAGGGCACGAATCTCGAAGCTGGACCACTATCTCGAACACAGATGGTATTGCAGCAAAGCCTGAACCCTCCACGGTAAGAGGCTCATCTCTGACTTGGACTTCCTTCCATTTTAGTTTGGTGGGAGCCGGGGTAGGTGCAGTGATGATCAGACCGGTGGGGGTAGAGATGACCGTCCTGGGGGTAGCAGCTATCCTCCTATGAACAGTGAAATTTCTTTCAACCGGGACCCTTTGCAGGGGAGGACACTCTTGAGTTGATTTCAGATTGAACTCAATTATGAGTTCCATGGTTTCTGGTACTTTGGCCATCATCGCAAAGAGAGTAACATCAGTGAACTTAATGTCCGTGTTGTCAAATCCTTGTCCAAAGCGAATGATCGCATCATCAAGCAGCTCATCCTTGTGGACTGCTAAGTCCAGTCCGTTGGTGAAGGAGAAAATTAGCTTTGGTGAAAACATCCTCTGCAGGGTAGATTCTGAACGTCGGTTCCAAATTATGTTTCCTTTCGTCACAAAACTATTTTAGGACGAAAAAAGAATTTCTCCACAAATAGAGTTCGAACACATTTTCATTTATTTTTTCATTTTCTTAGTTTTATTTATAAGGTATTTCAGATTCTGTCTTATTCATGTATTTACGGTTTTTTTTTTTAAAGGGTTCGTTTATTAAAAGGTTTGTTTATTAGAAGTTTTTTCGTTAGGAATAAAACAATTAAAGGAGAAAGGATATAGAAAAGGTAAGGGATCCAATCCAGAATTAGAAAGGAAGAGAAAGCCTCGTAAGACCTCTCAACTCGAGGGACTGCTCCTAATCTAAGAGGTAGAATGATTACGGAACCTCTCTATTTAGGGGTGTCTAAACAGTGGCTCCAAAATCCAAGAGAGTTGACTATTCCCGTTCAAGATAGAAATGGACGTGGTATGTCAACAGAAAGAATGATAGTTTGATCCATAAGGGGCATGGATTCACCACCGATTTATTAATGCAAAACCATCTAACCAAAATGGAGAGAGGCACTAGTCCCCAGCGGAGTCGCCAGAAATTGTACGGCTTATTTTTAGGTTATGTGTTGTATTTTAAAAAGGGGTTGCCTACAAAAGTTGTCGGTGGATTTTAGATTTTAAATTTAATATATAGATATATATATGTATATATATATATATATATATATTGTATATATATATATATATATATATATATATATATATAATTTGAAAGGTAACATTTGATTTTGAAAAAAATTTTAAGTTTAAAAATTTTAAGATATGAAATCAAACCGATCTCACATCCCGAATAGTTTATATAAATGAACACCACATCACAAACCAGTATATACTATCCCGAGGAATAGATGCCTTGCTTGATAATGGGGCTCGATTAAATAAACAAAAAGATTTGTGACATACGTTTAGTACGCGAACCAATTTTATAAGCCGACAAGTTCCCTGCTTAATATAAAGGAATTAAGCGGGGTTTATATTCACAGGTTCTTAAATTTCCCTATAAGGGCAAGCCCCTATAGTTAATTACATCCTAAATGTCCGATGACACTTAAGAAAACTCTCGATAATGATTAGTGGTTTTGCTCTGAAGAATTTCAAAGTTTAAGGTTTTCAAATGATTGGATTTTGGAAATTTCAATAGGGAATAGCTCAGATTTGGAACAGTCTATTTTAAGAGTCCAATGGCAGAAAGGTAGGAGAAGCTGAAGTTCCAAGAGGAATCTTGGAAACTTCTTAAACTATCCTATGATTGGGTTTGAATTTGAGAGTTTATTTAATGTTTCAATCCTACCAATTTTAATTAATTAGAACTTATATTTGTATTACATAATAACACAAATAGCCTTGAAGATGTGAGGGATTATGTCGTACCAAACGACTACCTCGAAGTCCTAAGACCGGTTAGAGCTTAATTTGCATTACACAATTATGCAAATGCCTAACGAAAAGTTAAGGATTTATGTTGCACTAAGCAAACTACCTCGAAATTCTATGGCTTTGTTATTTAATGCTAAGAAAGGTTTAGCTGAAGTAGACACAAGTTTTACTGATGAAGATGGTTGTGCTGCCCACCGTGCTCCAAGCACCTTGTTGTAGCAGAGGTTTGGTTTTAGAAGGTGACAATCAAGAGATGAGAGAAGTGTTTTTGTTTAGAGAGGTTGAAAATTGAGATGGTTTAACGTTTTAATTAAAACAAATCTTAAAGTTGATTAAGCAGAACCGATTAACATCCCACGGTTTCGTCATCCTGGCACCGCTATTTCCATCAGATTCACTTAGTCCAAATGAATTTGCTAAACTCAACTGAATGAGTTCCACACTTTCATTTAGACCATAAGAAATCTCATTAACAACACATATGTTACATCATCAAGGGATTCCAGATCATCCGATGAGACGTTTTACTTTTAGTTGTAATTTCAGTTTTATTTTTTGTTGGTGATTAAATTTTAAGTTGTTTAAACATGCTGGGTTAGATCATTTTCATGCATTTAAAAGTTCAGAAAAGGAAGACATTTAATAAATTGCTAAATGTAAATTGCAATAAACTTAAATGCGTACCTGGTGGGCACTCCCGTCATTTTCACCTGCACTTAAAACACATGTTAAGGCATTTATATATTTGCAGAAAAATACCTAGGTAAAGCTAAGGGAAGGTTCTGGTTGTCTACAAGATCCTAATCCTATTGCTAGTCGATTCTCTATGATGTCTAGGTTCTTGTGTTTCATGGATGATTTTCTTCATCGAAAGAACAATGAAATCTCCTTGTTCTTTTAAAACATCCCATCAAGTTAGAGAAGTGCTCGAAACTTAATTCTGAACATCTTCCTAAACATTTTAGGGATTATTTTGAGTTCAAATGAACTTCATCGTATGGATGAATTAATCATCCGAGAATTTAGTTATGTTTAATTCTTGCTCAGTGAACTAGGATGTTTGATTATCCTGTGAGTAAGGTGACAGTTCATTTGATGCTTCATTTAAGGCTATAGTAATGGAAGCCTTTAGGGGCAAATAGGTTCATTAAAGATTTTAACCATTCTTAAGTTAAAGTTGGATTAATGATTTAAAGTGATTTAGTCATAAAATTTTGGTTAATTTGTTTCAAATGTTTTAAATTATTTGAAGTTTAGAATAGTGCTCAAATTGTTTAATTTATTTAAATTTTACAGTTTCAAATAGCCTTAACTTTTTAGGTTCATTTTAAATATTTTAAACTGATTTAATTTTAATGATAATCTTTTTTTTTTAAAATACAAATTGTCCTAAATTAACTTTAATGTTTTAAATTTGTTTTTATTTTCCAACAACTTCAAATTAGTCTTGACATTTTAAGTTTGTTTTAATTTGATTTTTCTTAATTCGAATTGATTTTAGTGTTTCAAGCTTTTAGTTTAAAAATTTTTAGATTATCTTTTCTTTATTAGTTTCAATTGTCGTCTTTGAGTTCCATTAATTAATATTTAAATAATGTTTGATCAAACTATTGATTAGGGATTCAATTTAAAGGATTAGAATCTTCCTATTCAACATCCCTTAATCTTAATAATTTAAGCTTTAATTAATTAATCTTCAAAATTCCATGTGATTTAATTATTGTTTCTTCTTTAATTTTTAAAGTGGATTAATAAGTTTCTACCACTTAAATTCCCTATGTTTCAATCATTCAAAATAAAGTTAGGATCAAAGATTTACCCTCCCTTTGGTTAAGCCTAAAGATTAATTAAGGTTAAAGCTTTTTAATTACCTTAATGCTCTCTTAAGCTTATTCATCTCTTAATCCATCAAATCAAGCTCAAATGAATATGAAATCTTTACGTCACCTCACCCACATGTCAATTAAGACATTAGAGGAGAAAATGTGATTTTTCAATTTTTTAATTTAATTTTTATAATTATTTTAATGGAAAATAAGGATTTTCAATTAAAATTCAACGACATGACCAAGAAGAAGTTTCTATCCTTAGGAAAATTATGGGACGTTCTTATTGACAGAGGACCATTTGGATCATTTTTGGTGATTTTTTGAATTATATTTTATTTATTATAATTATTTTAAGTTTTAGATTATTAATTAATTATAAAATAAAACTAAAGTTGAAAAATAAGTTTTGTATTTTTATTAAATCTCTCTGATCTCAAGGAGTTCAGAGAAACAAATTTTATATTTTTCACATTTTTCTTTGAATTTTTAGAATTAATTTTGTTAAAGGGTTGGAAAATTCATTTGCTTAATATTTAAAAATTGCTTTAAGCCTTTAAATTTCAGCATCTTTATTTCCGGACTTAAGAAAAATATTTCGTTGATTCCTAAGTGATTAGGGGACTAAATATGACATTTTAATGAATTTTAATATTTTTGTGATTTTTATAATTTTTTAATTATTAAAATATTAAAAGTTAGGTTAAAAATGAAGTTTTTAAAAAATATTCAATTTTAATTTTCTTAGACTCCTCGATATCATAGAGGCCTCAAAAACAATTTGGTAAATTTTTTAAATATATTTTAGGTTTTATGAAATTTTTAAGTTCAATTTTGCCAAAAAGTGAACTTTGGTCAAAATGATCGATCCTTGACCCAATGACCGACCCAATGGCCTAATAGGTCAACTTTTGACCAAAAAGTCATTTTTTGTCAAAATAGTCAATTTTTGAATTGATGACCAATTATTAAACCAATAAGTCAATCTCTCACCAAAAAGTCAACTTTGGTCAAAATGGTCAATCCTTGACCAAATGACAAACCCATTGACCCAAAAGGTCAACATTTTACGAAAAAGTCAATTTTGGTCAAAATAGTCAATTTTTGACCTAATGACCACCCACTAACCCAATAGGTCAACTTAAGACCACAAAGTCAACTTTGGTCAAAATGGTAAATTATTGACCCAATGACCAACCTATTGACCCAATATGTCAACTTTTGACCGAAAAAGTCATCCTTGGTCAAAATGGACAATCCTTAACCTAATTTCTAACTCATTGACCAAATCGGTCAACTTTTAACCAAAAAGTCAACTTTTGTCAAAATGGTTAATTTTTGACATATAGACCAAAATAGTCAATTTTTGAATTAATGACCAATTATTGACCCAATAAGTCAATCACTGACCAAGAAGTCAACTTTGGACAAAATGGTCAATCCTTGACTCATAGGTAAACTTTTGACAAAAAAATCAATGTTGGTCAAAATAGTCAATTTTTAACCTAATCAACACCCATTGACCCAATAGGTCAACCTTTAACCAGAAAGTCAACTTTAGTCAAAATGGTCAATTGTTGACCCAATTACTAACCCATTGACCCAATAGGTCAACTTTTGACCAAAAGTGATCTTTTGCCAAAATGGTCAATTCTTGATCCAATTACCAACTCATTGACCAAATAGGTCAACTTTTGACCAAATAGGTCAACTTTTGAACAAAAAGTCAACTTTGGTCAAAATGGTCCATTTCTGACCCAATGACCACCCTGTTCACCAATGTGTTTACTTTTGACCAAAAATTCAATTTTGGTCATAGTAGATCAACTTTTGACCAAAACGTCATCTTTAGTCAGAATTCTCAATTTCTGACCTAATGACCACCCATTGACCCAATGGGTTAACTTTTGACCAAAATTTGATTTTGGTCAAAAATACAATTTTTTACCTAATGACCAATTATTGATCTGATGAGCCGATCTACGACCAAAAAGTCAACTTTGGTCAAAATGGTCAATCCTTGACCCAATGACCAACCCATTGACCCAAATAGGTCAACTTTTGAGCAAAAAGTCAACTTTGGTTAAAATTGGCAACTTTTTACCCAATGACTAACCCATTCACCCAATAGATCAACTTTTGACCAAAAAGTCTTCTTCGGTCAAAATGGTCAATTCTTGACCCAATTAACAACTCATTGACCAAATAGGACAACTTTTGACCAAAAAGTCATCATTGATCAAAATGATCAATTTTTGACCCAATGACCACCTCGTTGACCCAATGGGTCAACTATTGACCAAAATTTTAATTTTAGTCAAAATAATCAATTTTTGACCTAATGACCAATTATTGACCTAATAAGTCAATTTCTGACCAAAAAATCAACTTTAATCAAAATGGTCAATCCTTGACCCAATGACCAACCTATTGACCCAATAGGTTCACATTTGTCAAAAAAGTCAATTTTGGACGAAATTGATAATCTTTTACGCAATGACCAACCCATTGACCCAATAGGTCAACTTTTGACCAAAAGTCGACTTTGGTCAAAATTGTCGATCCTCGACCCAATGACCGACCCATTGACCCAATAAGTCGACTTTTGACCAAAAAGTTACTTTTGGTCAAAATTGTCAATTTTTGACCTAATGACCACCCCATTAACCCAATAAGTCAACATTTGACCAAAAAGTCAAGTTTGGTTAAAATAGTCAATTTTTGATCCAGTGACCGATCCATTCCCCAATAGGTGTACTTTTGACCAATAAGTCAACTTTGGTTAAAATGGTCAATCCTTGACCCAATGACCAAACCTATAGACCCAATAGGTCAACTTTTAACCAAAATAGTAAATTTTTGACATAATGAACTATTATTAACCCAATATGTCTATCTCTGACCAAAAGGTCAACTTTGGTCAAAATGGTCAATCCTTGACCCAATGACCAACCCATTGACCCAATAGGTCAACTTTTGACCAGGAAGTGAACTTTAGTCAAAATAGTCAATCCTTGACACAATCACCAACCCATTGACACATTAGGTCAATTTTTGACCAAAAAGTTAATTTTGGTCAAAATAGTCAATTTTTTACTTAATGACCACCCTATTGACCCAATATGTCAACTTTTGACCAAAAAGTCAACTTTAGTCAAAATGGTCAATTTTTTACCCAATGACCACCCCATTGACCCAATGGGTCAACTTTTGACCAAAAATTCAGTTTTTATCAAAATAGATAATTTTGACCTAATGACCAATTATTGACCCAATAAGTCAATCTCCTACCAAAAAGTTAAATTTGGTCAAAATGGTCAATCCTTGACCCAATGACCAACCCGTTAACGAATCGGTCAACTTTTGACCAAAAAGTCGACTATGGTCGAAATGAAGTCGATCTTTGGCCAATGACGACCGATAGGTCAACTTATGACCAAAAAGTCAATTTTGGTCAAAGTAGTCAATTTTTACATAATGTCCAACTCATTAGTCAATATGTCAAGTTTTGACCAAAAGTCAATTTTTGACCTAATGACCGCCAATTGACCCAATAGGTTAACTTTTGACCAACAAGTTAATTTTTGTCAAAATGGTCAATTTCTGACCCAATGACCAACCCATTGACTCAATATGTCAACTTTTCACCAAAAAGTTAATTTTTGTTGTAATAGTCAATTTTTTACGTAATGAACAATTATTGACCTAGTGAGCCATTCCCTGACCAAAAAGTCAACTTTGGTCAAAATGATCAATCCTTGACCCAATGACCAAACATTGGCCTAATAGGTCAACTTTTGACCAAATAGTCAATTTTGGTCAAAATAGTCAATTTTTGAATTAATGACCAATTATTGAACCAATAAGTCAATCTCTGTACAAAAAGTCAACTTTGGTCAAAATGGTCAATCCTTGACCCAATGACAAACCCCATGACCAAAAGATTGACATTTTACCAAAAAGTCGATTTTGGTCAAAATAATCGATTTTTGACCTAGTGACCACCTTAACCAATATGTCGACTTAAGACTACAAAGTTAACTTTGGTCAAAATGGTCAATTTTTGACCCAATGACCAACCTATTGACCCAATATGTCAACTTTTGACCAAAAAAGTCATCTTTGGTCAATGTGGTCAATTCTTGACCCAATTTCCAACTCATTGACCAAATAGGTCAACTTTTAACCGAAAAGTCAACTTTTGTCAAAATGAATCATTTTTGACATATAGACCAAAATAGTCAATTTCTGAATTAATGACCAATTATTGATCCAATAAGTCAATCTTTGACCAAAAAGTCAACTTTGAACAAAATGGTCGATCCTTGACCCAAAAAGTAAACTTTTGACCGAAAAGTCAATTGTGGTCAAAATAGTCAATTTTTAACCTAATCATGCCCATTGATCCAATGGATCGACTTTTAACGCGAAAGTCGACTTTGGTCGAAAATGAGTGATTTTGACTCAATTACTAACCAATTGACCGAATAGGTCAACTTTTAACCAAAAGTGATCTTTTGCCAAAATGGTCAATTCTTGACCCAATTACCAACTCATTGCCCGAATAGATCGACTTTTGACGAAAAAGTCGACTTTGGTCGAAATGAGTCGATTTCGACCCAATGAACCGCCGTTCACTCGATCGGTTAACTTTTGACCAAAAATTCAATTTTGGTCGAAGTAGATCAACATTTGACCAAAAAGTCATCTTTGGTCAAAATTCTCGATTCGACACGATAACCGCAGATTGACCCGATAGGTTAATTTTTGACGAAAATAAAATTGATTTTGTTCGAAATAATTAAATTTTCACCTAACTACCAATTATTGACCCAGTAAGCTAATCTCTGACCAAAAAGTGAACTTTTGTCAAAATGATCAATCCTTGACCAGATGACCGACCCGATGACCGATAAATTGACTTTTGACCGAAAGTTAACTTTGGTCAAAATGGGTAACTTTTTACCGACAGTAACCACATTGACCTAATAGATCGACTTTTGACCAAAAAGTCTTCTTAGCTCAAAATGGTGATTCTTGACCCGATTAACGACTCATTGACCGAATAGATTCGACTTTTGACCAAAAATCGACTTTGGTCGAAAATGGTCGATTTCGACCGATGACCCACGTTGACCCAATGAGTCGACTTTTGACCAAAAATTTTAATTTTGCTCGAAAATAATTAATTTTTGACCTAATGACCGATTATTGACCGATAAGTCGATTTCGACAAAAAATCGACTTTAATCAAAATGAGTTCGATCCTTGACCGATGACTAACCAATTGATCCAAAAGGTTAACATTTGTCAGAAAAGACGATTTTGGGCCGAAATTGTATCGATCTTTTACGCAATGACAAACTGTTGACTCGATAGGTCGATTTTTGATCAAAAAGTCGACTTTGGTCAAAATTGTCGATCACTCGACCCGATAACGAGCCCATTGACCCGATAGGTCGACTTTTGACCAAAAAGTTACTTTTGAGTTAAAATTGTCGATTTTTGACCTAATGACCAGCCTATTAAACCAATAAGTCGAAATTTGACCAAAAAGTCGAGTTTGATTAAAATGGTCGATTTGTGACCCAATGACCGACCCATTAACCCAATAGGTTAACTTTTGACCAAAAAGCCAACTTTTGTCAATATGGTCAATCCTTGACCCAATGACCAACCTATAGACCCAATAAGTCAACTTTTGACCAAAATAGTAAATTTTTGACATAATGACATATTATTGACCCAATATGTTAATCTCTGACCAAAAGGTCAACTTTGGTCAAAATGGTTAATCCTCGACCCAATGCCCAACCCATTGACCCAATAGGTCAACTTTTGACCAAGAAGTGAACTTTAGTCTAAATAGTCAATCCTTGACACAATGACTAACCCATTGACACAATAGGTCAATTTTTGACCAAAAAGTTAATTTTGGTCAAATTAATTCGATTGTTTACCTAATGACCACCTATTGACCCGATATGTCGACTTTTGACCAAAAAGTAAACTTTAGTCAAAATGGTCGATTTTTTGACCGATAGTTCGATGACTCAGTGAGCCGATGACTACCGAATTGACTGATAATTGAGGTCGAAATAATCGATTTTTGACTTAATAACCAATTATTTACCCGATAAGTTAATCTCGACCAAAATATCAACTTTGGTCGATATGATCGATCCTTGACCCAATAACTAACCCTTTGATCAAATAGATCGACTTTTGACAAAAAAGTCAACTTTGGTCAAAAGGGTCAATCCTTGACCCAATGACCAACCCATTGACCCAATAGTTCGACATTTGACCAAAAAATCAATTTTAGTCAAAATAGTCAATTTTTGACCTAATGACCGATTATTGACCCAGAAAGCCAATCTTTGACCAAAAAGTCAACTTTGGTCAAAACGGTCAATCCTTGACCCAATGTCCAACCCATTGACCCAATAAGTCAACTTTGACCAATAAGTCAACTTTGACCAAAAAGTCAACTTCGGTCAAAATGATCAATCCTTGACCCAATGAACAACCCATTGGCCTAATTGGTCAACTTTTGACCAAAAACCCAATTTTGTTCAAAATATTCAAATTTTGAATTAATGACAAATTATTGGCCCAATAAGTCGATCTCTGACCAAAAAGTTAACATTGGTCAAAATGGCCAATCCTTTACCCAATGACAAACCCATTGTCCCAATATGTCAACTTTTGACGAAATATTTAATTTTGGTCAAAATAGTCAATTTTTGACTTAATGGCCACCCATTGACCCAATAGGTCAAATTTTGACCAAAAAGTCAATTTTTGACCCAAAGACCACCCATTAACCTAATATGTTAACTTTTGACCAGAAAGTCATCTTTAGTCAAAATGGTCAATTCTTGACGAATTGCTGACTTCATTGACCGAATAGGTTAACTTTTGACCAAAAAGTCAACTTTGGACAAAATAGTCGATTTCTTACCCGATGACCAACTCGTTGACCCAATCGAGTTAAGCTGTTGAGCAAAAATTTACTTTAGTCAAAATATTTAATTTTGACTGATAATGATATTGACCCGATAAGGTCGATCTCTGTCCAAAAAGTCAACTTTGGTAAAAAATAGTCAATCCTTGACCCAATGACAAACCCATTGACCTAATAGGTCAACTTTTGACCAAATAGTCAATTTTTGTCAAAATAGTTAATTTTTGATTGAATGACAACTCATTGACCCAATAGGTCAACTTTTGACAAAAAAGTCAAATTTGGTCAAAATGGTCAATTTTGGACCCAATGACCAACCCAATGACCCAAAAGATCAACTTTTGACCAAAAAGATATCTTTGGTCTAAATGGTCACATTTTTGACCCAATTACCAACTCATTGACCAAATAGGTCAACTTTTGACTAAAAAGTCAACTTTTGTCAAAATGGTCAATTTATTAACCAATGACCACCCTGTTGACGCAATGGGTCAACTTTTGACCAAAAATTTAATTTTTGTCAAGATAGTCAATTTTTGACCTAATGACCAAAATAGTCAATTTTTGAATTAATGACCAATTATTGATCCAATAAGTCAATCTCTGACCAAAAACTCAACTTTGGTCAAAATTGTCAATCCTTGACCCAATGACAAACCCGTTGACCCATTATGTCAACTTTTGACCAAAAAGTCAATTTTGGTCAAAATAGTCAATTTTTAACCTAATGACCACCCATTGACCCCATAGGTCAACTTTTGACCAAAAGTCAACTTTGGTCAAAATGGTCAATTACGACCTACGATGACCGACCCGTTGGCCGATAGATCATCTTTTGACCAAAAAGTCATCTTCAGTCAAAATGGTCAATTCTTAACCCAATTACCTTCTCATTGACTAAATAGGTCAACTTTCGACCAAAAAGTCAACTTTGGTCAAAATGTTCAATTTCTAACCAAATGACCTCCCCGTCGACCCTTGGGTTGACTTTTGACCAAAAATTTAATTTTGGTTAAAATAATCGATTTTTGACCTAAAGACCGATTATTGACCCATTAAGTCGATGTTTGACCAAAAGTCAACTTTCGTCGAAATGGTCGATCCTTCACCAATGTCGACCAATGACCCGATAGGTCGACTTTTGACAAAAGTTAATTTTGGTCGAAATAGTCGATTTTTGACCTAATGACGAATGATTGACCTAGTAAGTCGATCTCGACCCAAAAGCCGACTTTGGTCGAAATGGTCAATCCTTGACCCAATGACCAACCCATTGACCCAATAGGTCAACTTTTGACCAAAAAGTCAACTTTGGTCAAAATGGGCAATTTTTTACCCAATGACTAACCCATTGACCCAATAGATCAACTTTTGTCCAAAAAGTCTTCTTCGGTCAAAATGGTCAATTCTTGACCCAATTAACAACTCATTGACCAAATAGGTCAACTTTTGACAAAAAAGTCAACTTTGGTCAAATGGTCATTTTCTGACCCAATGACCACCCCGTTGACCCAATGGGTAAACAATGGGTCAACTTTTGACCAAAAATTTAATTTTAGTCAAAATAATCGATTTTACCTAATGACCGATTATTGACCCAATAAGTCGATTTCGACCAAAAAATCAACTTTAATCAAAATGGTCGATCCTTGACCCGATAATGACCGACCGTTGACCCGATAGGTCGACATTTGACCAAAAGTCGATTTTGGTCGACATTATTAATCTTTACGCAATTACGGCCCATTGACCCAATAAGTAAACCATTGACCAAAAAGTCGACTTTGGTCGAAGCGTCGATCCTCGACCCGATGACCGACCTATTGACCGATTAGATTGACATTTGACCAAAAGTTAATTTTGGTCAAAATTGTCGATTTTGACCTAATGACCACTCCAGTTAACCCGATAAGTCGACATTTGACCAAAAAGTTAACTTTGGTTAAAATGGTCGATTTCGACCTGTGACAATGAGCCCGATAACTCAATAGGTTAACTTTTGACCAAAAAGTCAACTTTGGTCAAAATGGTCAATTCTTGACCCAATGACAAACCTATAGACCCAACAAGTCAACTTTTGACCAAAATAGTAAATTTTTGACATAATGACCTATTATAGACCAAATAAGTAAATCTCTAACCAAATGGTCAACTTTGGTCAAAATGGTCTATCCTTGACCCAATGACCAACCCATTGACCCAAAAGGTCAACTTTTGACTAAAAAGGGAACTTTAGTCAAAATAGTTAATCCTTGACACAATGACCAACCCATAGACACAATAGGTCAATTTTTAACCAAAAAGTTAATTTTGGTCAATATAGTCAATGTTTTACCTAATGACCAAAAAGTCAACTTTAGTCGAAATGAGTTCGATTTTGACCCGATAACGTGATCCAATTGACCCGATAGAGTCGACTTTGGACAAAAATTCAGTTTTGGTCAAAATAGACAATTTTTGACCTAATGACGATTATTGACCCGATAAGTCGATCTCACGACCAAAAAGTTAAATTTGGTCAAAATGGTCAATCCTTGACCCAATGACCAACCCACTGACCCAATGGGTCAACTTTTGACCAAAAAGTCAACTATGGCCAAAATGGTTAACTTTTTGGTCAAAAGTTAAACTATTGGGTCAAAAATTACCCAATTTGATTGAAGTTGACTTTTTGGTGAAAGTTGACCTATTAGATTGATGGGTTGATCATTAGGTCGAAGATTGACCATTTTGACCAAAGTTGACTTTTGGTCGAGATTAACTTATGGGTCAATAATTGGTCATTAGGTAAAAAATTGGTTATATTTGACCAAAATTGAATTTTTGGTCAAAAGTTAAACCATTGGGTCAACGGGTGGTCATTGGGTCAGAAATTGACAATTTTGACCAAAGATGAGTTTTTGGTCAAAAGTTGATCTACTTTGACCAAAATTACATTGACCAAAATTGAATTTTTGGTCAAAAGTTAACCCACTGGGTCAACGGGGTGGTCATTGGGTAAGAAATTGACCATTTTGACCAAAGTTGACTTTTTGGTCAAAAGTTGACCTATTTGGTCAATGAGTTGGTAATTGGGTCAAGAATTGACCATTTTGACAAAAGATGACTTTTGGTCAAAAGTTGACCTATTGGGTCAATGGGTTGGTCATTGGGTCAAAAATTGACCATTTTGACCAAAGTTGACTTTCTGGTTAAAAGTTGACCTCTTGGGTCAATGGGTGGTTAATATGTAAACAATTGACTATTTTGATCAAAATTGACTTTTTGGTCAAAAGTTTACCTTTTGGGTCAATGGGTTTGTCATTGTGTCAAGGATTGACCATTTTGTCCAAAGTTGACTTTTTGGACAGAGATTGACTTATTGGGTCAACAATTGGTCATTAATTATAAAATTGACTATTTTGATCATTAGGTCAAAAATTGACTATTTTGACAAAATTAGATTTTTGGTCGAAAGTTGACCCGTTGATTCAACGGGTTGGTCATTAGGTCGAGAAATTGACCATTTGACCAAAGTTGACTTTTTGGTCGAAAGTTGACTTATTTGGTCGATGAGTTAGTCATTAGGTCGAGATTGACCATTTTGACAAGATGACTTTTTGGTCGAAAGTTAATCTATTGAGTCAAAGGTTAGTCATTGGGTCAAAATTGACCATTTTGACCAAAGTTGACTTTTTGGTCAAAGTTGACTTTATTAGGTAATGGGTGGTCATTAAGTCAAAAATTGACTATTTTGACCAAAATTGATTATTTTGTCATAAGTTGACCTATTGGGTTAATGGGTTTGTAATTGGGTCAAGGATTGACCATTTTGACCAAAATTGAATCTTTGGTCAGAGATTGACTTATTAGTTCAATAATTGGTCATTAGGTCAAAAATTGACTATTTTAACAAAAATTGAATTTTTTGTCAAAAGTTAACCCATTGGGTGAACGGGGTGGTCATTGGGTCTGAAATTGACCATTCGACTCAAAGTTGACTTTTTGGTCAAAAGTTGACCTATTTGGTCGATAAGTTAGTAATTAGGTCGAGAATTGACCATTTTGACCGAAGATGACTTTTTAGTCGAAAGTTGATCATTAGATTGATGGGTTGGTCATTAAGTCAGAAATTGACCATTTTGACTAAAGTTGATTTTTTGGTCAAAAGTTGACCTATTGGGTCAATGGGTTGGTCATTAGGTCAAGGATTGATCATTTTGACCAAAGTTGACTATTTCGCCAGAGATTGGCTAACTGGGTCAATAATTGGTCATTAGGTCAAAATTGACTATTTTGACCAAATTTGACTTTTTCTTCAAAGGTTACCCTATTAGGTCAATGGGTGGTCATTAAGTCACAAATTAACTATTTTGACTAAAATTGACTTTTTAGTCAAAGTTGACATATCGTGTCAATGGTTTTGTCATTGGGTTAAGGATTGACCATTTTGACCAAAGTTGACTATTTGGTCAGAGATTAACTTATTGTGTCAATAATTGGTGATTAGGTCAAAAATTAACTATTTTGACCAAAATTGATTTTTTTGTCAAAAGTTAACCCATTGGGTCAACGGGGTGGTCATTGGGTCATAAATTGACCATTTTGACTAAAGATGACTTTTTGGTCAAAAGTTGACTTATTTTGAACAAAATTGAATTTTTTGTCAAAAGTTAACTCATTGGTTTAAAGAGGTGGTCATTGGGTCGAAATTGACCATTTTGACCAAAGTTGACTTTTTGGTCAAAAGTTGACCTATTTGGTAAATGAGTTGGTAATTGGGTTAAGAATTGGCCATTTTGACCAAAGATGACTTTTCGGTCAAAAGTTGACCTATTGGGTCAATGGGTTGGTCATTGGGTAAAAAATTGAGCATTTTGACCAGAGTTGACTTTATGGTAAAAAGTTGACATATTGTGTCAATGGGTGGTCATTAGGTCAAAAATTGACAATTTTGACCAAAATTGACTTTTTGGTCAAAACTTGACCTGTTGTGTCAGTGGGTGTCAATGGGTCAAGGATTGACCTATTTGCCCAAAGTTGACTCTTTGGTCAAAAGTTGACTTATTTGGTCAATGAGTTGATAAATGGTCAAGAATTGGCCATTTTGACCCAAGATGACTTTTGGTCAAAAGTTGATCTTTTGGGTCAATGGGTTAGTCATTTTATCAAAAATTAACCATTTTGGCCAAATATGACTTCTTGGTCAAAAGTTGACCTAATGGATCAATGGGTGGTCATTCAGTCAAAAATTGACTATTTTTACCAAAATTAACTATTTGGTCAAAAGTTGACCTATTGGGTCAATGGGTTTGTCATTGGGTAAGGATTGAACATTTTGACCAAAGTTAACTTTTTGGTCAGAGATTGACTTATTGGTTCAATAATTCGTCATTTAGTCAAAAATTAACTATTTTGACCAAATTTGAACTTTTGGTCAAAAGTTAACCCATTGAGTCAACGACGTGGACATTGGGTCAGAAATTGCCCATTTTGACCAAACTTGACTTTTTTGGTCAGAAGTTGACCTATTTGGTCCATGATTTGGTCATTGGGTCAAAAATTGACCATTGGAACAGAAATTGACAATTTTGACTAAAGATGCCTATTTGGTCAAAAGTTGACCTATTTTGACCAAAATTGAATTTTTTGTCAAAAGTTAAACTATTGGGTCAACGAGGTGGTAATTGGGTCAGAAATTGACCTTTTTGACTAAAAATGAATTTTTGGTCAGATGTTGACCTATTGGGCCAATGAGTTGGTCATTGGGTAAAAAATTGACCATTTTGACTAAAGTTGACTTTTTGGTCAAAAGTTGACCTTTTGGGTCAATGGGTCGTCATTAAGTAAAAAAATGATTATTTTGACCAAAATTGACTATTTGGTCAACAATTGATTATTTGGTCAATGGGTTTTTCATTGGGTCAAGGATTGACCATTTGACCAAAGTTGACTTTTTGGTTAGAGATTGACTTATTAGGTCAATAATTGGTCATTACTTCAAAAATTGACTATTTTGACCAAAATTTACTTTTTGATCAAAAGATGACATATTAGACAATGGGTTGGTCATTGGGTCAAGGATTGATCATTTTGACCAAAGTTGACTTTTTGGTTAAAAGTTGACATATTGGGTCAATGGGTTAGTCATTGGGTCAAGGATTGACCATTTTGACCAAAGTTGACCTTTTGGTTAGAGATTGGCTTACTGGATCAATAATTGGTCATTAGGTAAAAAATTGACTATTTTGACCAAATTTGATTTTTTGGGTCAAAAGTTGACCTATTGGGACAATGGGTATGTCATAAGGTCAAGGATTGACCATTTTGACAAAAGTTGACTTTTTAGTCAAAAGTTGACCTATTGGGTGAATGGGTTAGACATTAGGTTAAGGCTTGACCATTTTGACCAAAGTTCACTTTTTGGTCAGAGATTGACTTATTGGGTTAAAAATTGGTCATTTGGTCAAAAATTGATTATTTTGACCAAAATTAAATTTTTGGTAAAAAGTTGACCGATTGGGTCAATGGGGTGGTCATATGGCCAGAAATTGACCATTTTGACCAAAGTTGACTTTTTGGTCAAAAATGGACCTATTTGGTCAATGAGTTGGTAATTAGGTCAAGAATTGACCATTTTGACCGAAGATGACTTTTTGGAAAAAATTTGATCTATTGGGTCAATGGGTTTGTCATTGGGTCAAAAATTAACCATTTTGACCAAAGTTGACTCTTTGGTCAAAAGCTGACCTATTGGGTTAATGGGTCGTCATTAGGTAAAAAATAGATTATTTTGACCAAAATTGACTTTTTGGTCAAAAGTTTACTTATTCGACCAATGGGTTTATCATTGGGACAAGAATTGACCATTTCGACCAAAGTTGACTTTTTTGTCCGAGATTGACTTATTGGGTCAATAATTGGTTCCTTAGGTCAAAAATTGAATATTTTGACCAAAATTAAAATTTTTGTCAAAACTTAACCATTTGGGTAAACGGGGTCTTTGGGTCAGAAATTGACCATTTTGACCAAAGTTTATTTTTTAGTCAAAAGATGTCCTATTAGGCCAATGGGTTGGACATTGGGTCAATGATTGATCATTTTTACCAAAGTTAACTTTTTCATCAAAAGTTGACCTATTGGGTCAATGGGTTGGTTATTGGGTCAAGGATTGACCATTTTGACTAAAGATGACTATTTAGTCAAAAGTTGACCTATTGGGTCAAAGGGTTTTCATTCGGTAAAAAATTGACCATTTTGACCAAAGTTGAATTTTTGGTCAAAAGTTGACTTTTTGGTCAAAAGTTGACCTATTGGGTTAATGGGTGGTTATTAGGTCAAAAATTGATTATCTTGACCAAAATTGACATTTTGGTCAAAAGTTAATTTTTTTGTCATAGATTGACTTATTGGATCAATAATTGGTCATTAATTCAAAAATTGACTATTTTGACTAAAATTGACTTTTTGGTCAAAATTTGACCTATTAGGCCAATGGGTTGGTCATTGTGTCAACGATTGATCTTTTTGACCAAAGTTGATTTTTGGTCGAAAGTTGACTGTTAATGTCGATGGGTTGGTCGATTGGGTCGAAGATTGGCCATTTTGACCACTGATTGACTTTTTGGTCGGAGATTGGCTTCTTTGGGTCGATAATTAGTCTTTAGGTCGAAAATTGACTATTTTTACCAAAATTGACTTTTTGGTCGAAAGTCGATCTATTTGGTCGAAGGGTTGGTCATTGGATTCGATGATTCTACCATTTTGACCAAAGTTGAGTTTTGGTCGAAAGTTGACTGTTAGAGTCGATGGGTTTGTCATTAGGTCAAAGATTGACCATTATAACTAAAGTTGACTTTTGAGTCAAAGATTGACTTATTAGGTCAATAATTGGACATTAGATCAAAAATTGACTATTTTGACCAAAATTGACTTTTTGTTCAAAAGTTGACTTATTGGGTTAATGTGTTGGTCATTGGGTCAAGAATTGACCCTTTTGACCAAAGTTGACTATCTGGTAAAAAATTGACCTATTGGGTCAATGTGTTGGTCATTGGGTCAAAAATTGAACATTTTGACCAAAGTTGACTTTTTGGTAAAAAAATTGACCTATTGGGTCAATGGGTTGGTCATTGGGTTAAGGATTGACCATTTTGACCAAAGTTGACTTTTTAGTTAAAAGTTGACCTATTTTGACCAAAATTGAATTTTTGGTCAAAAGTTAACCCTTTGGTTGAACGGGGTGGTCATTGGGTTAGAAATTGACTATTTTGACCAAAGTTGACTTTTTGGTTAAAAGTTGACCTATTTAGTTAATGAGTTGGTAATTGGGTCAAGAGTTGACCATTTTAACCAATGATGAATTTTTGGTCAAAAGTTGACCTATTGGGTCAACGAGTTGGTCATTGGGTTAAAAATTGACCATTTTAACCAAAGTTGACCTTTTGGTCAAAAGTTAACTTATTGGGTCAATGGGTGGTCTTAGGTAAAAAATTGACTATTTTGACCAAAATTGACTTTTTGGTCAAAAGTTAACTTATTGGATCAATGGGTTTGTCATTGGGTCAAGGATTGACCATTTTGACTAAAGTTGACTTTTTGGTCAGGGATTGAAGTATTGGGTCAATAAATGGTCATTAATTCAAAATTTGACTATTTTGGTCATTAGGTCAAATTAGTTATTTTTACAAAAATAATTTTTTGGTGAAAGTTGACCCATTGGGTCAACGGAGTGGTCATTGGGTCACAAATTGATTATTTTGACCAAAGTTGACTTTTTGGTCAAAAGTTGACCCATTTGGTCGACGAGTTGGTAATTGGGTCAAAAATTGACCATTTTGACCAAAGATGACTTTTTGGTCAAAGTTGACCTATTGGGTCAACTGGTTAGTCATTGGGTCAAAAATTGACCATTTTGAACAAAAATGACTATTTGGCCAAAAGTTTATCTATTGGGTCAATGGGTTGGTCAATGGGTCAAAAATAGACCATTTTGACCAAAGTTGACATTTTTGTCAAATGTTATCCTATTGGGTCAATGGGTGGTCATTCAGTCAAAAATTTGGCTATTTTTACTAAATTTACTATTTGGTCAAAAGTTGACCGATTGGGTCAATGCGTTTGTCATTGGGTTAATGTTTGACTATTTTGACCAAAATTGACTTTTTGGTCAGAGCTTGACTTATTGGGTCAATAATTGGTCATTAGGACAAAAATTGACTCTTTTGACCAAAAGTGAATTTTTGGTCAAAAGTTAACCCATTGGGTCAACGGAGTGGTCGTTGGGTCAGAAATTAACCATTTTGACTAATGTTGACTTTTTGGTCAAAAGTTGACCTATTTGGTCAATGAGTTGGTCATTTGGTCTAGAATTGACCATTTTGAGCAAAGATTACTTTTTGGTCAAAAGTTGACCTATTGGGTCAATGGGTGGTCATCGGGTCAAAAATTAATTATTTTGACCAAAGTGGTCTTTTTTGTCAAAAGTTCACCTATTGGGTCAATGGTTGGTCATTAAGTCAAAAATTGACTATTTTGACCAAAATTAACTATTTGGTTAAAAGTTGACGTATTAGGTCAATGGGTTTGTCATTGTGTCAAGGATTGACCATTTTGACCAAATTTGACTTTTTGGTCTGAGATTGACTTATTGGGTCAATAATTTGTCATTAATTCAAAAATTCACTATTTTGACCAAAATTGACTTTTTGGTCAAACGTTGACCTATTAGGCCAATGGGTTGGTCATTAGGTCAAGGATTGACAATTTTGACCGAAGATAACTTTTTGATCATTAGATGACCTATTGGGTCAATGGGTTGGTCTTTGGGTCAAGGATTGACCATTTTGACCAAAGTTAACTATTTGGTCAGAGATTGGCTTACTGGAACAATAAATGGTCATTAGGTCAAAAATTGACTATTTTGACTAAAATTGATTTTTTGGTCTAAAGTTGAACTTTTAGGTCAATGGGTTGGTCATTGGGTCAAGGATTGACCATTTTGACCAAAGTTGACTTTTTGGTCAAAAGTTGTTTTATTGGGTCAATGGGTTGGTCATTGGGCCAGAAATTCACCATTTTGACTAAAGTTGACTTTTTGGTCAAAAATTAACCTATTTGGTCAATGAGTTGGTAATTAGGTCAAGAATTGACCATTTTGAGCGAAGATGACTTTTTGGACAAAATATTATCTATTGGGTCAATGGGTTTGTCATTGGGTCAAAAATTAACCATTTTGACCAAAGTTGACTCTTTAGTCAAAAGGTGACGAATTGGGTTAATGGGTCTTCATTAGGTAAAAAATTGACTATTTTGACCATAATTGACTTTTTGGTCAATAGTTGACCTATTTGGTTAATGGGTTTTTCATTGGGTCAAGAATTGGCCATTTTGACCAAAGTTGACTTTTTGGTCGAGATTGACTTATTAGATTGATAATTGGTCATTAGGTCAAAAATTGAATATTTTGACCAAAATTGAATTTTTTTTCAAAAGTTAACCCTTTGGGTGAACGGGGACATCATTGGGTCAGAAATTGACCATTTTGACGAAAGTATATTTTGAGTCAAAAGTTGACCTATTAGGCCAATGGGTTGGACATTGGGTCAAGGATTGATCATTTTGAACAAAGTTAACTTTTTGGTCAAAAGTTGTCCTTTTGGGTCAATGAGTTGGTCATTGGGTCAAGGATTGACCATTTTGACCAAAGTTGACTTTTTGGTCAAAAGTTGACTTATTGGGTCATTGGGTTAGTCATTGGGTCAAGGATTGACCATTTTGACCAAAGTTGACTTTTTGGTCAATAGTTGACCTATTAGGTCAATAATTGAACATTAATTAAAAAACTTACTATTTTGACCAAGATTGACTTTTTGGTTAAAAGTCGATCTATTTGTCTAGTGGGTTGGTCATTGGGTCAAGGATTAACGATTTTTACCAAAGTTGAGTTTTTGGTTAAAAGTTGACCTATTGGGTTAATGGGTTTGTCATTGGGTCAAAGATTAACCATTATGACTGAAGTTAACGTTTTGGTCAGAGATTGACTTATTGGGTCAATAATTAGACATTAGGTAAAAAATTGACTGTTTTGACCAAAATTGACTTTTTGTTCAAAAGTTGACTTTTTGGGTAAATGCGTTGGTCATTGGGTAAAGAATTGACCCTTTTGACCAAAGTTGACTTTTTGGTCAAAAGTTGACCTATTGGGTCAATGTGTTGGTCATTGGGTCAAAAATTGACCATTTTGACCAAAGTTGACTTTTTGGTCAAAAGTTGACTTATTGGGTCAATGGGTTGGTCATTGGGTCAAGGTCTGACCATTTTGACCAAAGTTAACTTTTTGGTTAATAGGTTGACCTATTTTGACCAAAATTGAATTTTTGGTCAAAAGATAATCCATTGGGCCAACCGGGTGGTCATTGGGTTAGAAATTAACCATTTTGACCAAAGTTGACTTTTTGGTCAAAAGTTGACCTATTTGGTCAATGAGTTGGTAATTAGGTCGAGAATTGACCATTTTGACTAAAGATGACTTTACAGTCGAAAGTTGATCTATTAGATTGATGGGTTGTTAATTGGGTCGAAAATTGACCATTTTGACCAAAGTTAACTTTTTGGTCAAAAGTTGACTATTGGGTTAATGGGTTGTTATTAGGTCGAAAATTAACTATTTTAACCAAAATTGACTTTTTAGTCAAAAGTTAACTTATTGGGTTAATGAGTTTGTCATTGGGTCAAGGATTGACTATTTTGACCAAAGTTGACTTTTTGGTCAGAGATTGATCTATTGGGTCAATAAATGATCATTAATTCAAAATTTGACTAATTTGGTCATTAGGTCAAAAAATTTACTATTCTTAGCAAAATTAAATTTTTGGACAAAAGTTCACCCATTGGGTTAACGGGATGGTCATTGGGTCAGAAATTGACCATTTTGACCAAAGTTGACTTTTTCGTCAAAAGTTGACATGTTTGGTGAATGAGTTGGTAATTGGGTAAAAAATTGACCATTTTGACCAAGATGACTTTTTGATCAAAAGGTGACTTATTGTGTTAACAGGTTGGTCAATGGGTCAATAATTGACCATTTTAACCAAAGTTGACTTTTTGGTCATAAGTTGACCTATTGGGTTAATGGGTTGTTATTAGGTCAAAAATTGACTATTTTGACCAAAATTGACTTTTTAGTCAAAAGTTAACCTATTGGGTTAATGAGTTTGTCATTGGGTCAAGGATTGACTATTTTGACCAAAGTTGACTTTTTGGTTAGAGATTGATCTATTTGGTCAATAAATGGTCACTAATTCAAAATTTGACTAATTTGGTCATTAGATCAAAAATTGACTATTTTTACCGAAATTAAATTTTTGGACAAAAGTTCAACCATTGGGTCAACGGGGTGGTCACTGGGTCAGAAATTGACCATTTTGACCAAAGTTGACTTTTTCATCAAAAGTTAACCTGTTTGGTCAATGAGTTGGTAATTGGGTCAAAAATTGACCATTTTGACCAAAGATGACTTTTTGGTCAAAAGGTGAGCTATTGTGTTAACAGGTTGGTCATTGGGTCAATAATTAACCATTTTAACCAAAGTTGACTTTTTGGTCAGAGATTGGCTTATTGGGTCAATAATTGGTCATTAATTCAAAAATTGACTATTTTGGTCATTAAGTCAAAAATTGACTATTTTGACCAAAATTAAGTTCTTGGTCAAAAGTTGACCCATTGGATCAACGGGGTGGTCATTGGGCCATAAATTGACCATTTTGACCAAAGATGACTTTTTGGTTTAAAGTTGACCTATTTGGTCAATGAGTTGGTAATTGGGACCATTTTGATTAAAAATGACTTTTTGGCCAAAAGTTTATCTATTGGGTCAATGGGTTGGTCATTAGGTCAAAAATTGACCATTTTGACCAAAGTTGACTTTTTTGTCAAAAGTTAACCTATTGGGTCAATGGGTGGTCATTCAGTCAAAAATTAGCTATTTTGACCAAAATTTACTATTTGGTCAAAATTTGACATATTGGGTCAATGTGTTTGTCATTGGGTCAAGGATTGACTATATTAACCAGAATTGACTTTTTGGTCAGAGATTAACTTATTGGGTCAATAATTGGTCGTTAGGTAAAAAATTGACTCTTTTGACCAAAAGTGAATTTTTAGTCAAAAGTTAATCCATTGGGTCAACGGGGTGGACATTTTGTCAAAAATTAACTATTTTGACCAAAGTTGACTTTGTGGTCAAAAGTTGACATGTTTTATCAATGAGTTGGTAATTTGGTCTAGAATTGACCATTTTGACCAAAGATGACTTTTTGGTCAAAAGTTGACCTATTGGGTTAAGGGGTGGTCAATGGGTAAGAAATTGACCATTTTGACCAAAGTGGACTTTTTGGTCAAAAGTTGATTTAGTGGGTCAATAGTGGTCATTATGTCAAAAATTGACAATTTTGACCAAAATTAACTATTTGGTTAAAAGTTGACCTATTAGGTCAAGGGGTTGTCATTGGGTCAAGGATTGACCATTTTGTCCAAAGTTGACTTTTTGGTCACAGATTAACTTATTGGGTCAATATTTTTTCATTAATTCAAAAATTGATTATTTTGACCAAAATTGACTTTTTGGTCAAAATTTAACTTATTAGGCCAATGGGTTGGTCATTAGGTCAAGGATTGACCATTTTGACCGAAGATAACTTTTTGGTCAAAAGTTGACCAATTGCGTCAATGAGTTGGCCATTAGGTCAAGGATTGGCCATTTTGACCAAAGTTGTATTTTTGGTCCGAGATTGGCTTACTGGGACAATAATTGGTCATTAGGTCAAAAAATGACGATTTTGACTAAAATTGATTTTTTGGTCTACAGTTAAACTATTGGGTCAATGGGTTGGTCATTGGGTCAAGGATTGACCATTTTGACCAAAGTTGAATTTTTGGTCAAAAGTTGACCTAGTGGGTCAATGGGTTGGTCAATGGGTTGGTCATTGGGTCAAAGATTGACCATTTTGACAAAAGTTAACTTTTTGGTCAGAGATTTGCTTATTGGGTCAATATTGGTCATTAGGTCAAAAATTTGGTCAGAGATTGACTTATTTTGACCAAAATTTAATTTTTGGTCAAAAGTTGACCCATTGGTTCAACGGGGTAGTGATTGGGTCAGAAATAGTCCATCTTGACCAAAGTTGACTTTTTGATCGAAAGTTGACCTATTTGGTCAATGTGTTGGTAATTGGGTCAAGGATTAACCATTTTCAACGAAGATGACTTTTCAGTCAAAATTTGATCTATTGGGACAATAAGTTAGTCAATGGGTCAAAAATTAACCATTTTGACCAAAATTGACTTTTTGGTCAAAAGATAAACTTTTGAGTCAATGGGTTTATCATTGGCTCGAGGATTGTCCATTTTGACCAAAGTTGAATTTTTGGTCAAAAGTTAACATATCGGGTCAACGAATTGGTCATTGGATCAAGAATTGATCATTTTAACTAAAGCTAACTTTTTGGTCAGAGGTTGACTTTTTGGGTCAATAATTGGTCATTAGGTCAAAAATTGATTATTTTGAACAAAATTAAATTTTTTGTTAAAAGTTAACCCATTGGGTCAACGGGGTGGTCATTCGGTCAAAAATTGACCATTTTTACCAAAATTGACTTTTTGGTCAAAAGTTGACCTATTTTGTCAATGGGTTGGTAATTGGGTCAAAAATTGACCATTTTGACTGAAGATGACTTTTTGGTCATAAATTGACCTATTGGGTCAATGGATTGGTCATTAGGTCAAAAATTGACAATTTTAACCAAATTTGACATTTTGGGCAAAAGTTGACCTATTGGGTAAATGGGTGGTCATTAGGTTAAAAATTGACTATTTTGACCAAAATTGACTTTTTGGTCAAAAGTTGACCTATTGGGTCATTGTGATTGTCATTGGGTCAATGATTGACCATTTTGACCAAAGTTAAATTTTTGGTCAGAGATTGACTTATTGGATCAATAATTGCTCATTAGGTCAAAAATTAAATATTTTGACCATAATAGAATTTTTGTTCAAAATAATGAATTTTTGGTCATAAGTTAACCCATTGGGTCAACGGAGAGGTCATTCGGTCAGAAATTAACCATTTTGACCAAAGTTGACTTTTTGGTCAAAAGTTGACCTATTTGGTCAATGAGTTGGTTTTTGGGTCAAGAATTGACTATTTTGACCAAATAGGACTTTTTTGGTCAAAAGTTGACCTGGTTAGGGTCAGATTGGTTGAGTCATTGTGCAAAAATTAACCATTTTAACCGAAGTTGACCTTTTTGGTCGAAAAGTTGACTTTATTAGGGTTAATGGGAGGTCATTAGGTCGAAGATTGACCTATTTTGATCGAAGTTGACTTTTTGGTTAAAAGTTGATCTATTGAGTTGATGTGTTTGTCATTGGGTCAATGATTGACCATTTTGACCAAAGTTGACTTTTTGGTCAGAGATTGACTTATTGGGTCAATAATTGGTCATTAGGTCAAAAGTTGTCTATTTTGACCAAAATAGAATTTTTGTTCAAAATAATGAATTTTTGGTCAAAAGTTAACCCATTGGGTCAACGGAGAGGTCATTGGGTCAGAAATTGACCATTTTGACCAAAGTTGACTTTTTGGTCAAAAGTTGACCTATTTGGTCAATGAGTTGGTAATTGGGTCAAGAATTGTCTATTTTGACCAAATATAACTTTTTTGGTCAAAAGTTGACTGATAGGGTCAATGAGTTGCTCATTGGGCAAAAATTAACCATTTTAACCAAAGTTGACCTTTTGGTCAAAAGTTTACCTATTAGGTTAATGGGAGGTCATTAGTTCAAAAATTGACTTATTTTGACCAAAGTTGACTTTTTGGTCAGAGATTAACTTATAGGGTAAATAATTGTTCATTAATTCAAAAATTAACTATTTTGACCAAAATTGACTTTTTGGTTAAAAGTTGACCTATTAGGTCAATGGTTTGGTCATTGGGTCAAGGATTGGTCATTTTGAACAAAGTTGACTTTTTGATCAAAATTTGACCTATTGGGTCAATGGGTTAGTCATTGGGTCAGGGATTGACCAATTTGACCAAAGTTGACTTTTTAGTCAGTGATTGGCTTACTGGGTCAATAATTGGTCACTAGGTCAAAAATTGATTATTTTAACCAAAATTGGCTTTTTGGTCAAAAGTTGACCTATTAAGTCAATGAGTTAGTCATTGGGTCAAGGATTGACCATTTTGACCAAACTTGACTTTTTTGTCAAAAGTTGACCTATTGGGTCAATGGGTTGGTCAGTGGGTCAAGGATTAACCATTTAGACCAAAGTTGACTTTTTGGTCAGAGATTGGCTTATTTGGTCAATAATTGGTCCATAGGTCAAAAATTGATTATTTTGAAAAAATTAAATTTTTGGTCAAAAGTTGACCCATTGGGTCATCGGAGTGGTCATTGGGTCAGAAATTAACCATTTTGACCAAAGTTAACTCTTCAATCAAAAGTTGATATATTTGGTCGATGAGATGGTAATTGGGTCAAGAATTGACCATTTTGACCGAAGATGACTTTTTGGTCAAAAGTTGATCTTTTGGGCCAATGGGTTGGTCGTTAGATCGAAAATTGACCATTTTGACCAAAGTTGACTTTTTGGAGAAAGTTGACTGTTAGATCGATGGGTGGTCATTAGGTCGAAAATAGACTATATTTATCATAATTGACTTTTGGTCAAAAATTGGGTAAATGGGTTTGTCATTAGGTTAACGATTGAACATTTTAACCAAAGTTGAATTTTTGGTCAGAGATTGATTTATTAGGTCAATAATTGGTCACTAGGTCAAACCTTTACTATTTTAACCAAAATTTAATTTTTTGTCAAAATTTAACCCATTGAGATCAATAGGGTGGTCATTGGGTAAAAATTAACCATTTTGACCAAAGATTACTTTTTGGTCAAAAGTTGACCTATTGGGTCAATGGGTTGATCATTGGATCAAAAATTGTCCATTTTAACCAAAGTTGACTTTTTGGTCAAAAGTTGACTTTTTGGTCAAAAGTTGACCTATTGAGTCAATGGGTAGTCATTAGGTAAAAAATTGACTATTTTGACCAACATTGACCTTTTGATCAAATGTTAACCTTTTCGGTCTACGGTTTTGTCATTGGGTTAAGGATTGACCACTTTGGCCAAAGTTGACTTTTTGGTCAGAGATTGACTTATTGGGTCAATAATTGGTCATTAATTCAAAAATTGACTATTTTGACCAAAATTGACTTTTAAGTTAAAAGTTGACCTATTAGGCTGATGGGTTGAGTCAGATTTGGATTGAGGATTGGTCATTTTAACCAAAGTTGACTATTTGAGTCGAAAGTTGACCTATTAGATCCGATGGGTTGGTCATTGGGACAAGGATTGACTATTTTGACCAAAGTTGACTTTTTGGTCAGAGATTGGCTTACTGGGTCAATAATTGGTCATTAGGTTAAAATTTGACTATTTTGAGCAAAATTGACTTTTTGGTCAAAAGTTGACCTACTTAGTCAATGGGTTGGTCATTGGGTCAAGGATTGATCATTTTCAGCAAAGTTGACTTTTAGTCAAAAATTGACCTATTGGGTCAATGGGTTGGTCATTGGGTCAAAGAATAACCATTTAGAGCAAAAGTTGACGTTTTGGTCAGAGATTGACTTATTGGTCAATAATTGGTCATTAGGTCAAAAATTGATTATTTTGAAAAAATTAAAATTTTGGTCAAAAGTTGACCCATTGGGTCAACGGGTTGGTCCTTGGGTTAAAAATTGACAATTTTGACCAAAGTTGACTTTTTGGTCAAAGTTGACCTATTTGGTCGATGAGATGGTAATTGTATCAAGAATTGACCATTTTGACCGAAGATGACTTTTTTGTCAAAAGTTCATCTTTTGAATAAATGGGTTGGTCATTGGGTCAAAAATTGACCATTTTGACCAAAGTTGACTTTTTTTGTCAAAAGTTGACCTATTGGGTCGATGGGTGGTCATTAGGACAAGAATTGATTATTTTGACCATGATTGACTTTTTTGTCGAAAGTTGACTGTTAGATTGATGTGTTTGTCATTAGATCAGAGGATTTGCCATTTTGGGTCAAAGTTGACCTATTGGGTCGATAATTGTCATTAATTCGAAAATTGACTATGTTGACCAAAATAGACTTTTAGTCAAAAGTTGACCCGATTAGGCGATGGGTCGACGGGGTGGTCATTAGGTAAAAATTAACCATTTTGACAAAGATTACTTTTTGGTCGAAAGTTGACTTGTTGGATCCGATGGGTTGGTCATTAGGTCAAAAATTGTCCATTTTAACCAAATTTGACTTTTTGGTCGAAAGTTGACTGTTAGATCGATGGGTAGTCATTAGGTCAAAATTATTATTTTGACGAAAATTGACCTTTTGGTCAAATGTTGACCTTTTGGGTATATGGGTAATTCATTTGGTAAAGGATAGACAATTTTGATAAAAGTTGACTTTCTGGACAAAGATTGAGTTATTGGGTCAATAATTGGTCATTAAGTCAAACATTTACTATTTTAACCAAAATTGAATTTTTTTTCAAAATTTAACCCATTGGATCAATGAAATTTGAGTCATTAGGTCGAGAAATTGACCATTTGACCGAAGTTGACTTTTGGTCAAAATTTGACCTATTTGGTCAATGAGTTGCTAATTGGGTTAAGAATTGACCATTTTGACCAAAGATTACTTTTTGGTCAATGGGTTGGTCATTGGGTCAAAAATTGACCTTTTTGACCAAAGTTGACTTTTTGGTCAAAAGTTGACCTATTAGGTTAATGTGTGGTCATTATGTCAAAAATTGACTTTTTGGTCAAATGTTGACTTTTTGGATTAATGGGTTTGTCATTGGGTCAAGGATTGACCATTTTGAACAAATTTGACTTTTTGGACAGAGATTGACTTATTGGGTCAATAATTGGTCATTAATTAAAAAATTAACTATTTTGACCAAAATTAACTTTTTGGTCAAAAGTTGACCTATTAGGTCAATGAGTTGGTCATTGGGTCAAGGATTGATCATTTTGACCTAAGTTGACTCTTTGGTCAAAAGTTGACTATGTTGGTCAGACGGGTTAGTCATTAGGTCGAGCATTGACCATTTTGACCAAAGTTGACTTTTGGTCGAGAGATTGGTTTATTGGGTCGATAATTGGTCATTAGGTCAAAAATTGACTATTTTGACAAAAGTTGACTTTTTTGTCAAAAGTTGACCTATTGAGTCAATGGGTTTGTCATTGGGTCAATGATTGACCATTTTGAGCAAAGTTGTCTTTTTGGTCAAAAGTTGACCTATTGGGTCAATGGGTTGGTCATTAGGTCAAGGATTTACCATTTTGACCAAAGTTAACTTTTTGGTAAGAGATTGACTTATTGGGTCAATAATTGGTCATTAGAGTCGAAAATTGATTATTTTGAAAAAATTAAATTTTTGGTCGAAGTTGATCCTTGGAGTCGACGGAGGTGAGTCATTGGGTCAAAAATTGACCATTTTGACCAAAGTTGACTTTTTGGTCAAAAGTTGACCTATTTGGGCAATGAGATGGTAATTGGGTCAAGAATTGACCATTTTTACCGAAGATTACTTTTGGGTCAAAGTTGATCTTTTGGGTCAATGGCTGGGTCATTTGGTCAAAATTTGACCATTTTGACCAAAGTTGACATTTTAGTCAAAAGTTAACGTATTGGGTCAATTGGTGGTCATTCGGTCAAAAATTGACTATTGGGTCAATGGGTTGGTCATTGCGTAAAAGATTGACAATTTTGACCAAAATTGACTTTTTGGTCAAATGTTGACCTATTAAGTCATGGGTTGGTCATTGCGTCAAGGATTGACCATTTTGATTAAAGTTGATTTTTTTGGTCAGAAATTAGTTTATTGGGTCAATAATTGGTCATTAGGTCAAAAATTGATTATTTTGACAAAAATTAAATTTTTGGTCGAATGAGTTGATGCTGTTGGGTCGAGAATTGACCATTTTAACCAAAGTTAACTATTTGGTCAAAAGTTGACCTATTTGGTCTATGAGTTGTTAATTGGGTCAAGAATTGACCAATTTGACCGAAGAAGACTTTTTGGTCAAAAGTTGATCTATTGGGTCAACGGGTTAGTCACTGGGCCAAAAATTGCCCAATTTAAACATAGTTGATTTTTTGGTCAAAAGTTGACCTTTTGGGTCAATAGGTTGGTCATTGAGTCAAGGATTGACCATTTTGACCAAAGTTGACTTTTTGGTCAGAGATTGGCTTCTTGGGTCGATAATTGGTCATTAGGTCGAAATTTGGCTACATTTTAACCAAAATTGATTTTTGGTCGAAAGTTAACTCGTTAGATTGATAGGTGGTCATTGGGTCAAAAATTGAGAATTTTGACCAAAGATGACTTTTTGGTCAAAAGTTGATCTACTTTGACCAAAATTGAGTTTTTTGTCAAAAGTTAACCCGTTGGGTGAACGGGGTGGTCATTGGGTCAGAAATTGACCATTTTGACTAAAGTTGACTTTTTGTTCAAAAGTTGACCTATTTAATTAATGAGTTGGTAATTGGGTCAAGAATTGACCATTTTGGCAAAAGATCACTTTTGGTCAAAAGTTGACTTATTGGGTCAACGGTTTAGTCATTCAAAAATTGACCATTTTGACCAAAGTTTACTTTCTGGTTAAAAATTGGACTATTAGGTCAATGGTTGGTGATTAGGTAAGAAATAGACTATTTTAACCAAAATTGACTTTTTGCTCAAAAGTTTACCTATTGGGTCATTGAGTTTGTCTTTGGGTCAAGGATTGACCATTTTGACCAAAGTTGACTTTTTTGTCAGAGATTGACTTATTGGGTCAATAATTGGTCATTTGTTCAAAAATTGACTATTTTGGTCTATATGCCAAAAATTGACCATTTTGACCAAAGTTGACTTTTTAGTAAAAAGTTGACCTATTTGGTCAATGAGTTGGAAATTGGGTCAAGAATTGACCATTTTGACCAATGATGACTTTTTGGTCAAAAATTGACATATTGGGTCAATCAGTTGGTCATTGGGTCAAAAATTGATCACTTTGACCAAAGTTGACTTTTTGGTCTTAAGTTGACCTATTAGGTTAATGGGTGGTCATTTGGCCGAAAATTGACTATTTTGACTAAAATTGACTTTTCAGTCAAATATTGACTTTTTGGGTCAATGAGTTTGTTATTGGGTCAAGGATTGACCATTTTGACCAAAGTTGACTTTTTGGTCAGAGATTGACTTAATTGGTCAATAATTGGTCATTAATTCAAAAATTAACTATTTTGACCAAAATTGACTTTTTGGTCAAATTTTTACCTATTAGGCCAATGGGTTGGTCATTGGGTCAAGGATTGATCATTTTGACCAAAGTTGACTTTTGGTCGAAAGTTGACCTATCAAGTCGATGGGTTAGTCATTAGATTCGAGCATTGACCATTTTGACCAATGTTGACCTTTGGGTCAGAGATTTGCTTACTGGGTCAATAATTGGTCATTAAGTCAACAATTGACTATTTTGAACAAAATTATCTTTTTGGTCAAAAGTTGATATATTGGGTCAATGGGTTGGTCATTGGGTCAAAAATTGACCATTTTGACAAAAATTAACTGTTTGGTCAAAAGTTAACTAATTGGGTCAATTGGGTGGTCATTAAGTCAAAAATTGACTATTTTGACCAAAATTGACTTTTTGGTCAAAATTTAACATATTGACCAATGAGTTGGACATTATGTCAAAAAATGACTATTTTGACTAAAATTGACTTTTTGGTCAAAAGTTGATCTATTGTGTCATTGGTTCAAAGATTGTCCATTTTGACCATAGTTGACTTTTTGGTCAAAAGTTGACTGATTTGGTCACTGGGTTGGGCATTGGGTCAAGGATTGACCATTTTGACTAAATTTAACTTTTTGATCAGAGATTGACTTATTTGGTCAATAATTGGTAATTAGGTAAAAAATTATCTATTTTGACCAAAACTGAATTTTTGGTCAGATGTTGACCCATTGGGTCAATGGGGTGGTCATTAGGTAAAAAATTGACCATTTTAACTGAAGTTGACTTTTTGGTCAAAAGTTGACATATTGGGTCGATAGAGTTGGTCATTAGGTAAAAAATTGACTATATTGACCAAAATTAACTTTTAGTTAAAAATTGACCTATTGTGTCGATGGGTTGGTCATTGTGTCGAGGATTGACTATTTTGACTAAAGTTAACTTTTGGTCGAAAGTTGTCTATTGGGTCGAATGGGTTGGTCGTTGGGTCTAGGATTGACCATTTTGTCCAAAGTTGACCTTTTGGTCGAGAGATTGACTTATTGGATTCGATAATAGGTCATTATGTCAAAAATTTACTATTTTAGTCAAAATTTTACCTATTGGGTCTATAGGTTGTTCATTGGGTCAAAGATTGACTAGTTTGACCCTAGTTGACTTTTTGGTCAAACGTTAACCGATTGGGTTAATTGGCCGGTCACTGGGTCAGAAATTGACCATTTTAACCAAACTTGACTTTTTGGTTAAATGTTGACTTATTGGGTTAATGGGGTGGTCATTAGGTCAAAAATTGAAAATTTTGACCAAAATTAACTTTTTGGTAAAAGGTTGACCTATTGGGTCAATGTGTTGGTCATTATGTCAAGGATTGACAATTTTGACCAAAGTTGACTTTTTGGTCGAAAGTTGACCTATTGGGTCAATGGGTTGGTTATTGAGTAAAAGATTGACAAATTCGACCAAAATTGACTTTTTGGTCAAATGTTGACCTATTGGCTCAATGGGTTGGTCATTGGGTCAAGGATTAACCCTTTTGATTAAAGTTGATTTTCTGGTCAGAAATTGACTTATTGGGTCAATAATTGATCATTAGGTTAAAAATTGATTATTTTGACCAAAATTAATTTTTTGTCAAAAGTTGATCCATTGGGTCAACAGGGTTATTATTGGGTCAGAAATTGACCATTTTAACCAAAGTTGACTTTTTGGTCAAAAGTTGACCATTTGGTCAATGCGTTGTTAATTGGGTCAAGAATTGACCATTTTGACCGATGAAGACTTTTTGGTCAAAAGTTGTTCTATTGGGTCAATGGGTCAAAAATTGCCAATTTTGACTAAAGTTGACTTTTTGGTTAAAAGTTGACCTATTGGGTCAATGGGCTTGTCATTAGATCAAGAATTGAACATTTTGGTCGAAGTTGACTTTTTGGTCAGATAATGGCTTACTGGGTCAATTAGGTAAAAAATTGGTAATTTTGACCCAAATTAAATTTTTGGTCAAAAGTTCACCCATTGGGTGAACGGGTGGTCATTGCGTCAGAAATTGATAATTTTGACCAAAGATGACTTTTTGGTCAAATGTAGATCTACTTTGACCAAAATTGAATTTTTGGTCAAAAGTTAACCCATTGGGTCAACGGAGTGGTCATTGGGTCAGAAATTGACCATTTTGACAAAAGTTGACTTTTTGGTCAAAAGTTGACTTACTTGGTCAGTGAGTTGGATTGGGTCAAGAATTGACCATTTTGACAAAAGATGACTTTTGGTTAAATGTTGACCTATTGTGTCAATGAGTTAGTCATTAAGTTAAAAATTGACCATTTTGACCAAAGTTGACTTTCTAGTTAAAAGTTAACTTATTGGGTCAATGGGTAGTGATTAGGTAAAAAATTGACCATTTTTACCAAAGATGAATTTTTCATCAAAAGTTGACCTAAAGGGTCAATGGGTGGTCATTCAGTTAAAAATTGACTATTTTTACCAAAATTGACTATTTGGTCAAAAGTTGACATATAGGGTCAATGGGTTTGTCATTATGTCAAGGATTGACCATTTTGACCAAAGTTGACTTTTTGGTCAGAGATTGACTTATTGGGTCAACAATTGGTCATTAATTAAAAAATTGACTATTTTGGTCATTAGGTCAAATGACTATTTTGACCAAAACTTAATTTTTGGTCAAAAGTTGACCCATTGGGTCAACGAGGTAGTCGTTGGGTCAAAAATTGACCATTTTGACCAAAGTTAACTTTTTGGTCAAACGTTGTCCTATTTGGTCAATGAGTTGGTCATTGGGTCAAGAATTGATCATTTTGACCAAAGATGACTTTTTAGTCAAAAGTTGACTTATTGGGTCAATGGGTGGTCATTTAGTCAAAAATTAACTATTTTGACCCAAATTGACTATTTTGTCTTAAGTTGACCTGTTTTGTTAATGGGTTTGTCATTGGGTCAAGGATTGACCGTTTTGACTAAAATTGAATATTTGGTCAGAGATTGACTTAATGGGTCAATAATTGGTCATTAGGTCAAAAATTGAATATTCTGACAAAAATTGAATTTTGGTCAAAGTTAACCATTAGATCAATGGGTTAGTCATTGGGTTAGAAATTGACCATTTTGACCAAAGTTAACTTTTTGGTCGAAAGTTGATCTATTTGGTCGATGAGTTGGTAATTGGGTTAAGAATTGATCATTTTGACGAAGAAGACTTTTTGGTCAAAAGTTGATCTATTTGGTCAATGGTTTAGTCATTGGGTCAAAAAATGACCATTTTGACCAAACTTGACTTTTTGGTCAAAAGTTAACTTATTGGGTCAATGGGTTGGTCATTGTGTCAAGGATTGACCATTTTGACCAAAGTTGACTTTTTGGTCAGAGATTGGCTTCTGTGGGTCGATAATTGGTCATTAGGTGAAAATTGTCTATTTTGACCAAAATTGACTTTTTGGTGAAAAGTTTACTTATTAGGTCGATGGGTGGTCATTAAATCGAAAATTAAGCTATTTTGACCGAAATTTACTTTTTGGTCGAAAGTTGACTTATTAGATCGATGGGTTTGTCATTAGGTCGAGGATTGACCACTTTGACGAAAGTTGACTTTTTAGTCGAAGATGGACTTATTAGATCGATAATTGGTCATTGAATTCGAAAATAGTTATTTTGACCAAAATTGAATTTTTGGTCGAAAGTTTACCCATTAGATTGACGAGTGGTCATTGGGTCAGAAATTGTTAATTTTGATCAAAGATGACTTTTTGGTCAAAAGTTGATCTATTTTGTCCAAAATTGAATTTTTTGTCAAAAGTTAATTCATTGGGTGAACGGGGTGGTAATTGTACCAGAAATTGACCATTTTGACAAAAATTGACTTTTTGGTCAAAACTTAACCTATTAGGTCAATGAATTTGTAATTGGGTCAAGAATTGACCATTTTAAGAAAAGATTACTTTTTGGTCAAAAGTTGACCTATTGGGTTAATGGGTTAGTCTCTGGGTCAAAAATTGACCATTTTGACCAAAGTTGACTTTTTTGTTAAAAGTTCACCTATTGGGTCAATTGGTGGTTATTAGGTCAAAAATTGACTATTTTGACCAAAATTGACTTTTTGGTCGAATGTTTACCTATTGGGACAATGAGTTTGTCATTGGGTCAAGGATTGACAATTTTGATCAAAGTTGACTTTTTGGTCAGAGATTGACTTATTAGGAATAATTGGTCATTAATTCAAAAATTTACTATTTTGGTCATTAGGTTAAAAATTGACAATTTTGAACCACTGGGTCAACGGGGTGGTCATTGGGTCAGAAATTGACCATTTTGGCCAAAGTTGACTTTTTGGTCAAAAGTTGACATATTTGGTCAATTAATTCGTAATTGGGTCAAGAATTGACCATTTTGACCAAATATGACTTTTTGGTCTAAAATTGATTTATTGGGTCAAAGGGTTGGTCATTAGGTCAACAATTGACAATTTTGACCAAAGTTGATATTTTGGTCAAAAGTTGACCTATTGGGTCAATGGGTGGTCATTCAGTCAAAAATTGACTATTTTGACCAAAATTGATAGTTTTGTGCAAAATTGACTATTTTTACCAAACTTGAGTATTTTTTCATAAATTGACCTATTAGGTTAATGGGTTTGTCATCGGGTCAAGGATTGATGATTTTGACCAAAATTGAATCTTTGGTCAGAGATTGACTTATTGGGTCAATATTTGGTCATTAGGTCAAAAAATAACTATTTTGACCAAAATTGAATTTTTGGTCAAAAGTTAACCCATTGGGTCAACGGGGTGGTCATTGAGTCAGAACTTGAACATTTTTACCAAAGTTGACTTTTAGGTAAAAAGTTAACCTATTTGGTCAATGAGTTGGTAATCTGGCTAAGAATTGACCATTTTGACCAAAGATGACTTTTTGGTCAAAAGTTGACCTAATGGGTCAATGGGTTGGTCATTGAGTCAAAAATTAACCATTTTGACCAAAGTTGACTTTTTGGTCAAAAGTTGACCTATTGGGTGAATAGGTGGTCATTAGGTCAAAAATTGACTATCGTGACCAAAATTGACTTTTTGGTCGAAAGTTGGTCAATGGGTTGGTCATTCGGTCAAGGATAGACCATTTTGACCAAAGTTGACTTTTTGGTCAGAGATTGACCTTTTGGGTCAATATTTATTCATTAGGTCAAAAATTGACTTTTTTGACAAAAATTAAATTTTTGGTCAAAAGTTAACCCTTTGGGTCAACGAGGAGATCATTAGGTCAGAAATTGAGCATTTTGACCAAAGTTAACTTTTTGGTTAAAAGTTGACCTATTTGTCAATGAGTTAGTACTTGGGTGAAGAATTGACCATTTTGACCAAATATGACTTTTTGATCAAAAGTTGTCCTATTGGGTCAATGGGTAAAAAATTGACTTTCACCAAAGTTGAATTTTGGTCAAAAGTTGAGTATTGGGTCAATGGGCAGTCATTTGGTCAAAAATTGACTATTTTGACCAAAATTGACTTTTTGGTCAAAAGTTCACCTATTAGGTCAATGGGTTTGCCATGGGTCAAGGATTGACCATTTTGACTAAAGTTGACTTTTTGGTCAGAGATTGACTTATTGGGTCAATAATTGTTCATTAATTCAAAAAATGACTATATTGATCAAAATAGACTCTTAATTAAGTGACCTATTAGGCGAATGGGTTAGTCATTAGGTCGAGGATTGATCATTTTGACCAAAGTTGACATTTTAGTCGAAAATTGACTGTTAGGTCATTGGGTTGGTCATTGGTTCAGGATTGACCATTTTGACGAAGTTGACTTTTTGGTCGAGAGATATGCTTGAGGTCGATAATTGGTAATTAGGTCGAAAATTGATTATTTTGACCAAAATTGACTTTTAGTCGAAAGTTGACTTATTGGGTCAATGCGTTGGACATTGGGTTAAGGATTGACCATTTTGACCAAAATTATATTGTTGGTTAAAAGTTGACCTAATTGGTCAATGGTGGTCATTGGGTTAATAGTTGACCATTTTGACAAAAGATGACATTTTGGTCAAAAGTTGACTTATTTTGACCAAAATTGAATTTTTGGTCAAAAGTTAACCCATTAGGTCAACGGGGTGGTCATTGGGTCAGAATTAAGCATTTTGACCAATGTTGACTTTTTGGTCAAAAGTTGATCTATACGGTCAATGAGGTTGTAATTAGGTCGAAATTGACCATTCGACAAGATGTCTTTTTAGTCGAAAAGATGACCGATTAGGTCGATGGGTTAGTCATTCGATAGAAAATTGACCATTTTAACCAAAGTAAACTTTTTGGTCAAACGTTAACATATTGGGTCAATGGGTGGTCATTAGGTAAAAAATCAACTATTTTGACCAAAATTGACTTTTTGGTCAAAAGTTGACTTATTGGGTTAATGGGTTTATCATTGGGTCAAGGATTGACCAAAGTTGACTTTTTGGTCAAAGATTGACTTATTGGGTCAATAATTGGTCATTAATTTTAAAATTGACTATTTTGACCAAAATTGACGTTTGGTCAAAAGTTGACCTATTAAGCCAACGGGTTGGTCAATGGGTCAAGGATTAATCATTTTGACAAAAGTTGACTTTTTGGTCAAAAGTTGACTATTAGGTCGATAAATTTGGTCGTTAGGTCGAAGTTGACCAAAGTTGACTTTTTGATCAGAGATTGGCTTATTGGGTCAATAATTGGTCATTAGGTCAAAAATTGACTATTTTGACCAAAATTGACTTTTTGATCAAAAGTTGACCTTTTTGGTTAATGGGTTGTTCATTGAGTCAAGGATTGACCATTTTAACCAAAGTTGACTTTTTGTTCAAAACTTGACTGTTTAGTCGATGGGTTGAGTCATTAGGTTGAGGATTAACCATTTTGACCAAAGTTGACTTTTGGTAAGGGATTGACTTATTAGATCGATAATTGGTCATTAGATTCGAAAATTGATTATTTTGAACAAAATTAAATTTTTGGTCGAAAGTTGACCCATTGGATTGACGGGGTGAGTCAATGGGAAGTTAGTACATTTTAACGAAAGTTGACTTTTTGGTGAAGTTGACTATTGGATCGATGAGTTGGTAATTAGGTCAAGAATTGACTATTTTGACCGAAGATGACTTTTCAGTCAGAAGCTGATCTATTGGATCAATGGGTTGGTCATTGGGTCATAAATTGACCATTTTGACCAAAGTTGAATTTTTGGTCAAAAGTTGACCTATTGGGTCAATGGTTTGTGGTCATTGAGTCAAGGATTGATGATTTTGACAAAAGTTGACCTATTGGGTCAATAGGTTGGTCATTGGGTCAAGGATTGACCCTTTTGACCAAAGTTGACTTTTTGGTCAGAGATTGGCTAACTGAGTCAATAAATGTCATTAGGTCAAAAATTGGTATTTTGATCGAAGTTTGACTTTTTGGTCGAAAGTTGACTGATTGGGTCGATGGGTTGGTCATTGGATCGAGGATTGACCATTTTGACAAAGTTGAGTTTTTGTTCGAAAGTTGACTTGTTAGATTGATGGGTTGAGTCATTGGGTCGAAGGTTGACCATTTTGACCAAACTTGACTTTTTGGTCGAGAGAATGACTTATTGAGTCGATAATTGGTCATTAGGTCAAAATTTGATTATTTTGACAAAAAATAAATTTTTGGTTAAAAGTTGACCATTGGGTCAACGGGATTGTCATTGGGAAATTGACCATTTTGACCAAACTTGACTTTTTGGTCAAAAGTTGACCTATTTGGTCAACGAGTAGGTAATTAGGTCAAGAATTGACCATTTTGACGGAAGATGACTTTTTTGTTTAGAAGTTGATCTATTGGGTCAATGGGTTGGTCATTGGTTCAGAAATTGACCATTTTGCCCAAATTTGACTTTTTGGTCAAAAGTTGACCTATTGTGTCATTGGATTGGTCATTGGGTCAAGGATTGACCATTTTGACCAAATTTAACTTTTTGGTCAGAGATTCGCTTGCTGGGTCAATTGACTTTTTAGTCAATGGGGTGGTCATTAGGTCAAAAATTGAGTATTTTTACCAAAATTGTCTTTTTTGTCAAAAGTTGACTTATTTGGTTATTAGGTAAAGGATTGACCATTTTGACCAAAGTTGAGTTTTTGGTCAAAAGTTGACCTATTGGATTAATGGGTTGGTCATTGGGTCAAGGATTCACCATTTTGACCAAAGTTGACTTTTTTGCCAGAGATTGACTTATTGGGTCAATGGTGTGGTCATTAGGTCAAAAATTGACTATTTTGACTAAAATTGACTTTTTGGTCAAAAGTTGACCTATTGTTCATTGGGTCAGTGATTGTACATTTTGACCAAAGTTGAATTTTTGGTCAATGGGTTGGTCATTAGGTCAAGGATTGACCATTTTTACCAAAGTTGAATTTTTGGTCAGAGATTGAGTTAATGGGTCAATAATTGGTCATTAGGTTAAAAAAGGACTATTTTGACCAAAATTAAAATTTTGATGAAAGTTGAGCCATTAGGTTGATAGGGTTGTCATTAGGTCAGAAATTGACCATTTTTTACCAAAGTTGACTTTCTGGTCAAAAGTTGGCCTATTGGGTCAATGGGGTGGTCATTAGGTCAAAAATTGACTATTTTGATCCAAATTGACTCCTTGGTCAAATATTGAACTTTTGGGTAAATGGGTTGGTTATTGGGTCAAGGATTGACCATTTTGACCAATGTTGACTTTTTGGTCAAAAGTTGACATATTCAATTGGTTGGTCATTGGGTCAGAAATTAACTATTTTGATCAATGTTGACTTTTTGGTCAAATGCTAACCCATTGGGTCAATGGGTTTGTCATTAGGTCCTGAACTAACCATTTTGACCAAAGTTGACTTTTGTTAAGAGATTGACTTATTGGGTAAATAAATGTGTCATTAGGTCAAAAATTGACTATTTTGACTAAAATTGACTTTTTGGTGAAGTTGACACGATTTATTAAATGGGTTGGTCATTGGGTCATGGATTGATCATTTCACCAAAGTTAACTTTTTGTTGAAAAGTTGACTGATTAGGTCGATGAGTTGGTCAGTGGGTCAGGATTGTCCATTTTGACCAAGTTAGATTTTGTAGTGACAATTGACTTATTAGGTCAATGGGGTGGTTATTCGGTCAAAAAGTGAATATTATGACAAGAATTGACTTTTTGATCAAAAGATGACCTATTGGGTCAGTGCGTTGGACATTGTGTTAAGGATTGACCATTTTGACCAAAATTGTCTTTTTGGTCAAAAGTTGACCTAATTGGTCAATGGGTGGTCATTAGTTCAAAATTTGATAATTTTGACCAAAATTAAATTTTTGGTCAAAAGTTGACCTATTGTGTCAATGGGTTGGTCATTGGGTCATGGATTGACCATTTTAACCAAAGTTGACTTTTTGGTCAAAAGTAGGACTTTTGGGTTAATGGGTTAGTCATTGGGTTAGAAATTGACCATTTTGACGAAAGTTGACTTTTTGGTCAAAAGTTGGCTTACTGTGTCAATAATTGGTCATTAGGTCAAAAATTGACTATTTTGACCAAAATTGAATTTTTGGTCAAATGTTGACTTATTGGGTCAATGGATTGGTCATTAGATCAAGATTGACCATTTTGACCAAAGTTAACTTTTTGGTCAAAAGTTGACATATTGGGTTAATGGGATGGTCATTGGGTCAAGGACTGACCATTTTGACCAAAGTTGATTTTTTGGTCAGTGATTGACTTATTGGGTCAATAATTGGTCATTAGGTCAAAAATTGATTATTTTCACCAAAATTAAATTTTTGGTCAAGAGTTGACCCATTGGGTCAACGGGGTGGTCATTGGGTCAGAAATTGACCATTTTGACCAAAGATGGCATTTTGGTCAAAAGTTGACTTATTTTGACCAAAATTGAATTTTTGGTCAAAAGTTAACCCATTGGGTCAACGGGGTGGTCATTGGGTCAGAAATTGACCATTTTGGCCAAAGTTGACTTTTTGGTCGAAAGTTGACTGTTGGTCAATGAGTTGGTAATTGGGTCAAGAATTGACCATTTTGACCAAAGAAGACCTTTTGGGTCAAAAGTTGAGCCTAATGGGTCAATGGGTTAGTCATTCGGTCAAAAATTGACCATTTTAACCAAAGTTGACTTTTTTGTTAAAAGTTAACCTATTGGGTCAATGGGTGGTCATTAGGTTGAAAATTGACTCTTTTGACCAAAATTTCCTTTTTGGTCAAAGATTGACTTTTTAGTCGATCAGATTGATATTGGTCATTAGTTTAAAAATTGATTATTTTGACCAAAATTGACTTTTTGGTCGAAAGTTGACTGATTAGGCCAATGGATTGGTCATTGGGTCAAGGATTGATCATTTTGTCCAAAGTTGATTTTTTTGTCAGAGATTGGCTTACAGGGTCAATAATTGGTCATTTGGTAAAAAAAAGACTATTTTAACGAAACTTGACTTTTTGTCGAATGTTGACTTATTAGGTTAATGGGGTGATTATTAAGTAAAAAATTGACAATTATGACCAAACTTAACTTTTGGTCAAATGTTGACCTGATAGGTCGATGGGTAGATCATTGGGTCGAAAGTTGACCATTTTGATTAAAGTTGACTTTTTGGTCAGAAAATGACTTATTGGGTCAATAATTGGTCATTAGGTCAAAAATTGATTATTTTTACCAAAATTAATTTTTTTGTCAAAAGTTAACCCACTTGGGTTAGTCATTGGGTCAAGGATTGACCAATTTTACCAAAGTTAATTTTTTGGTTTGAGATTGACTTATGGGTTAATAGTTGGTCATTATGTCAAAAATTGACTTTTGGTCAGAGGTTAACCTGTTGGATCAGTGGGTTGGTCATTACGTCAAGGAATGCATATTTTGACCAACGTTGACATTTTGGTCAAAAGTTGACCTATTGGTTCAAAGTGTTTGTCATTGGGTAAGAAATTGACCATTTTAACCGAAGTTGACTTTTTGGGTCGATAGGCGACTCTTTGGGTCGATGGGTTGGTCATTGGGTCGAGGATTGACCTTTTTCCCGAAAGTTGATTTATTGGTCGAAAGTTGACTTATTCGGTCATTAGGATGGTCATTTGGTCGAGGATTGACAATTTTGACAAAAGTTGACTTTTTGGGCGGAGATTGACTTCTTTGGTCAATAATTGGTCATTAGGTCGAAAATTACTTATTTTGACGAAATTAATATTTTGGTCGAAAGTTGACCCGTTGGAGTCGATGGGGTAGTCATTCGATCAGAAATTGATCATTTTTACCAATGTTGACTTTTTCGTCAAAAGTTGACCTAATGGGTCAATGGGGTTGTCATTAAATTAAAAATTGATTATTTTGACCAAAATTGTCGTTTTAGTCAAAAGTTGACCTGTTGGGTCAATGGGTTGGTCATTGGGTCGAAGATTGATCATTTTGACCGAAGTTCATTTTGGTCGAAAGTTGACTGTTAATTCGATGAGGTGGTCGTTGAGTTAAGGATTGACCATTTTGACTTAAGTTGACTTTTTTGTCAGAGATTGACTTATTGAGTCAATAATTGGTTATTATTCGAAAATTGACTTTTTTAACCAAAATTGACTTTTTGGTCAAAAGTTAACATATTGGGTCAATCGTTTAGTCTTTGGGTCAATGATTGATAATTTTGACCAAAGTTGACTTTTTTGTTAAAAGATGGCATATTGGGTCAATGGGATGGTCATTGTGTCAAGGATTGACCATTTTGACCAAAGTTCACATTTTGTTCAGAGATTTACTTATCGGGTCAATAAATGATCATTAGGTCAAAAATTGACCATTTTTGACGAAAATTAACTTTTTGGTCAAAAGTTGACCTATTGGATCATTGGGTTTAGGATTACCCATTTTGACTAAAGTTGACTTTTTGGTCAAAATTTAGCCTATTAGGTTAAAGGGTTGGTCATTGGGTCAGTAATTGATCATTTTAACCAAAGTTGACTTTTTGGTCAAAAGTTGACCTATTGGGTTAATGGGTGGTTATTAGGTTAAAATTGACTTTTTTTTACCAAATTTGACTTTTGCTCGAAAGTTGACCTATTGGGTCAATGTGTATGTCATTAGTTCGAGAGTTGACCACTTTGGTAGAAGTTGACTTTTTTGTCGAAAGTTGATCTATTGGGTCGATTGGTTGGTCATTGGGTCGAGTTTGACCATTTTAACCAAAGTTGATTTTTTGTTCAAAAGTTGACCGATGGGGTCGATGGATTGGTCATTGGCTCGGAGTGACAATTTTGAGTAAAGTTAACTTTTTGGTTGGAGATTGACTTATTAGATTGATAATTGGTCATTAGGTCAAAAATTGACTTATTTTGACCGAAACTAACTTTTTGGTTAATGTTGATCTGTTGGGTTATTGTGTCGAGGATTGATCATTTTGACCGAAAGTTGACTTTTTGGTCAAAAGTTGACTTATAGGATCGATGGGTTAGTTATTGGGTCGAAAGTTGACCATTTTAACCGAAAGTTGATTTTTGGTCGAAAGTTGACTATTAGATTGATGGGGTGATCGTTTGTTTAAAATTTGACTATTTTGGCCAAAATTTACATTTTTATCAAAAGTTGACCAATTGGGTCAATGGGTATGTCATTGTGTCAAAGATTGACAATTTTGACCAAAATTGACATTTTGGTCAAAAGTTGACCCACTGGGTCAATGAGGTGGTCATTAAGTCAAAAATTGACTATTTTGACCAAAATTAACTTTTTGCTCAAAAGTTGATCTATTTGGTAAATGAGTTTGTCATTTGGTCAAGGATTGACCATTTTGACCAAATTTGACTTTTTGGTAAAACGTTAACCTATTGGTTCAATGGGTTGGTCATTGGGTCAAGGATTAACCATTTTGAGCGAAGTTGATTTTGTCGGAGATTGGCGTATTAGATTGATAATTGGTCATTAGGTCAAAAATTGACTATTTTGACCAAAATTGACTTTTTGGTCAAAGGTTGACCTATTAGGACAATGGGTTGGTCATTAGGTCAGAAATTTACCATTATGACCAAAGTTGACTTTTTGGTCAAAAGTTAACATATTGGTTCAATTTGATTGGTGGTCATTAAGTCAAAAATTGACTATTTTGACCAAAATTGACTTTTTGTACAAATTTGACTTACCTTTTAAACGAAGATGACCAATTATGACCCAATACGTCAATCTCGACAAAAAATCCTTCCGTTCAAAATGGTTAATCCTTGACCCAATGACCAACCCATTGAACCAATGAGTTAACGTTTTGTACCAAAAGTCAATTTGGTCAAAATGGTCAATCCTTGACCGAATGACAAACCCATTTACCAAATAGAGTCGGCTTTTGAGCAAAAAGTTAATTTTGGTCAAAATAGTCAATTTTGACTTAATGACCACCTCATTGACCCATTGGGTCAACTTTTGACCAAAATGTCAATTTTGGTCAAAATTGTCAATCTTTGACACAATGACATACCCATTGACCCAATCGTTCAACTTTCGATAAAAATGTAAATTTTGGCCAAAATAGTCAAATTTTAAACAAACGATCACCCCATTGACCCAATAGGTCAACTTTTGACCAAAAAATCACTTTGGTTAAAATGGTCAACTTTTGACCCAATAACTAACCCATTGACCCTATAAGTCAACTTTTGACCAAAAAGTCAACTTTGGTCAAAATGGTCAATCCTTGACACAATAACCCAACAGATCAACATTAACCAAAAAGTTAGTTTTGGTCAAAATAGTCAATTTTTGACCTAATGACCAATTATTGACCCAATATGTCAATCTCCAACCAAAAAGTTAACATTACTCAAAATTGTCAGTCCTTGAGCCAATGACCAACCCATTGACCCCATCGGTCAACTTTTGAACAAAAAATCAACTTTGGTTAAAATGTTCAAACCTTGACCCAATGACCAACCAATTGACCCAATAGATCAACTTTTGACAAAAAAGTCAACTTCAGTCAAAGTGGTCAATCCTTGAACTAATGACATACACATTGACCCAATAGGTCAACTTTTGACCAAAAAGTCAAATTTGGTCAAAAAGTCAATTTTAACCTAATAACCACCCATTAACCCAATAGGTCAACTTTTGACCAAAAAGTCAACTTTGGTTAAAATGGTCAATTACTGACCCAATGACCAACCCTTTAACCTAATAGGCCAAAATTTTGACCAAAAAGTCAACTTTGGTCAAAATGGGTAATCCTAAACCCAATGATCCAATAGGTCAACTTTTGACCAAAAAGTCAATTTTCGTCAAAAATGGTCAATTTTTGACCTAATGATCATTTATTGACCCGATAAGTAAATCTCTGACCAAAATGTGAACTTTGGTCAAAATGGTCAATCCTTGACACAATGACCAACCCATTGACCCAATATGCCATCTTTTAACAAAAAAGTCAACTTTGGTCAAAATTATCAATCATTGACCCCGATAGACTAAACGATTGATCTAATATGTTAACTTTTGACCAAAAATTCAATTTTGGTTAAAAAAGTCAATTTTCGAATAATAACCAGTTATTGACTCAATAAGTCGATCTCGACAAAAAGTCGACTTAAGTCGAAATGAGTCAATCCTTAACTCAACGAATACCTCATATGACTTGATAGGTCGACTTCGTGACCGAAAAATGAACTTTGGTCGAAATGATCAATCCTTGACCCAATGACCAACCCATTGACCCAACAGGTCGACTTTTGACTAAGACGACGATTTTGGTCAAAATAATCAATTTTTAATTTAATGACATCCCATCGACCCATTAGATTCGACTTTTGACAAAAAAAGTCGACATTGGTAAAAATGATCGATTTCGATCGAATGACCACCCATTGACCCCAACGGGTCAACTTTTGACCAAAAAATTAATTTTGGTCAAAATAAGTAATTTTTGACCTAATGACAAAATATTGACCAGAAGTCGATCTCCGCCCAAAAAGTCAACTTTTGTCAAAATTGTCAATCCTTGACCAAATGACCATCCCAATGACTGAATAAGTCAACTTTTGACCAATAAATCAACTTTGGGAAAAGAGTCAATCCTTGACCCAATGACCAACCCATTGACCCGATAGGTCAGCTATTGACCCAAAAGTCAACTTTGGTTAAAATGGTCAATTTCTTACCCAATGACAAACACTTTGAACCAATAGGTTAACTTTTAACCAAAATGTCAACGTTGGTTAAAATAGTCATTCCTTGACGTAATGACCAACCCATTGAGCAAACAAGTTAACCTCTGACCAAAAAGTCAATTTTTGACATAATGACCAATTATTAACCCATAAGTCAATCTCAAACCAAAAAATTAACTTTGGTAAAAATGGTCAATCCTTGACCGATGAATAACAGAGTAGGTTAACTTTTGACAAAAAATTAATTTTGGTAAAAATAATCAAATTTTTAACCTAATGACCAATTATTATTCGATAAGTTATTTTCGACCAAAAAGTCGAACTTTAATCGAAATGGTCGATCCTTGACCCGATGACTGCCGTTATTTAATAGATTGACATTTGACAAAAGTTAAGTTTGGTCGAAATTGTCGAATTTTTACTTAATGATCACCTACATTAACCCAATAAAGTCAACATTTGACCAAAAAAGTCAGAAGTTTGGTTAAAATAGTCTTTTACAAATGACCGATTATTGACCTGTGGCGATCTGCGGCGAAAAGACTAACGACCAAAATGGTCAATCATTGACCTGACGACAACTATCGTGATAGATCAACTTGCCAAAAGTTAACTTTGCCAAAACGATAATCCTTGACGCTAATGACCCATTAGCCTAATAGATCGACTTTTGACAGGTCGATTTTGGTCAAAAATAGATCGATTTTTAAGCTAATGTGCGATTATTGACACAAAAGATCGATCTTTGATGACCAAAAGGAAATTTTGATCCAAAGGTCGATACTAGCAACAATGACGCACAAGTTATTTGATAGGTTAACTTTTTTAGCGAAAAATTCGACTTTGGTTAAAATGGTCGATTTTTGACAGAATGACTAGCCCATTGATGCAGTGAGCACGACTTTTGACCCAACGAGTCTTCTTTGGTCAAAATGGTGATTCTTGACCCACGATGCAAACTCATTGACGAATCGGCCGACTTTTGACAAAAGATCAGCTTTGGCGAATAATGGTCGATTCACGACCCGATAGCCCAGATTGACCCGTCGGGTTAACTTTTTGACCAAAAATTCGATTTTGGTCAAAATAAGTCACTTTCGAGCTAAAATCTGGAAATCTTTGGTCAAAGTAGTATGGTCCACGGCCCGATGACACCGAGTTGACGGAAATGAATTGACTCTTGACAAAAATTTAATTTTAGTGAAAATAGTCAATTTTTGACCTAATGACTAAATTATTGACCCGACCGATCAATCCTTGACCCGAAGAAGTCGACTTTGGTCGAAAGCCGTCGATCCTTGACCCAATGGCCATCCCATTAACTTGATATCGCGACTTTTGACGAAAAGTTAGCACAGGTAAATGGTCGATCTTGATCCAATGACATCAACCGTTGACCAACGATAAATCATCATTTGACGAAAAAATTGATTTTGGTGAGAAATAGTCGATTTTTGACAACTAATGACGATTATTGACGATTAAGTCGATCTTTGACCAAAAATCGACATTGAGTGAAAATGATCAATTCGACAATCAGCCAAACAAATTAGCGATAAGTCAACTTTTGACGAAAATCAACTTTAGTTAAAAATGGTCGAGCCTTGACCGATGACGACTAGTGACCCAATATGTCGACTTTGACCAAAAAGTTAATTTTAAGTAGTGTCAATTTGAGCTAATAATGGCCATTGATCAATTAAATTGACTTTTGACAAAAAAGGCGATTTTGGTCAAAATAATTCGATCCTTCTTCAATCACGCTTGACCGATAAGTCATCTTTTAGTCAAAATCGATTAAGTCATAATATTCACTTTTTTGGCGAATAACACTTCCATTGACCTAATAAGTCGATTAACGGCTAAAATTAAACTTTGATCCAATAGTCGATCTATTGACACGTGTTATTAGAAATGCAACTGACGACTGTCGATCATTTTGAACAAAGTTAGCTTTAGTGAAATGATCGATCCATGACCAATGACTTGACCATTTAATAAATTGTGTCGACTTTTGACGAAATCGATTTTAGTCAAAATAGTCGATTTTTGACTAATATTTTGTTGTTGCAATCATCGATCTCTTAACAATCGACTTTAGTCAAAATGGTTAGTTAAAGGACCCGATGACAAACCCATTGACCTGATAGGTTAACATTTGACGAAAAATCAACATTGATGAAATAGTTAATTTGACAAGGCTGACGACGATTGAATAGTAGCAAGCTTTGTACGTCAACACATTGATCAAAGCTAATTGATCGCATGACGATCTTAAACCCATTGAAAAGTTCAATATTTGACCAGTGATTGGATCAAAATAATCGATTTTGACGTAAGCCACCCCATTGACGATAAATGACTTTTGACGGAAAATGACTTTGGTAAAAAATGGTACGTTGACTAATAATGACCTATCGACCTAATAGCTCGACTTTCGTAAAATTTTAATTGCACGGTGAAAATAGTCCTTTTTTAACTAATGACGATTATTGACTGAAATTAACTCATTCGACCAAAGTTGACTTTAGTGAAATGGTGATCCTTGACTGTGATACATGACGAATAAGTCGACTTGACCCAAAAAATTGACTTTGGTGAAATATGCGATCAGCATTGATGAACGATGAATTAGAAGCTTTGACAGAAATCAGTGCAATTGAAATAAGTGATTTTGACCTAATGACCACACCCAATTGACCAATAAGTCGATCTCTGGCAAAAAAGTCGGCTTGGTGAATGGTGAATCCTTGACCCAGTAATGACCCATTAATCCGATGAATTGACTTTGACCAAAAACTAAACTTTGGTGAAATAGAATTGATCCTTTACTATATGAGCAGAGTAGAGCTTTTAATGAAAAAGGCAATTTTGGTAAAAATGCCTCGATTTTGACACAATAAACGCCGTTGACTAAAAATTCAGTTATTTAAATGACGAATCTACGACCAAAGAAGTTAAATTTCGTCAAAAATGAAATTCGATCCTTGACCCAGTGACCAATCCGATGACCTGATAGATTGACTTTGACGAAAAATCAATTGGGCAAAATAGTCAGGCACGATAATGGCCGTTGATGACCAAGATCAACCACAACAAAAAGTCGTCTTCGGTCAAAATGGTCGATTCTTGACTTCAGTACTACTCGTTGACCAAATGGTCAGCACCGATAATCGAGTTGGTGAAAATGGTCTGATGCGATGACGATCAGATTCGATGATGGTCGACTTTTAACAAAAAATTTTTTGTGAAAATAATCATTGACTATTGACGATTAATTGACTCGATACAGTCATTCTCGACCAAAGTCGAGTTTGAATTCGAAATGGTCGATCCTTGACCGATATTAGGCAAGTTGTTGATAGATTCGACTTTTGAGCAACGTCGACTTTGGTCGAAATGGTCCGATCCTTGACCCCGATGACCAGACCGATGACCAAATGGAATTCGACTTTGACCAAATGTCGAGCTTGGTCGAAAATGGTCGATTTTGACCCCAATGACATTTATTGACTCGATTAGCCGATCTCGACGAAGTCGACTTTGGTCGAAGATTCGATCCTTGACGATAATGGCTTATTGACCAATGGGTCGACTTTTGTCCAAAATCATCGATCCTTGACTACGTGATAACAAACCTTGACCCGATAGGTCGACTTTGACCAAAATTGACTTTGGGCGAAATGGTCGATTTATGACGATGACAGCCCATTGATCCGATAGATCAACACGTGAAAAGTCATCTTGGTCAAAATGATCAATTCTTGGCTTTAATTACCGACTCGTGACCAATGATCAACTTTTGACCCCTTTCTATGCCAAAAATCAACTTTAGTTAAATAATCCGACTTAAAGAACAACCATAAAATTGGCAAATAAATGCAGCTTTTGACAAAAATTTAATTTTGTTAAGAAAATAATCAATTTGAACTAATATTAATTATTATTAATGTCAATCACTTACCAAAAGTCAACTTTAATTAATGAAGATTTAATCATGTTGACGGCAATTGACGGAAATAGATCAAGTTTTGAAACAAAAAATAAAGCTTTAGTTAAAATGGTCGATCCTTGACTCGATGAGCGGCGAATTAACTTAGATCAACTTTGATCAAGAAATCAATTTTAGTCAAAATGATCAATTTTGAGCTATTATTGTCAATTGACGATATGCGATCTCGTGAAAAAATTAACTTTGATCAATCCTTGGCTACGGCAGCAACTATTGACGATAAATTGACTTTTGACGAAAAAGTAACTTTTATCAAAATGATTAATCCGCGACCCATTAATGACGTTAGCTTAATAGATCAACTTTTGACAAAGCGTCAATTTTAGTCAAAATAATCGATTTTAGATGTGACGATTATTGACGTCGTCGATCTTTGACCAAAAATCAACTTTGGTCAATCCTTGACCAAATGATAAGCAATTAGCGATAAATTAACTTTTGACCAAAAAATTACGATTTAGTCAAAATAGTTGATTTTTTGCAATAATGGCGTTGACGATATGTTAGCAGTTTAGCCAAAGTTACTTTGGTTAAAATGGTCAATTTTATCGAATAATTAGCAATTAATACGTCGGTCATCTTTTATTAAAAAGACATCTTTGGTCGGAATGGTGATTCTTGACTATTCTGACCTCGTTAATGAAATAGATCAACTTTTTACGGAAAGCGAAATTAGTGAAAATCTTGGTCCCGACGATAATAGCCCAGATTGACCGGAAATGGAGTTAACTTTTTGACAATTCGATTTGGTGAGAAATAAATCAACTTTTGACAAAATGTAAATCTTTAGTGAAAATGGTAACACGGCCGATGACATAATTGTCAAATTCATCGGCTTTTAACAAAAGCAATTTTGAATTGATAATTCGATCATAACCGATGTCAGCGTATTGACCGATATGTCGACTTTTGACTACAAAAAGCGATTTTTAGTAAAAATAATCGAATTTTTGACACAATTGCAATTATTGACCCGGAAAATATCTCAAAATAAAAATCAACACTAGTGTCGTCAAATCCTTGAAACGATAATAAACCCAATAACCCATCGTCGATTTTTATTAAAATGTCACGACTTTAATTCAAAATAATCGATCCTTGACAAATAATAAGCCATTAACACAACAAATTGACTTTTAGTAAAATGCAATACGTCAATATAATCATTTTTTGAATTAATGAACAATTATTGACGATAAATTGATCATGAAATCAACTTTAATTGAAAATAGTGATCCCTTGGCCCGCCATGAAAACCCATTGACACAATAAAATTGAACTTTTGACGAAAATCGATTTTAATTAAAAATAATCAATTTTGACGAATAATTTGCCGTGTGTCTCGACTTTTGACGAAAATTGACTTTTAGTGAAATTGATTTTTACCGTATTGATAAGACGACTTTTGATCAAAAAGTCATGTAGTCAACAGTAGTCTTCGCTAATCGCAACTCATTGGCCGAATAAATTGACTTTACAACGAAAAGTTAACTTTGAAATTCAAAATCTTTCAATTCATTATTAATCTCGTTGACGAAAAGTTAACTTTTGACGAAAAATTTAATTTTTGTGAAATTGATTTTTGACCTAATGAATAAATATTGACCCAATTCCGATCTCACGACGAAAATTGACTTTAAATTGAAAATAGATTTTATCGCCAATAGAATATTGCGACCCATTGGCCGACTTTCGACCCGAAATCGATTTGAAATTAGCGATGATCAATTTTTGACTGAAAATAGCGCTTTATTCAGCTGATAGAATTGACTTTTGACTAAAGTGACTTTGGTGAAAATGGTTAATTTTTGACGATGGCCAAACTCATTGGCCAATTAGATCGACTTTGACGAAAAAGTCATCTTTTGAAATTAAAAATGGTCAGTCTTAGCCCGATACAGCCTACGTGACGGAAATAGGTTAACTTTTTACTAAAAAATCGGCTTTGGTAAATGTTCGGGTCCGACTCAATGACATAGTTGACTGATAGGTTAACTTTTGACCGAAAATTCGATTTTGGTCGAAAATAGTTATTTTGACTAATGACGAATATTATTGTCGTCGATCTCGACCGAATTGATTTGGTCGAAAATCATCGATCCTTGACCGTGTGAGCCCATTAACTATTAAATTCGATTTATGAAAAAATGCTCGAGTTTGGTAAAAATAGTCGATTTTGGGCAAAAGCATCGATTTGGTCGAAATAGTCGATTTTAGACGCATTGACCGAGCCGATCGGCACAACGAAAAATATCGACTTTGGTCGAAATTGTCGGTGTTGACTATGTCAAACCCTTTGACCAATAAAATGCGATTTAGACCAAAAGTCGTATTTGGTCGAAATGGTCGATTCTTGACGATTACGAATTAATTGACAAAATATGTCGACTTTGACGAAAAATCCAGCTTTGGCCCGAAATGAATTCGATTTAATTGATATTACAAAATTGACCCGGTGGTTCAAAATTGTCGATTTTAACCTAATGACCAAAATAGTAAATTTTGGATGTGACCCGATTATTCTGACAAGTCGATCTCGACCAAGTCGACATTCAAGGTGTCGATCCTTGACCCGATGACGAACTCGTGTCTGATAGGTAAACATTCGACCGAAAATCGATTTTAGATTAGTGAAAATCAATTTTGACCTAATAGCAACGATTGACCCGATAGGTGAACTTTAACAAAAAGTCGACTTTGAAATTCGAAAATAATTCGATTTTGACCAGGCTAACTAGTGTGATAAAATTGACTTTTGGCCGAAAAGTAATCTTTTCTTAAAATGGTCGATTCTTCGGCCCCGATTCTGAAATTCATTGACCTAATGAGTTAAGTTTTGGCCAAGAAAATTGATTTTGTGAAATGAATTCGATTTACGAATTTTGGTACGCTTGGATTCATGATGAATTAACTTTTGACAAAAAATTCGATTTTGGACAAAATAGATCGACCTTTTGACCAAAAATCGTCTTTGATCAAAATTAAATTCGACAATGTACTTTGTTAATGATAGGTAAACTTTTGACAAAAAATTACGATTTTAGTCAAAATAGTATTCCAGATTAATGACCCGATTATTGACTAAATAAATCATCTCACGACTATAAATCGAAAACGTCAAAGTAATTGATCAACATTGATAATGAACCCGTTATTGTCGTTGACACAAATAAAGTAAATTTAGATTAAATAGTTAATTTTGACTTAATGACCTTTGATGACCTAATAAGTAAACTTTTTGCCGTCGATTTTAGTAAAATAATCAATTTTTTATTTAATATTACGATTATTGACCCGATGGCCGATCGTAAAGATCAACTTTAATTAAAATGGTGATCACTGACCTGATATTAAACCGATTGACCAAATAAATTGCTTTTATTAAAAATCAAGATTTAGTCAAAATAGTCACATTTTGATAAATATTCCAAACCATTAATGAAATAGATCAACTTTTGACGAAATCTTCTTGATCAAAATGATCAATTCTTAACCAAATTCTGCATTCGTTGACCAAAATAGTCGACTTTTGACGAGATTAGCACGATCAAAATAGTCAATTCAACGATGACCTTTAAAGTTATTGATAGGTTAACTTTTGACGAAAAAATTGATTTTGGTGAATATTCAATTTTGACTATTGACGATTATTATTATTAGTCGATCTCGACCCGAATATTGATTTTAATTAAAATGGTGATCCCTTGACTGATAATGAACCCGTTAACAAAAGCGAATTGACTTAAAACCGAAATGATCAATTTAGGTGAAAATAGTTAATTTTGGCTTGAATAATACTTCATTTGACAAATAAAGTATTTGACTAAAAAAGTCATCTTTAGTCAAAATGATCAATTCTTGATGACGAAGCTCATTGACGAATAGGACAGCGTTTGACCAAAAATTAACTTTAGTCAAAATGGTGATACGACCCAGCAACTACCTCGTTAATGATAGGTCAACTTTTGACCAAAATTAGAAGTTTTGGTCAAGCCTTGATGAATTTGACTATTGATATGGTCGATTTTTGGTGTGGCGATTGTTGACGATAAGTCGATCTCGACAGAAATCAACTTTGGTCAAAATGGTCAATCCTTGACATAATATGGCTTACAAGAACATTTTTTTTGTTGCATTGACCCTATATGCTCGACTTTCCGGCCAAATAATTGATTTAGTAAAATGATCAATTTTAATGAATAACCTTCGTGACGCTAGATCAACTTTTACGATGAAAAATTCATCTTTAGTAAAAATGGTCGATTTTTTACCTAATCATGCCATTATTGATAAATTAACTTTTAAGCTAGAAGAAGTCAACTTTGGTCAAAATGGTGATTTTTAACTTAATGACTAACTCATTGACCTGATAAGTTTAACATTAACGAAATAAATCTTTTGTCGAAATGGTCAATTCTTGACGTCAAACTCATTACAATAAAATGAAATCAACTTTGACAAAAAAGTCGACTTTGTCGAAAATGGTCGATTCGACAATGACAGCTCAGATTGACGATAGATTTAACGACCAAAATTGATTTTTAATTAGAAATGAATCTACATTTGACGAGCTTAATCTTCAGAATTGAAAATTATCGATTCGGCAAATATTATGGTCCTTTGTCGTTGAACTTTTAACAAAAAATTTGATTTGGTCAAAATTGCGATTTTACAGTTGACCCGATGGCCGAATTTATCGTAAAAAAAGCAGAAACCCGACGAAATGAATTGATCTTGATCAATAATAAAGCGAATTATTTAAAATGGGTCAACTTTTAGCCAAAAAATTGACTTTAATTAATCGTGATTTATTGATATTCTTGAATTATTGATAGAACAACACGACCAAAAGTCTTAAATTGATCAAATAGTGGTGACGGTCACAAAACTCATTATTGAATAATTGACTTTTGACAATCAACTTTGGTCAAAATGGTCGATTTCGACCCAAATAAATAACTCCGTTGACCCAAATGGGTCAACTTTTGACAAAAAAAATTCGATTCTTGAGTCGAAATTGGGCAATATCTTGACTGACGACTAGTATTGACCCGATAAGTCATCTTCGACCGAAGAAAGTCGACTTGATTCGAAATGGTCGATACTTCGGCACGATAGACGAGCAATTAGACGATAGGTCGACATTTGACCAAAAGTGATTTTGGTCGAATTGTCTGATCTTTTGCTCGGCCTTGACCCATTGACCGTCGATTGACTTTCGACAAAATTGACTTTGGTCGAAGTGTCGATCCTTGACATAATGACGACACATTGACTGATAGGTGACCTTTTGCAAAAAGTTAATTTTGGTAAATTTTCAATTTTGACTAATAATAGCTAAATTAGCCGATAAGTCGACATTTAACCAAAAAGTCGAGTTTGGTTAAAATGGTATTCCCGACCCGATGGCAAGCCAGATGCTTGATCGGTTAACGTTTGACGAAATCCCGACTTTGGTCGAACGAGTCGATCTTTCGGCCGATGAGCAAACTATAGACCCAATAGGTAAAATTTCGTAAAATAGTAAATTTTTGACATAATGGTATTATTGACCGGCAGTCGATCTCGACCAAAAGATTGACTTTGAAAACTAGTCGATCTGAACCCAATGGCAAACCCATTGACTTCAAATGAGACAGCTTTTGACGAAGTTAGCTTTGAAATCAAAAATAGTCGATCCTTCGCGCAATGACCGAGCCATTGACACGAAATAGGTCGGTGCAACTAAAAAGTTAATTTTGAGGTCGTATAGTCGATACACACAATGACCACTGATGATGATATGTCGACTTTGACCAAAATCAACCGATTAAAATAGGTGATTTTTTACCTAATGACCGCCCATTGACCCGATGGGTCGACATCGACCAAAAATTCGGTTTTGGTCGAAATGAATAATTTTTACCTAATTCTGATTATTGACCCCGAATAAGTCGATCTACGATCAAAGTTAAATTTAGTGAAAATGAACCGATCCTTGACCCATTGCCGACAGTATTGATCGATCGACTTTTAGTAAGATCAATATGATCAAAATGGACAATCTTTAGACGATGACACGATAGATCAACTTTTGACGAAAAATCAATTTTAATCAAAAATAGTCATTTTTGAAGCATAATGTCCGACTCGTTGATCAATATGTTAACTTTTGACAAAAAATTGATTTTGTCAAAATAAATCGATTTTTTGACTTAATAATGCCAATTGACCCGATTAATTAACTTTTACGACCAAGCAGTTAATTTTGTCAAAATGGTCAATTGCGACGACAACCCATTGACATTATATCGGCACGGCCAAAGATAATTTTGTTAAAATAATCGATTGTTGACTTAATGACGATTATTGACAAGTATAATCATGAAAATTGACATTAGTGAAAATGTTGTCTTGACAATAGTAACAATTGACGAGATAAATTGACTTTTGACGAAATCAACTTTAATTCGAAAATGATCAATCCTTGACAAATGGCCGACGAATTAAAATATAATAAGTAAAAATTTGACCAAAAATCAATTTTGAAGACCGAAATAGTTAATACGAATTAATGACGATTATTGACCAATTAAATCGATCTACGGCTAAAATCGACTTAATTAAATGGTCGATCCTTGACGTCTTAATCATTGACAAAAAAATCAATATTGTGAAAATCAATTTAGTCAAAATATTCGATTTTCGGCGAAATGACATTAACCTAATAGGTCAGCTTAAGACCAAAAAATTAACTTTGGTCAAAGTGATCAATTTTTGACGATAGCGCTTTGATTGACCCGATATATCGACTTTTGACGAAAAATTAAATCATTGGTGAAATAGTCGATTCTTGACCAAATTCCCAACTTCAATTGACAAATAAGTCAACTTTTTAAAGTCAACTTTGGTGAAAATGGTGCGATTTTTGGCATATAGGCGAAATAATTCGATTTTTGAACAAATGACGATTATTGACCAAATAAATCGATCTCGACAAAAAAATCAACTTTGGTGAAAATGGTGATCCGTATTTGAAAACCAAACTGGTATTGATAGGTAAAAGCTTTTTTGAGCAAAAGTGATTTTTGGTTAAAATAGATACATTTCTTACTGTCACCGACACGTTATTTTAATAGTCGATTTTAGCAGAAAGTAAACTTTAGTGAAAATGAATTGATTACGAATAATGGAGATTGACAATCGATCAACTTTTATTGTGATCTTTTGCGAAAATGGTAAATTCATGACGATTACTGACTCATTAGTCATCGTCCAACTTTTGAACAAAAAATCAACTTTAATCAAAATGGTCGATTCGGCCAATAATACACTTGGTCGCCCAGCGGAGTTAACACGACCGAAGCACAATTTTGAAGGTAAGTAAAGACCCGACTTATTAGTAAATCTTTAGTCAAAGTCTAAATTTTTTGACAATAATAGCTAGTGGCAGCAGATGCGCAATAATCGATTTTGAAGTTAAAAGCGATCAAGTGACTAATGACGATTATTGACTTGATAAGCGATCTCGACCCAAAAAATCAACTTTGGTCAAAATTGACTCGCAACCAATGGCAACTATTGACGAAAAGATCAACTTTTACGACAATCATTATGTTTAAATTATTTAGCGTGTTAACGATTGACAAATGGACCGAGCGCAATAAAATCTTCTTGAACAATTGATTCTTGACCGTCTTTCTTCATAGACCAAATAAGTCGACTTTTTGACAAATAGTTAACTTTTAGTTAAAATATTCGATTCGACCGATTAGATTGACTTTTTTGACCAAAAATTTAATTTTTTATTAGAAATGTCGATTTTGACAATGACGATTGATGACGATAAGCCCAATTTCGACCAAAAAAATCAACTTTAATAAAATGGTCGATCCTTAATATGATATTGACCCGTTATTTAATGGGTCGCCCATTTAATAAAAAAATCGATTTTGGTCAAAGTGTCGATCTTCTGTGATGGCCAAACTGGTAATGATAGTCGATTTTTGACCAAGACGGCCGCGATTGTTAATCACGCGTTAACTTTTAGTAAGAATATCGACTTTGGTGAAAATGGTCAATTTTTGACCAAATAGTAAACCGTTGACCCCGAATCATTTTGACCAAAAGTAATCTTCGGTAAAAATGGTCGATGCTTGACCCAGTCCTCATAGCGAATAGATTGACTTTGACCCAGTGACTTTGGTCGAAATGGTCGATTACGATACGATAGCCACCCCAGTTGACGAGGATCAACTTTTGACGAAATTTAGTACGAAAATAATCGATTTTTGACCTGATGACGATTATTGACCCAATGAGATCGATCTCTTACCAAAAAGTTAACTTTGGTCAAATGGTCAATCCTTGACTAATGACAAAACCCATTGACCCGATAGATTCGACTTTTGACCAAAGTCAACTTTGGTCAAAATGGTCGATTTATCGACCGATGACGCTAGCCATTGACTTGATAGATCGACTTTTGACAAAAATAATTATATTTGGTCAAAATAATCAATTTTGACTTTAATGACGAAATAATCAATTTTTGAATTAATGCCGATTATTGGCGAAATACATCAATCTACTCTCAAAAATCAAATTTAGTCAAAAGTGGCAAATCCTTGACCTGATAATAAACCCATTTCCGATGAGTCGACTTTTGACGAAAAATCAATTATAGTCGAAAATGATCAATTTTGACAACTTATGACGACTGTGACCCGATATGTGCGACTTTTGACCAAAAAGTCAAGTTTTGTCAAACTAATCAACTTTTAATCCAATGACCAACTCATTGACCCAATAGGTCCACTTTTGATAAAAAAGTCATCTTTAGTCAAAATTGTCAATTCTTGACTGATGACAGCTCAGTTGATGAAATATCATCGACTTTTGACTAAAAAAACGACTTTGGTCAAAATGGTTAATTTACGACCCAATGGCATAGTTGACGATGGGTTAACTTTGACAGAATTCGATTTTGGTCGATATGAATCGACTTTTGACGAAAAGTCGATTTTGGTCAAAATAGTCATTTTGAATTAATGACTATGGAATTGACTGATAGATCGACTTTTGACCAAAAAGTCAATTTTGGTCGAAAATAGTCGTTTTTAACTGATATTACTATTTGACCTAGTAAACCGATCATGACCAAAATGTTAGCGTAGTCAAAATGAATCGATCCTTGGCGATAATGACCCGATTGTAACAATAAGTCGACTTCGACCAAAAAGTCAACTTTGGTTAGAATGATCAATCCTTGACCCATAATGACAAGCTATAGGCCTAATAGGTCAACTTTTTGACGAAAAAGTCGATTTTGGTAAAAATAGTCAATTTTGAATGAATAGTAATTATTGACACGATAATTCGATCTCTATCGAAAAAGCAGCTTTGGTGAACATTGTACCTGATGAGCAATACCCGTTAATCCAATAGGTTAACTTTTAAATAAAAAGATCAATATTAGTCGAAAATAGTCAAATTTTTGACTGTAATGACCGCCGATTGACTTAATAAGTCATCTTTTGACCAAAAATCAACTTTGGTGAAAATGGTGATTTTGAAACAATGACCGACATTGACCCGATAGATCAACTTTTGATCAAAAAGTCATCTTCGATCAAAATGATCAATTCTTGACCCACATTACCAACTCATTGACAGAGTAAGTCGACTTTTGACGAAAATTTAACTTTGGATTAAAATGGTTAATTCAGACGCGATAATGGCGAGTTGACAGATAAATTGACTTTTGACAAGAATTTAATTTTGGTCCAAATGATTAAATTTGACCTAATGACTGACATATTGACCCATTAAGTTAATCATTGACCAAAAATCGACTTTGGTCAAAATGTTCAATCTTTGACCCGATGAACCCGACCCATTGACAGATAGAGTCGACTTTTGAATAAAAAATCGATTTTTGGTCGAAAAGATCGATCCTTGACCCGATAATAAGCTATAGACTCGATAAGTCGACTTTTGACTAAAAATTCAATTTTGGTCAAAATAGTCGATTTTTCTAATGACAATTATTGACCCGATGAAAGCCGATCTCACGGCCAAAATGTCGACTTTAGTGAAAATAGTTAATTTTTGACGCTAATGATAAACCCAGTGACCTCTGAAATTGACATTTGTCAAAATAGTCGACGTTGACCCGATAACTGACTTCGTTGACGTAATAGGTCGACTTTTGACAAAAAGTCGATTTTGGTCAAAATAGTTAATTTTGACTAGTGGCCCCGATTGACCAAATAGAATCGACTTTTGACCAAAAGTCGACTTTGGTGAAAATAGGTCGATCCATGACCTAATGACCAGGCCTATTGATTAAAAAGTCGACTTTTGACCAAAAAATCGATTTTAGTCAAAATTATCAATTTTTTATATAATGACCGATTATTGACTTGATAGGCCGATCTGCGACCAAAAAGTCGACTTTACGTCAAAATAGTGATCCTTGACCCGATGACCCGGCCATTGACCTAAAAGGGTAACTTTTGACCAAAAAGTTAACATTGGTCAAAATGATTAATCCTTGACCCAATTACCAACCAATTGACATAATAAGTCAACTTTTGACCAAAAAGACAATTTTGGTCAAAATAGTCAATTTTTGAATTAATGACCCGATTCTTGACCCAAAAATCGATCTCAGGCCAAAAAGTCACTTTGGTTAAAATGGTCGATCCTTGACCCGATGACAATAACCCATTGACCCGATTGGTCGACTTTTGACCGAATAGTTAATTTTGTGTTAAAATAGTCGATTTTTGACTTAATGCCATTATCGATTGAACCGACTTTTGACCGAAAATCGACTTTTGACCAAAAATCGACTTTGGTCAAAATGGACCGATTCGACCCGATGACCAACAGATTGACCCGATGTTTAACTTTTGACCAAAAATTTATATTTGGTCGAAAATAATGAATTATTGACTGTCAATGACAAAATAGTTGAATTTTATGAATTAATGACGATTAATGACGAATAAGTCGATCTCTACGCGAAAAGTCAACTTTGGCAAAATGGTAAATCCTTGACCCAATGACAAACCAATTTCCCAATCGGTTAAGTTTCGACCAAAAAGTCAATTTTGGTCAAAATATTAAAAATTTTGACCTAATGACCACCAATTGACCGAATAGGTTAACTTTTGGCCAAAAAGTCAACTTTGGTCAAAATGGTCAATTTTTGAAACAATGACCAACCCATTGACCTAATAGATCAACTTTTGATCAAAAATTCATCTTCGGTCAAAATGGTCAATTCTTAACCCAATTACCAACTCATTGACCAAATAGGTCAACTTTTGACTAAAAAATCAACTTTTGTAATGGTCAATTTGTGACCCAATGACCACCCCATTGACCAAATATGTTAACTTTTGACCAAAAATTTAATTTTGGTCATAATAGATCAACTTTTGACCAAAAAGTCAATTTTGGTCAAAATAGTCAATTTTTGAATTAATGACCCTTGACGAATTGACGATAGATCGACATTTGATCAAAAAGTAAATTTTGGTCCAAAATAGTCGATTTTTGACTATAATGACGATTATTTGACGCCGATTAAGCCAATCATCTGACCGAAAAGCTCAACTTTTGTTAAAATGGTCGATCCTTGACCCGAATAACAACCCATTGACCGTAATAATCGACTTTTGACCGAAAGTCAACTTTGGTCAAAATGATAAATCCTTGATCCAATGACAAACCCATTGGCCTAATAGGTCAACTTTTGACTAAAATGTCAATTTTGGTCAAAATAGTCAATTTTTGAATAAATGACGAATTATTGACCCAATAAGTCAATCTCTGACCAAAAAGCCAACTTTGGTCAAAATGGTCAAACCTTGACCCAATGACAAACCCATTGACCCAATAGGTTAACTTTCGACCAAAAAGTCAATTTTGGTCAAAATATTAAAATTTTGACCTAATGACCACCAATTGACCGAATAGGTTAACTTTTGACCAAAAAGTCAACTTTGGTCAAAATGGTCAATTTTTGAAACAATGATGCGACTATTGACTGACATATCAACTTTTGATTAAAAATTCATTCTAGATCAATAATGGTGATTCTTGACCCAATTAGCAACTCATTGATCATATAGGTTAACTTTTGACCAAAAAATCAACTTTGGTCAAATTGGTCAATTTCTGACCCAATGACCACCCCATTAACCCAATGGGTCATGACCAAAAATTTAATTTTGGTCAAAATATTTAATTTTTAACCTAATGACCGATTATTGACCCGATAAGTCGATCAACGACAAAAATCGACTTTGGTCGAAATGGTCGATCTTTGAACCCGATGGCCGAACCCGATTGATTCGGAACGGGTTAAGTTTTGACCCGAAAAGTCGACTTTGGATCAAATTGCAGTGATCCTTAACTTTGATAATGACGGCACATTGACCCGATAGAATTGACTTTTGACCAAAAAGTCAATTTTGGTGAAATAGTCGATTCTTGACACAATGACGAATTATTGACCAGAGTAAGTCGATCTCTTACGAAAAGTTAACTTTGGTCGAAATGGTTAATTTTCGACCCGAAGAAAACCCGTTGATCTAGTCAGATGCAATCTTTTGACCAAAAAATCAGCTTTGGTCAAATGGTCGAATTCGTGATCGATGACCGACCCATTGAACTAATAGGTCGCCTTTCGACCGAAAATCGACTTTGGTCAAAATAGTAATCCTGTGACCCGATGATCCAACCCATTGACTGATAAATGAACTTTTGACCGAAATCGATTTTGGCCGAAAATAGTCGAACTACGACGCGATTACTAACTCATTGACCAAATAAATTAACTTTTGACCAAAAAGTCAATTTTGGTTAAAATACTTAAATTTTGACCTAATGAACCCCATTGACCAAATAGGTCAACTTTTGACCAAAAAGTCAACTATGGTCAAAATGGTCAATTTTTAACCCATTGACCCAATAGTTTAACTTTTGACCAAAAAGTCAACATTAGTCGAAATGGTCAATTCTTGACCAAAAACCAGCGCGTTGAGCCGATAAGTCGACTTTTTGAACAAAAAGTCAATTTAGGTCAAAATAATCGATTTGTGACTTAATGACCAATTATTTACCAATAAGTCAATCTCCGACCAAAAGTCAACTTTGGCCATAATGGTCAATCCTTAACTGAATGATGAAAACCATCAGTCTAACGAGTCGACTTAGAACAGGCATTTTGATCAACATGCGCAAGTTCTTGATCCATTGGCCAGACCTACTCGGCCGTATAGATCGACATTTGACCAAAAATTGATTTTGATCAAAATGTAAGATTCTTGACTTATTTACCCGATTATTAACTCGATAGGTCAACTTTGGTCAAAATGGTCAATTTTATCCGATGACGACTATTGCCCTGATCAGATCAACTTTTGACCGAAAATTTTATCTTTGGTCAAAATGGTCGATTCTTGACTAGATTACCGACTCATTGACCAAATAAATCGACTTTTAATCAAAAACTCAACTCTAGTCAAAATGGATCGATTCTCAAATCGATGGCCACTTTGTTGACCCAATGGGTCATCTTTTGTCAAAAAATTTATATTTGGTAAAAATAATTAATTTTTACCTAACAACCAAAATAGTCAATTTTTTATTTATTGAACAATTATTGACCCAATAAGTCAATTTCTCACCAAAAAGTCAACTTTGGTCAAAATGAATTGATCCTTGACCCGATAGCGAGCCAAATTCGATAGGTGACTTTTGACAAAAATTGATTTTAGATCAAAATGGTCGATTTTGACTGATAATGCCAGCATTGACACAATATGTCGGCAGTGAAAAGTCGAGTTTTGTCGAAATGGTGATTTTGACCCGATGACTGACTCATTGATCAATAGTTTAACGTTTGACCAGAAAGTAATCTTTGGTGAAAATTGTCGATTCCGTGAGCCAATGTGCCGACTCGTTGCGAATAGGTCGACTTTTGACCAAAAGGCATCTTTAGTCGAAATGGTCGATCTACGACCAATGACAGCCATTGGTCTAACCAGATAGTTAACTTTTGACAAAAGTCCGATTTACGTCGAAATAGATCTGACTTTTGACCAAAAGACCGATGTTTGGTCGAAAATTGATTTTTGAATTAATGATCTCAGATAAACTCACTATAGATTGACTTTTGGCCAAAAAGTCAATTTTGATTAAAAATAGTCGATTTTGACCTAATGGCAGTATTGACCTGATAAGCTGATCTCGAACAAAGTCGAAGTTTGGTCAAAATGGATAATCCTTGACCGATAGCCGCACTTGACGATAGGTCGACTTTGTCGACAAATCGACGAGTCAATATCGATCTTTCGGTGACAATGACCCATTGGCACAATAGATCAACTTATGATGAAAAAATCGATTTTGGTCAAAATATTCGATTTTGAATAAATGGCCGTTATTATTACGGTAGAGTCGATCTCGACCGGAAACGGTTTTGTCGAAAATGGCATACTGGCCGATAAGCCATTGACCCGATGGGTTAACTTTCGACAACAAGTCGATTTTAGTCAAGAAATCGTAAAATTTTGACTAATGACCTGAAATTGACTCAATAGGTCGACTTTTGACGAAAAAGTCGTATAATGTCAAAATAATCAATCTTTGAAGCAATGACGACCCTTTGCATTGATAGATGAACTTTTGATCAAAAAGTAAATCTTGGTCAAAATGGTCGATTTGTGACGATTACACTAATTGGCCCGAATAGATTAACTTTTGACAGAAAATCGACTTTGGTCGAAATGGTTAATTTACGACAAATGGCCCAGATTGATCGATAGATCGACTTTTGACCCCAAATTTAGTTTGGTTAAAATGATACGACTTTTACCTAATGACGATTATTAGCTTGATAAATCGATCATGACGAAATTGACTTTAATTAATCAATTAGTCGGCCGTGACCACCCATTGACCCGTTTCGATTGGTCAACTTTTTGACGAAAGTCAACTTTGGTTAAAATATTGATCTTGATCTAATGATCAACCATTTACGATGGTTAACTTTTGGACCAAAAATCGATTTGGTCAAAAATAGTCGATTTTGAGCTAATGACGAATTATTGATCCGTAAGCGATCTCGACCAAAAATCGACTTTGGTCGAAATGGTTAATTTTGACCGATGACGAACCCGTTCGCGATAGACCGACTTTTTGACTAAAAAACTCGACTTTCGATCAAAAGTAACCGATCTGTAGTACGAATGACGACTTTGTTGAACAGCGAATTGACTTTTGACCAAAAAGGTTAACTTTAGATTAAAATAGTGTCTGACGATAGCACAATGACCAATTGTTAAACCGACCACCGACTTTTGACCGAAAAGTTAACTTTGGTCGAACATTTGACACGATAACAATGACTCATTGACCCGATGAAGTCAACTTTTGACAGAAATCGATTTATGACGAAAATAATTAGTATTTGACTTTTAACCAAAAGTTAACTTTGTTCAAAATAGACGATCCTTAACAGAAAGACCAACGAATTAACAAATAGAGCACATTAACAAGTCAACTTTAGTCGAAGTAATCGATTCTTGACAAACCGAAACATTAAGCCAATAAATTGACTTATGAACAAAAAGATCCGATTTAGATTAAAAAAGAAGAATTAGACATAATGACCAGATTATTGACCAATCGATCAATCTCACGACAAAAAAATTGACATTGGTCAATGGTCACCCTGAAAAAAGTAAGGAGAGATTGACTTGAGAGGGGAACTTGGCCGTCGATTTCGACCAAATAATCGATTTTTGACCTAATGAAACTTCATTAATCAAAAGATTGACTTTTTAAAGAAAAGCGACTTTGGTGAAATTGTCATTTTTGACTATTGACTGTCATTGACATTAGATCAAATCTGGACCCGAAAAAGTAAAACTTTGGTAAAAATGGTCGATGCCGGACCAGTATGGAAAACTCATTAACCCGATAAGGATTTAACTTTACGAAGAAATTTAAAAAAGTCGATTTTGAAAATTCGAAATAGTGATTATTCAACCGGAAGCCCGTTAACCTTTGATAAGATTAGAGCTTTTGACCGAAAGAGTTAACTTGAAGTCCGAGAAATGGTCGATTTTTGACGATTAACGTTATTGCTGATAAGATGACTTTTGACCCGGTCGTCTTTAGGATCAAAATGGTCGATTCTTGACTAATTACCGACTCGTCCGGCCCCCGAAATAGTCGACTTTGACTAGTCGACTTTGGTCGAAAATGGTTAATTTCTAACGATGACACGGGATTGGCCACGATGGATTATCTTTTTTTGACCAAAAATTCGATTTTTGGTGAAAAATAGTCAGTAACCAAAAAAAAAAGTTAACTTTGAAAATTCGAAAATGTTAGGAGACATGACACGATAGCCGGCAAATTGACCCGATAAATCGGAAAACTTTGACCAAAAGTCGACTTTAGTCGAAAATGGTCGATTTGCCGGAAATGGCCGGAAACGATGACCCACGACCAGGTCAAACTTCCCACGACCAAAAATCCGACTTGATCAAAAAGATCCGATTCTTGACACAATGGCAGAAGCGCATTTACCGAAAAATACGACTTTTGAACAAAGAAATCCTGGAGATTTTGGTCAACTTGATTAATTTTTAACACATGTCGATTATTGACCAATAAGTCGATCTGATCAAAGCGTTAACCGATCATAATGGTTAATCTTTGACCATTAATAAACTAGGTAACTTGACCAGATCAGCTTTTTCAGCAAAAGCTTCAGCTTTTACGAGTAAAATCGTTAATCCTTGACGATGACCAATTGAACAAATCGAATCATTTAACAAGATCAATGCTTGATCCAATAGTAAATTTTTAATTAATGTTCCGATTATTGACGAAATAGATTATTATTGACGAAAATCACAACTTTAATTAAAAATGAAGACACGATCACCGACCTTTCAAATGACCAATAAATTACATTTACGAGCCAAAAGTCAACGTTAAAATGGTGATCAACGACGTGACGACTGGAACGACTGAAGAACGACTTTACGACAGATTAACTTCGGTAATGATCAATCCTTGGCTTGATAATACGCGACCGTTATTTTAATAGGTCGACTTTTTTGACTAATATACTTTTGTCCAGTAATTCGATTTGACGATGATGTCCGTTCACAGGGTTAACTTTTTGAAAAAAAATTGATTTTTAATTGAAATATTTGATTTTTGACTATTATTAATTATTGACTGTCGTCGGGACCAAAAATCAACTTTAATTGAAAATGGCCGATTCTTGACCCATTGAAAAACCCATTAACGAATAAAATTTGACTATTACGACCCGAAATTACGATTGTAATTGAAAATAATTGATTTTAATGAACGAGTGGCTTGATTAAATTATTTTGACTAAAAATTGGAAACTTTAATTAAAATGGTTAATTATTGATAGCCAGGCAAAATTTGACGATAGATAATATTTGTCGAAAAATCGTCTTAAAATTTCAAAATAGTCGGTCTTGACTGATGCAAACTCGTGACCAAATGAGTTAATTTTTGACCAAAAATCGACTTCGTCAAAATAGTGAAGATTTGTGATGACGACCCATTGACCCGATAAAACTTTGACTTTACGACCAAAAATTGACTTTGGTCCCGTAGTCGATCCTTGGCCGATGACGACCCGTTGACCTAAAAATTCGGCAAATAAAAAAATCAATTTTAGTAAAAATAATCGATTTTGACGACCATTTGTGTTCGATGGCAAATCGACCAAAAATTTAACTTTGAAATTAAAAAAATAATTGATCGACCCCGAACCCAACCGTGGCCGATAGGTCATCCGGCAATCGAAAAGTTATCTTGATCAAAAATTAGCCGATCCTTGACTTTAATAGCCCATTGGCTAATAGTCGGCGTTGTTAAAAAGTAAATTTTGAAGTGAAAATATTGAGCACAGATTAATGACGAATTATTGACCCGATAAATCGATCTCGAAGGACAAAAATTCAAATTTGGTGAAAATAATTCGATCGCGGCCTGATATGAACCCATTATTTTATCACGTCAACCTTTAACGGAAATGATTAATTTTAGTCCAAAAATAATGATCAGTACAACAATGACCAAACCATTGACCAATGGTTAAACTGACCAAAAGATCTTTGGTCAAAATAATTAATTCCCCGGCCGATAATAACCCGTTAACCAATCGTCAACTTTTGACAAAAAAAATCTTCTTCAAAATGGTGGTCCCAAACCGAAAATAGCCATTCGTTGACGAATAGGTCGACTTCCAACAATCAACACATTAAATTCATCATGATTAATTCGGCAAACGGCACAACTCAGTTGACCAAATGGAGTTAACTTTTGACCCAAAATTCGCGCTTGGTCGGGGTGATTTTTGTCACGTGACGATTATTGACCAAATAAAAATCCGACTCGACCGAAAAGTGATTTTGGTGAAATAGTCAGACATTAACACGTTGTGAAGCGCATTGACCAATCGGTCGACTTTTGACGGAAATAGTAAATTTAATCCAAAAATAGCCAATTTTAGTGAATAATGGCAATTATTGATAGGATAACATTCGAGCAAAATGTCGGTTTGGTCAAAATGGTATTTTTGACCGTTAATGAAGCCGATTGACCAAATGGATAAACTTTTGGCCCGAATGGTCGTTTTGTTCAAAATAATTCGATTTTTGACCAATAATGCACAGTTGACCCAATAAATCAACTTTTTGATAAAAGTCATCTTTAATCAAATAATTGATACGACGATTAAACTTCATCAAAATTTAAAATAAATTGACTTTTAAAATAAAAATCGACTTTAGTCCGAAAATGTCGATTTAATGACATTAGCTAGTTGACGATAAGATAAACTTTTTGACCAAAAAATTGTTTTGGTAAAAATAGTCGATTTTTGACAGAAAATAATGAAAATAATCCGAAAATTTGCCGGATGTAGTTGTGTTGTGCCGATCGACGAAAAAATCGACTTTGTCAAAATGGTCCGATCGCGGCAAACCGGCAAACCCCGAAATTCCGGAAATCAAATAGGTCCCGCTTTGACGAAAATTGATTTTGAAATTAAAAATAGTCGGTCCCAAAACCCGTCGACCCATCAAAGGAGCCGCTTTTGACAAAAGTCAACTTTAGTTAAATAAATTGATTTTAACGATAATAGGCTTCGTTGACGATAAGTCAACTTTGGAAGCCAAAATTCTCGTGGTTAAAATTCGGCTCTTGATTGATTGCGACTCATTAACTAAATGAGTCGGCTTTTAACCCAAAAAAGTGACTTTAGTCCCGAAAATAATCGATTTAAACAATGGCCGTTCATGATGGAGTTAACTTTTTGACCAAAAATTCGATTTTGGTGAAAATAGCAGATTGACACAACTAAAAATCAACTTTTAATTGAAAATAGTCGATCCTTGACAAATGGCCAAACCCATTGACCAATAGTCGATTTTGACAAAAAAAATCAACTGGTGAAAATGTTAAATTTTTTTAACCCGATAGCCGACACGTGGAAAATAAGTCGATTTTTTACGAATAGTCAACTTTGGTCAAAAGGTGATTCATTGATGACGACATTAACCCGATAAATCGACTTTTTGAACAAAAATCAATTTTGGTCAAAATAGTGTTCGTCAATGTCCGATTATTGACACAATAAGTCGATCTTTGACTCGAAGTCGACTTTGGATTACTCAAGCCAAATTGATCTTTGACGTAATAACAGATTATTGATAAATTACGACACGACAGCTTCGACTTTGGTCAAAATGGTAAATCATTGACCCGATGGCCGACCCTACGACGAATGAATCGACTTTTGACCAAAAATCGATTTTAGTAAACAATTGATTTTGACCTAAAATTTAATTATTGACCCGATGGCCGATCTTTCGACCGAAAAGTCGGCCCGTAATTAAAATAACGATAAACACGACACGTATGAAGCAATTTGACATGTCGTCCCTTTTTTAATAATCAACTTTGGTAAAATCAATAAAATTGACACAATGACGACCCATTGCTTTAATAGGTGATTTTGTCATCGATTTAATCGAAAATAGTCAATTTTAATTAAACACGTTATTGATCCGACCAAAATCAATCTATGACAAAAATTAACTTTGGCCAAAATGTCGATTTGAAATTTGAATAAATCGATTTTTGACTAACTATGCCGGTAAGCAAACCGTCAACTTCCGACCCAAAAAATCGACTTTTGACCAAAATTGACTTCGTCAAAATAGTCGATTTTTCACAAGACCCAAACCCACCTTTATTTTACGACCGGGTCAACTTCCCGGCCGTAACCGTCTTCGTCAATGGCGGTGCGTCCTTGACCCGATAACCAACCCGTTAAACCCGGAAATAGGCCTGACTTTTGATGAGATTAACTTTAGTAAAATGATGCGTCGTGGCCGATATCCCGCCCGTTAACACAATAGGGCGTCTTTTGACTAAAAATAAACTGATCAAAATGGTGATTCGACCGAACCCTTGCGAATGGTTAAGTTTGACAAAGACACGAATTTTAATTAGAAAATGTTGATACAACTGAGAACGATTATTGACCAAATAAATCTGGACAAAATTGACTTTGGTCAAAATGGTCGATTCATATTTACGATGATAAACCCATTGGTCGAATAAATAAACTTGATAAATCAATTTAGTCAAAATAATACATTTTTACCTAATAATGACCATTAACTTGATAAGTCGCTTTTAGCCAAAATTAACTGATCAAAAAATAGTTAATCCCGATGATAATAGACCACATTGACCCGATAGATCAAATTTTTCAAAAGTCATCTTGGTCAAAAATGGTCGATTCTTGACACGTGCAACTCGTGACAAATAAAGTCCATTTTACGACCAAAAAATTGACACAATTAAAAATAGTCGATTCGGCCACTTAAACACGAATTGACCCGATGAGTCAACTTTTTACCAAAATTTAATTTTTTAGTCCAAAATAATCGATTTTTGACGAATATTGATTTTTAACCCCGATAAATCGATCTCGACCAAAAATTGAACTTTAATTCAAAATGGCCGAAATATAGCTTTATTAACGATTAAATGGGTGACTTTTGATAAAAATTGAGCACACGGCCGAAAATGGTCGATCCTTGACCTTATGACATACCGTGTCGATAGGTCAGCTTTTGACCCAAACTCAAATTTAATTAATGATGCGATTTTACACAATGACGATTATTGATCCGATAGGCGATCATGAGTCAACACGATTAAAAGTAATTAAATCCATGATACGATAGTAACCGATGACTGATATGTTGACTTTTAACATCCGACTTTAATGAAAATAGTCGATCCTTGACGATAATGACCCCATTGTCAATATGTCGTCTTTTGATCAAAAAATGAGATTTTGGTCAAAATAGTCGATTTTGCCGAAAATGGCCGGTCGTGACTGTCGTCGATCTCTAACCAAAAAGTCGCTTTGGTCAAATGGTGATCTATGATGATGAAAAACCCGATGACGAATAATCGATTGTTGGCCAAAATAGTCGATTTTAAATTGAAAATAATCGACCACATAATAATGACGAATTTGACCCCAAAAGTCAGCACTACGACAAAAATCGACGTCGAAAATGGTCGATTTTTCCGATGAGCGACTCGTGTGATAAGTCGACATCGATAAAAATTCCAATTTCGTCAAAAGGTCGATTCCCGACCGATTACCTGGGTGCGACTGATAGTTGCTTTTTTGACAAAAAATTGATTTTGAATTGAGAAATAGATTAAACTTTGACTGAATAGGCATCTTTGTCAAAGTGTCGATTCCACACTTCGATAATTGAGTACGACCCGTGGCGAAATCATGAGACAAAGCCAGGTAACTTGACAAAAAAAAATCAGAGATTTAATTAAAAAATAAAACCGATTCGACCACGATGTCGCATCGTTATTTCGATGGGTTAACTTTTTTGACCAAAAAGTTAATTTGATCAAAAATAGTTAATTTTTGACTAAATGGCCAATTATTGAACTTGATAAGTCACGATCTACGACCAAAAAGTTAACTTTTAATTTGAAATGTTGATACCTTTACCCCGATAATGAAGCCCATTGACCCGATAGGTTGAAGCTTTTTATTGACAATGGATTGAATTTTGGTAAAAATAGATCGATTTTACGAGCTTGAATGACCGCCCAAGTGATCCATTAGATTGACTTTTGACAGAAAGTCATGTTGGCCAAAATGGTTAATTTTTGACAGAAATGACTAACCCATTGACCCGAGATCGACTTTTGACGCAAAAGTACATCTTGGGTTGAAATGGCTGATCCTTGGCCAGATTATCGGCTCATTGGCCGAATAAATCGACTTTTGACCAAAGAGTCGACACTGGGCCACGATCCGGTGATCCTTGACCCCGTTGGCGCTACTTTGACCTTGACGAGTCGGAGTTTTATTGAACGAGTGATTTGGTCAAAGTTGTCAGTTACAGCTAGTGACGCGTGACCGCGATAATGTCAGACTTTTTACCATAAAGTCGACTCGTCCAAAATGTCTCGATTTTTGCCCAATGACCAAGCCATTAGAACCCGATACGTGCGACTTTTGGCCGAAAAGTCATCTTTAGTCAGAAATGTGCAGTCTTAACCCGATTACGACTCATTTACCAAATAGGTCGACTTTTGACCGAAAAATCAACTTTGCCGGAAACTAGAAATAGATCGATTTCGACCCACATGACCGCCTCTTTAAACCAGTGAGTTAACTTTTGACAAAAAATTCGATTTTGTTGAAATAAAAATTCGACTTTTAGACCAAAAAAGAATCATCTTTAGTCGAAATGGTCGATTTGCCGACCGATAGACCGCCACTGACCCGAGCGGGTTAACTTTTGACAAAAAAATCGATTTTGGTCGAAATAGTTAATTTTTGACCCTAATCACGGCAATTATTAGACACAATAAGTTGAAAATCTCGACCGAAATAGTCCGCGACTTTGGTCAGAAATGGTCGATCCGCAACCCGATAATGAAAACCATTGACCACGATATCGCCGACTTTGACTAAAAGTCGATTTTGAAGATCGAAATAGATTAATTTGTGACTTAATGAGCCACCCGATTGACCTAATAGGGTAACCTTTGAAGAAAAAGTCAAATTTGGTCGAAATAGTCGATTTTGACCTAATGATCGATCTATTGACCCGGTTAGCCGATCTACGACGAAAAGTCGACTTTGAGTCGAAATGATCAATCCTTGACGCTAATAACCGATGAGCCCATTGACCCAATAGGTCAACTTTTGACCAAAAAATCAACTTCAGTCAAAATGGTCGATTTCGACATTATATTGACCAAACCCATTGACCCAATTAGATCGAAGCTTTTACGACTAAAAAGTCGTCTTCGATCGAAAATGGTCGATTCTTGACCATGTCTTAACTTATTGACCAAATAGGTCGACTTTTGACCAAAAAGTCAACTTTGGTCAGAATGGTCGATTTCGGACCCGATAATGACACCGTTCACCCGATGGGTTAACTTTTGACAAAAAATTCTATTTTGGTTAAAATAATCGATTTTTGACCTAATGACCGATTGTTAGACCTAATAAGTCGATCTCGACCAAAGATTCGATTTTGGTTAGAATGGTCGATCCTTCGACAGGTACGAACCCATTAACCCGATAGGTCGACTTATGACAAAATAATCGATTTTGGTCGAAATAGTCGATTTTTGACCTAATGACCGCTTCATTACACGATAGATTGCGACTTTTGACGAAAAGTCGACTTTGGTCGAAAATGGTCGGTTCTTGACCGATAATGGCACCCGTTTGACTTGATAGATTAACTTTTGACCAAAAAGTCATCTTTGGTCGAAATGAATCGAATTCTTCGACCGGCAAATGACCGACTCATTGACCAAATAGGTCGACTTCTTGACAAAAATCGACTTTGGTCAAAATAGTCGATTGAGCCCTGATGACGGCCCGTTGACCCAACGAGTCAACTTTTGACAAAAATTTAAATTTTGGTCAAAATAGTCAATTTTTGACCTAATGATCAAAATAGTCAATTTTTATAATTAATGACCGATTGTTGACCCGATAAGTCGATCTCATCCGAGAAGTCGACTGGACAAAATGGTCAATCAGCAGACGCGATGACAAACCCATTGACCCGAAAAGGTAAACTTTTGACCAAAAAGTCGATTTTGATCAAAATAGTCGATTGTTTACATATTAACCGTCCGTATGACCAAAGGTCGGCTCTTTCCGAGAAATTGACTTTAGTCGAAATGGTCGATTTTGACCGATAATACAACCATTGACCCAATAGGTCAACTTTCGACAAGTCATCTTTGGTCAAAATGGTAATTCTTGACCCAATTACTTACTCATTGACCAGATCAGTCAACTTTTCGACCAATAAGTCGGCTTTGGTCAAAATGAATTCGATTTCTTACCGATACACGCTTCAGATTGACCCGAGTGGGTTAACTTTTGACCAAAAATTCAATTTTGGTCGATGTAATTTTACAATCCGAAAGTAGATCAACTTTTGACCGAAAACTCATCTTTAGTCAAAATTAATGTCAATTTCGACCGATGACCACCGATTGACCCGATGGTTTAACTTTTGACCAAAATTGATTTTGAGTCGAATATAATCGATTTTACCCAATGACCGATTATTGACCCAATGGCCGATCTCGACCAAAAAGTCGACTTTGGTCAAAATGGTCAATCCTTGACCCAATGACCGACCCATTGACCCGATAAGTCGGCTTTTGACGAAAAAGTCGAGCTTCGATCGAATTGGGTAATTTTGACTGATAGTTTAACTTTTGACGAAAAAGTTAACCATTTTGGCCATAGTTGACTTTTTGAGTGAGATTGACCCATTAGGTCAGTGGGTTGGTCATTGGGTCGAAGGATTGACCATTTGACCAAATTTAACTTTTGGTCGAGAGAGATCGACTTATTGGGTCGATAATTAGTCATTAAGATCGAAATTATATACATTCAACCAAAACTGAATTTTTGGTCCAAAGTTGACCCATTGGGTCAATGGGACTGTCATTGGGTCAAAAATTGACCATTTTGACTAAAGTTGACTTTTTTGTCATTAGGTAAAACATTGACTATATTGACCAAAATTAACTTTTTGGTTAAAAATTGACCTATTGTGTCTATGGGTTCGTCATTGTGTCAAGGATTAACTATTTTAACTAAAGTTCCCTTTTTAGTCGAAAGTTGACCTTTTGGATTCGATGGGTTGGTCATTGGATTGAGGATAGAACATTTTGACCGAAAGTTGACGCGTTTGGTTAGAGATTTACTTATTTGGTCATAATAGGTCATTATGTAAAAAATTTCTTACTTTTTGGTCGAAAGTTGACTCTGTTGGGTCTATAGGTTTGTCATTGGGTCGAGTTGACCATTTTGACCAAAGTTGACTTGTTAGTCGAAGTTAACTTTATTAGGTTCGGGTCGGTCACGAGGTCGGAAGTCGATGCATTTTAACCAAAGTTAACTTTTTGGTCAAATGTTGACTTATTGGGTTAATGGAGTGGTCATTAGGTCAAAAATTGACAATTTTGACCAAAATTAACTTTTTGGTCAAATGTTGACCTAATGGGTCAATAGGTTGGTCATTGGGTCGAGGATTGACAGTTTTGACCAAAGTTGACTTTTTGGTCAATGGTTTACTTATTGGGTCAATGGGTTGGTAATTGCGTAAAAGATTAATAATGTCGACCAAAATTGACTTTTTGGTCAAATGTTGACCTATTGGGTCAACGGGTTGGTCATTGGGTCAAGGATTGACCATTTTGATTAAAGTTGATTTTTTGGTCAGAAATTGACTTATTGGGTCAATAATTGGTCATTAGGTGAAAAATTGATTATTTTGACCAAAATTAAATTTTTGGTCAAAAGTTGACCCATTGTTTACCCATTGGGTGAACGGGGTGGTCATTGGGTTAGAAAATGACCATTTGACCAAAGTTGACTTTTTGTCAAGTTGACTTATTTGATCGATGAGGTTCTTAATTAGGTCGAGAATTGACCATTTTGATCGAAGAAGACTTTTTGGACAAAAGTTGATCTATAGATTCGATGGGTTAGTCATTGGGTAAAAATTGCTCATTTGACCGAAAGTTGACTTTTTGGTCGAAGAGTTGACCTGTTAGATCGATGGGTTGGTCATTGGGTCGAAGATTGACCATTTTGACGAAAGTTGGCTTTAATTAGAGAGATTGACTTCTTAGGTCGATCATTTGTCATCAGGTGAAATTGTTATTTTGACCAAAATTAGCTTTTTGGTCAAAAGTTGACCTATTGGGTCATTGGTTGGACATTGGGTGAAGGATTGACCATTTTGACGAAAGTTGACTTTTTGGTCAAACATTGACTTAATGGGTCAATAATCGGTCTTTAGGTCAAAAATTGATTATTTTGACCAAAATTAAATTTTTGGTCAAAAGTTGACCCAAGGGGTCGACGGGGAGGTCATTTGGTTAGAAATTGAACATTTTGACCAAAGTTGACTTTTTGGTCGAAAGTTGACCTATTTAGTCAATGAGAAGGTAATTGGGTTAAGAATTGACCATTTTGACTGAAGATGACTTTTTGGTCAAAAGATGATCTATCAGTCAATGGGTTGGTCATTGTGTCAAAATTTGACCATTTTGACCAAAGTTGACTTTTTGGTCAAAAGTTGACCTATGGGGTCAATGGGTGGTCATTAGGTTAAAAATTGACTATTTTGACCAGAAATTGACTTTTTGGTCGAAAGTTGACATAATGGGTCGACGGGTTTGTCATTGGGTCGAGGATTGACAATTTTGACCGAAGTTGAGTTTTTGGTCGAGGAGATTGACTTATTGGATCAATAATTGGTCATTAATTCGAAGAATTGATTATTTTGGTCATTAGGTCGAGAATTATTATCTTGTGAAAATTAAATTTTTGAGTCGAAAAGTTGACCCATTGCGTCAACAGGGTGGTCATTGGTTAATAAATTGACCATTTTGACCAAAGTTGACTTTTTGGTCAAAAGTTGACCTATTTGGTCAATGAGTTGGTAATTGGGTCAAAAATAGACCATTTTGACCAAAGATATCTTTTTGGTCAAAAGTTGATCTTTTGGGTCATTGGGTTGGTCATTGGGTCCAAAATTGACCATTTTGACCAAATTTTACTTTTTTGTCGAAGTTGACTATTAGATTGATGAGTTGTCATTTAATCGAAATTAAGCTTATTTTGACAAAATTATGTATTTGGTCGAAAGTTGACTGTTAGAGTCGATGGGTTTGTCATTGGGTCGAGGATTGGTATTTTTTACCAAAGTTGACTTTTTGGACAGAGATTGACTTATTGGGTCAATAATTGGTCATCAGGTCAAAAATTAAATATTTTGACCAAAAGTAAATTTTTGCTCAACAGTTAACCGATTGGGTCAACGAGTTGGTCATTGGGTAAGAAATTGACCATTTTGTCCAAAGTTGACTTTTTGGTCAAAAGTTAACCTATTTGGTCAATGAGTTGGTAATTTGGTCAAGAATTGACCATTTTGACTAAAGATGACTTTCTGGTCAAAAGTTAACATATTAGGTTAATGGGTGGTCTTTGGGTGAAAATTGACTTTTTGGTGAAGTTTGACTATTAGATTCGATGGGTGGCCATTAAGTCGAAAATTAGTTATTTTGACCAAAATTAAATATTTCCTCAAAAGTTGACATATTGGGACAATGGGTTTGTCATTGGGTAAAGGATTGGCCATTTTGACCAATGTTAACTTTTTGGTCAGGAGATCGACTTATTGGGCCAATAATTTGTCATTAATTCAAAATTTGAATATTTTGAACAAAATTGGGTTTTGGTCGAAAGTTGACGGATTAGTACGATGGGTTGTTCATTAGATTCGAGGATTGATCATTTTGACCGAAGTTGACTTTTTGGTCGAAGTTGACTTATTGGTCGAAGTTGACTTATTGGGTCGATGGGTTGGACATTGGGTCAAGGATTGGCCGTTTTGACAAAGTTGACTTTTTGGTCGAAGATTGGCTTTACGAGTCGATAATCGGTCATTAGGTCGAAAATTGGCTATTTTGACTAAAATTGATTTTTGGTCGAATGTCGAACTATTGGGTCAATGGGTTGGTCATTGGGTCAAGGATTGACCCTTTTGACCAAAGTTGACTTTTTTGTCAAAAGTCGATCTATTTGATCAAAGGGTTGGTTATTGGGTCAAGGATTGATCATATTGACCAAAGTTGATATTTTGGTCAGAGATTAACTTATTGGGTAAATAATTGGTTATTAAGTCAAAAATTGATTATTTTGACCAATTATTGGGTCAATGGGGTAGTCATTGGCTCAATGGGTCATTGAACTATTGGGTCAAAAAATTGACCATTTTGACTAAAGTTGACTTTTTGGTCAAAAGTTGACATATTGGGTCAATAGGGTGGTCATTAGGTAAACAATTGACTAATTTGACCAAAATTAACTTTTTGGTCAAAAATTGACCTATTGTGTCAATGGGTTAGTCATTGTGTCAAGGATTGACTATTTAGACTAAAGTTCACTTCTTGGTCAAAAGTTGACCTTTTGGATTGATGGGTTGGGCATTGGGTCGAGGATTAACCATTTTGACCAAAGTTGACCTTTTGATCAGGAGATTAACATATTAGATCGATAATATGTCATTATGTCGAAAATTTCTTATTTTGGTCAAAAGTTGACCTATTGGGTCTATAGGTTGGTCATTGGGTCAAGGATTGACCATTTTGACAAAAGTTGGCTTTTTGGTCAAAAGTTAACCTATTGGGTTAATGGGTCGGTCATTGGGTCACAAATTGACCATTTTAATCAAACTTGACTTTTTGGTCAAATTTTGACTTATTGGTTTAATAGGGTGGTCATTAGGTCAAAAATTGACAATTTTAACCAAAAGTAACTTTTTGGTCAAAAGTTGACCTATTGGGTCAATGGGTTTGTCATTGGGTCGAGGATTGACAATTTTGACCAAAGTTGACTTTTTGGTCAAAAATTGACCTATTGGGCCAATAGGTTGGTCATTGCGTAAAAGATTGACAATTTCGTCCAAAATTGTCTTTCTGGACAAATGTTAACCTTTTGGATCAATTGGTTAGTCATTGGGTCAAGGATTGACCATTTTGATTAAAGTTGATTTTTTGTCAGAAATTGACTTATTGGGTCAATAATTGGTCATTAGGTCAAAAATTAATTATTTTGAGCAAAATTAAAATTTTGGTCAAAAGTTGACTCATTAGATCAGACGGAAGTCATTGGGTCAGAAATTAACCAATTTTGACGCAAAGTTGACTTTTTGGTCAAAAGTTGACCTATTTGGTCAATGAGTTGTTAATTGGGTCAAGAATTGACCATTTTGAGCGAAGAAGACTTTTTGGTCAAAAGTTGATCTATTAGGTCAATGGGTTAGTCGTTGGGTAAAAAGTTACCCATTTTGACCAAAGTTAACTTTCTGGTCAAAAGTTGACCTATTGGGTCATTGGGTTGGTCATTGGGTCAAGGATTGATCATTTTGACAAAAGTTCACTTTTTGGTCAGAGATTAGCTTCTTTGGGTCAATAATTGGTAGTTAGGTGAAAATTTAATTATTTTGAACAAAATTGAATTTTATTTTTGGTCAAAAATTAACCCATTGGGTCAACGGGTGGTCATTGGGTCAGAAATTGAGAATTTTGACCAAAGATGACTTTTTGGTCAATAGTTGACCTATTTTGACCAAAATTGAATTTTTGGTCGGAAGTTAACCCATTGGGTGAACGGGGTGGCCATTAGAAATTGACCATTTTGACCAAAGTTGACTTTTTAGACAAAAGTTGACTATTTGAGGCGATGAGTTAGTAATTGGGTCGAAAATTGACCATTTTGGCAAAGATCACTTTTGGTCGAAAGTTGACTATTAGGTCGATTGGTTAGTAATTGAGTCGAAAATTGACCATTTTGACGAAAGTTGACTTTACGGTTAAAAGTTAACTATTGGGTCGATGGGTGGTGATTAGGTTAAAAATTGTTATTTTGACCACGATTGACTTTTCGGTCGAAAGTTTACTTTTGGAGTCGAGGATTGATCATTTTGTTGAAAGTTGACTTTTTGGTCGAGATTGACTTATTGGATCGATAATTGGTCATTAATTCGAAATTGATTATTTTGAGTACATATGTCGAAAATGATTCATTTTGACGAAAGTTGACTTTTCGGTTAAAAGTTGACTATTTGGTCGATGAGTTGGAAATTGGGTCGAAATTGACCACATTGACAGATGACTTTTTTGGTCAAAAGTTGACATATTGGGTCAATAGGTTGGTCATTGGGTCAAAAATTGACCATTTTGACCAAAGTTAACTTTGTAGTCTTAAGTTGACATATTGGGTTAGTGGGTGGTCATTAGGTCAAAAATTGATTATTTTGACCAAAATTGACTTTTTGGTAAAATGTTGACCTTTTGGTCATGGGGTTTGTCATTGGGTCAAGGATTGACCATTTTGACCAAAGTTGACTTTTTGTACAGAGATTGACTTATTGGTTCAATAATTGGTCATTAATTCAAAAATTGTTATTTTGACCAAAATTATTATTTGGTCGAAAGTTGACTGATTAGGCGATGTTTGGTCATTGGGTCGAGATTGATCATTTTGACCGAAGTTGACTTTTTGGTCAGGGAATGGCTCACTAGGTCAATAATTGTTCATTACGTAAAAAATTGACTATTACAACAAAAATTAACTTTTTGGTGAAAAGTTGACATATTGAGTCAATGGGTTGGTCATTGGGTCAGAAATTGACCATTTTGACAAAAATTAACTTGTTGGTCAAAAGTTAACCTATTGGGTCAATTGGGTGGTCATTAGGTCAAAATTTAACTTTTTGGTCAAAAGTTGACATATTGACTAATGAGTTGAACATTATGTAAAAAATTGACTACTTTGACCAAAATTGACTTTTTGGTCAAAAGTTGACCTATTGGGTCATTGCGTCAAAGATTGACCATTTTGACCATAGTTGACTTTTTGGTCAAAAGTTGACCGATTCTGTTAATGGGTTGGTCATTGGATCAAGGATTGACCATTTTGACCAAATTTAACTTTTTGGTAAGAGATTGACTTATTGGGTCAATAATTGGTCATTAGGTCAAAATTATACATTTTGATAAAAGCTGAATTTTTGGTCGAAAGTTGACTGAATTAGATCGATAAATTGAGTCATTAGGTAAAAAATTAGTCAATTTTGACTAAAGTTGACTTTTTGGTCGAAAGTTGACATATTGGGTCAATAGGGTGGTCATTAAGTAAAAAATTGACTATTTTGACCAAAATTAACTTTTTGATCGAAAAATTGACTGTTAGTGTCGATGGGTTGGTGATTGTGTCAAGGATTGACTATTTTGACTAAAGTTCACTTCCTTGTCAAAAGTTGACTATTAGGTCGATGGGTTGGTCATTGGGTCGAAGATTGACCATTTTGACCAAAGTTGACCTTTTGGTCGAGAGATAGACATATTGGGTTAATAATAGTTCATTATGTCGAAAATTTCTTATTTTTGGTTAAAAGTTGACTGTTAGGTACTATAGGTTTGGTCATTGGGTCGAGGATTGACCATTTTAACGAAGTTGACTTATTGGTCAAAAGTACACTGATTAGGGAATGGATCGGTCCTTTGGATCGAAAAATTAGTTATTTTAACCAAACTTGACTTTTTGGTCAAATGTTGACTTATTGGGATAATGGGGTGGTCATTAGGTCAAAAATTGACGATTTTGACCAAAAGTAACTTTTTGGTCAAAAGTTGACTTATTGGGTCAATGGGTTGGTCATTGGGTCGAGGATTGACAATTTTGACCAAAGTTGACTTTTTGGTCAAAAGTTGACCTATTGGGTCAATGGGTTGGTCATTGCGTAAAAGATTATCAATTTCGTCCAAAATTGACTTTTTTGACAAATGTAAACCTATTGGGTCAATGGGTTAGTCATTGGGTCAAGGATTGACCATTTTGATTAAAGTTGATTTTTTGGTCAGAAATTGACTTATTAGGTCAATAATTGGTCATTAGGTCAAAAATTGATTATTTTGACTAGAATTAAAATTTTGGTCGATAGTTGACCCATTAGATTGACGAGGTGATCATTAGGTCGAAAATTGATCATTTTGATCAATGATGACTTTTAGTCGAAAGTTGTCTATTTGAGTCGATGAGTTGTTAATTAGATCGAAGAATTGACCATTTTAACCGAAAAGACTTTTTGGTGAAAGTTGATCTATTGGGTGAATGGGTTAGTCATTGGGTAAAAAGTTGCGATTTTAACCAAAGTTGACTTTTTGCTCGAAGTCGCTGTTTGGATCAATGGGTTGGTCATTAGGTCGAGGATTGACCATTTTGACCAAAGTTGACTTTTTGGTCGAGAGATTGGCTCTTGAGTCGATAATTGGTCATTAGGTCGAAAATTGACTATTTTGACCAAAATTGAAATTTTAGTCGAAAGTTAACCCATTAGGTCAACGGGTGGTCATAAAGGTCGAGAAATTGAGTCGACTAAAGATGACGTTTTGGTCAAAAGTTGATCTCTATGATGAAAATTGAATTTTTAGTCGAAAGTAAACACATTAGTGAACGGGGTGGTCATTAGGTCGAGAAATGGACCATTTTGACCGAAGTTGACTTTTTGTTCGAAAGTTGACTATTTGGTCGAAAGTTGACTGTTGGATCGATGAGTTGGTAATTGGATCAAGAATTGACCATTTTGGCAAAAGATCACTTTTGGTCGAAAGTTGACTATTGGGTCGATGGGTTAGTAATTAGGTCGAGCGATTGGCAATTTTGACTAAAAGTTGACTTTGAAGTTAAAGGTTGACTGTTAGGTCGATGGGTGTTGATTAGGTTAAAAATTAGTTATTTTGACCAACATTGATTTTTTTGTCGAAAGTTTACTATGAGTCGAGAGTTGATCAATTTTGTCGAAGTTGACTTCTTGGTCGGTGATTGACTTATTGGGTCGATAATTGGTCATTAATTCGAAAATTGATTATTTTGGTGCTATATGTCGAAAATTAACCATTTTGACAAAAGTTGACTTTTTGGTTAAAAGTTGACCAGATTTGGTCGATGAGTTAGAAATTAGGTTAAGGATTGTCGATTTTGACCGAGGATGACTTTTCGGTCGAAAGTTGACATATTGGGTCAATAGGTTGGTCATTGGGTCAAAAATTTACCATTTTGACCAAAGTTGACTTTGTGGTCTTAAGTTGACCTATTGGGTTAGTGGGCGGTCATTAGGTGTCCAAAATTGACTTCTTGGTAAAATGTTGACCTTTTGGATCAACGGGTTTGTCATTTGGTCAAGGATTGACCATTTTTACCAAAGTTGACTTTTTGGTGAGAGATTGACTTATTGGTTTAATAATTGGTCATTACTTCAAAAATTGATTATTTTGACCAAAATTGACTTTTTGGTCAAAAGTTGACCTATTAGGCCAACGGGTTGGTCATTGGGTCAAGGATTGATCATTTTGACCAAAGTTCACTTTTTGGCTAAAATTGAACTTAAAAATTTCATAAAACCTAAAATATATTTAAAAAATTTACCAAATTGTTTTTGAGGCCTCTATGATATCAGAGGAGTCTAAGAAAATTAAAATTGAATATTTTTTAAAAACTTCATTTTTAACCTAACTTTTAATATTTTAATAATTAAAAAATTATAAAAATCACAAAAATATTAAAATTCATTAAAATGTCATATTTAGTCCCTAATCACTTAGGAATCAACGAAATATTTTTCTTAAGTACGAAAATAAAGATCTTGAAATTTAAAGGCTTAAAGCAATTTTTAAATATTAAGCGAAATGAATTTTCCAACCCTTTAACAAAATTAATTCTAAAAATTCAAAGAAAAATGTGAAAAATATAAAATTTGTTTCTACGAACTCCTTGAGATCGAGAGAGATTTAATAAAAATACAAAACTTATTTTTCAACTTTAGTTTTATTTTATAATTAATTAATAATCTAAAACTTAAAATAATTATAATAAATAAAATATAATTCAAAAAATCACCAAAAATGGTCCAAATGGTCCTCTGTCAATAAGAACGTCCCATAATTTTCCTAAGGATAGAAACTTCTTCTTGGTCATGTTGTTGAATTTTCATTGAAAATCCTTATTTTCCATTAAAATAATTATATAAATTAAATTAAAAATTGAAAAATCACATTTTCTCCTCTAATGTCTTAATTGACATGTGGGTGAGGTGACGTAAAGATTTCATATTCATTTGAGCTTGATTTGATGGATTAAGAGATGAATAAGCTTAAGAGAGCATTAAGGTAATTAAAAAGCTTTAACCTTAATTAATCTTTAGGCTTAACGAAAGGGAGGAGTAAATCTTTGATCCTAACTTTATTTTGAATGATTGAAACATAGGGAATTTAAGTGGTAGAAACTTATTAATCCACTTTAAAAATTAAAGAAGAAACATTAATTAAATCACATGGAATTTCGAAGATTAATTAATTAAAGCTTAAATTATTAAGATTAAGGGATGTTGAATATAGGAAGATTCTAATCCTTTAAATTGAATCCTAATCAATAGTTTGATCAAACATTATTTAAATATTAATTAATGGAACTCGAAAACGACAATTGAAACTAATAAAGAAAAGATAATCTAAAAATTTTTAAACTAAAAGCTTGAAACACTAAAATCGATTCGAATTAAGAAAAATCAAATTAAAACAAACTTAAAATGTCGAAGACTAATTTGAAGTTGTTGGAAAATAAAAACAAATTTAAAACATTAAAGTTAATTTAGGACAATTTGTATTTTAAAAAAAAAGATTATCATTAAAATTAAATCGAGTTTAAAATATTTAAAATGAACCTAAAAAGTTAAAAGTTTATTTGAAACAGTAAAATTTAAATAAATTAAACAATTTGAACACTATTCCAAACTTAAAATAATTTAAAACATTTGAAACAGATTAACCAAAATTTTATAACTAAATCACTTTAAATCATTAATCCAACTTTAACTTAAGAATGGTTAAAATCTTTAATGAACCTATTTGCCCCTAAAGGCTTCCATTACTATAGCCTTAAATGAAGCATCAAATGAACTGTCACCTTACTCACGGGATAATCGAAACATCCTAGTTCACTGAGCAAGAATTAAACATAACTAAATTCTCGGATGATTAATTCATCCATACGATGAAATTCATTTGAACTCAAAATAATCCCTAAAATGTTTAGGAAGATGTTCAGAATTAAGTTTCGAGCACTTCTCTAACTTGATGGGATGTTTTAAAAGAACAGTGAGACTTCATTGTTCTTTGATGAAGAAAATCATCCATGAAACACAAGAACCTAGACATCATAGGAATTGACTAGCAATAGGATTAGGATCTTGGTAGACAACCAGAACCTTCCCTTAGCTTTACCTAGGTATTTTTCTGCAAATATATAAATGCCTTAACATGTGTTTTAAGTGCAGGTGAAAATGACGGGAGTGCCCACCAGGTACGCATTTAAGTTTATTGCAATTTACATTTAGCAATTTATTAAATGTCTTCCTTTTCTGAACTTTTAAATGCATGAAAATGATCTAACCCAGCATGTTTAAACAACTTAAAATTTAATCACCAACAAAAAATAAAACTGAAATTACAACTAAAAGTAAAACGTCTCATTGGATGATCGGGAATCCCTTGGATGATGTAACATATGTGTTGTTAATGAGATTTCTTATGGTCTAAATGAAAGTGTGGAACTCATTCAGTTGAGTTTAGCAAATTCATTTGGACTAAGTGAATCTGATGGAAATAGCGGTGCCAGGATGACGAAACCCAGTGGGATGTTAATCGGTTACTTAATCAACTTTAAGATTTGTTTTAATTAAAACGTTAAACCATCTCGATTTTCAACCTCTCTAAACAAAAACACTTCTCTCATCTCTTGATTGTCACCTTCTAAAACCAAACCTCTGCTACAACAAGGTGCTTGGAGCACGGTGGGCAGCACAACCATCTTCATCAGTAAAACTTGTGTCTACTTCAGCTAAACCTTTCTTAGCATTAAATAACAAAGCCATAGAATTTTGAGGTAGTTTTCTTAGTGCAACATAAATCCTTAACTTTTCGTTAGGCATTTGCATAATTGTGTAATGCAAATTAAGCCCTAACCGGTCTAAGGACTTCGAGGCAGTCGTTTGGTACGACATAAACCCTCACATCTTCAAGGCTATTTGTGTTATTATGTAATACAAATATAAGTTCTAATTAATTAAAATTGGTAGGATTGAAACATTAAATAAACTTTCAAATTGAAACCCAATCATAGGATAGTTTAAGAAGTTGCCAAGATTCCTCTTGGAACTTCAGCTTCTCCTACCTTTACGCCATTGGACTCTTAAAATAGGTACATTTCCAAATGCGAGTTATTCCCTATTGAAATTTCCAAAATCCAATCATTTAAAAACCTTACACTTTAAAATTCTTCAGAGCAAAACCACTGATCATTATCGAGAGTTTTATTAAGTGTCTTCGGAACATTTAGGATGTAATTAACTATAGAGACTTGCCCTAATAGGGAAATTTAAGAACCCAGTTAATATAAACCTTACTTAATTCCTTTATATTAAGCAGGGGAACTTGTCGGCTTATAAAATTGGTTCGCAGACTAAACGAATGTCACAAATCTTTTTGTTTATTTAATCGAGCCCCATTATCAAGCAGTGCATCTATTCCTTGGGATAGATACACGGTTTGTGATGTGGTGTTCATTTATATAAACTATTTGGGATGTGAGATCAGTTTGATTTCATATCTTAAAATTTTTAAACTTAAAATTATTTTCAAAATCAAATGTTACCTTTCAAATTATATATATATATATATATATATATATATATATATACATATATATATATATATATATATACATATATATATCTATATATTAAATTTAAAATCTAAAATTCAGTCAGACAACTTTTGTAGGCGACCCCTTTTTAAAATACAACACATAACCTAAAAATAAGCCGTACAATTTCTGGCGACTCCGCTGGGGACTAGTGCCTCTCACCATTTTGGTTAGATGGTTTTGCATTCATAAATCGGTGGTGAATCCATGCCCCTTATGGATCAAACTATCATTCTTTCTGTTGACATACCACGTCCATTTCTGTCTTGAACGGGTATAGTCAACTCTCTTGGATTTTGGAGCCACTGTTTAGACACCCCTAAATAGAGAGGTTCCATAATCATTCTACCTCTTAGAGGTGGGGTGGACCCCCAATAGGTGTTAGATTAGGAGCAGTCCCTCGAGTTGAGAGGTCTTACGAGGCTTTCTCTTCCTTTCTAATTCTGGATTGGATCCGTTACCTTTTCTATATCCTTTCTCCTTTAATTGTTTCGTTCCTAACGAAAAAACTTCTAATAAACAAACCTTTTAATAAACGAACCCTTATTTAAAAAAATTGTAAATACACGAATAAGACAGAATCTGAAATACCTTATAAATAAAACTAAGAAAATGAAAAAATAAATGAAAATGTGTTCAGACTCTATTTGTGGAGAAATTCTTTTTTCATCCTAAAAAAGTTTTGTGACGAAAGGAAACATATTTTGGAACCGACGTTCAGAATCTACCCTGCAGAGGATGTTTTTACCAAAGCTAATTTTCTCCTTCACCAACGGATTTGGACTTAGCGGTCCACGAGGATAGTTGCTGATGATGCGATCATTCGCTTTGGACGAGGATTTGACAACACGGACATTAAGTTCAACGATGTTACTCTCTTTGCGATGATGGCGAAGTGCCGAAACCATGGAACTCATAATTGAGTTCGATACGAAATCAACTCGAAGTGTCCTCCTACTGAAGGGTCCGGTTGAAAGAAATTTCAGCTTATTCATAGGAGGATAGGTCTGCTACCCCCGGGACGGTCATCTCTACCCCCACCGGTGCGATCATCACTGCACCTACTTCGGCTCCCACCAAACTAAAATGGAAGGAAGTCCAAGTCAGAGATGAGCCTCTTACCGTGGAGAGTTCAGGCTTTGCTGCAATACCATCTGTGTTCGAGATAGGGTCCAGTTCGAGATTTGCACCCTTAACCCGGACACAAAGAAGGAATAAGAATAGAAAGATCGCTAAGATCAGAAAGACCAGGGCCATTGAAGCTCCCTTTCTTGAAGAGATTCCTGAAGAAGAAGAAGACTTGCCTAAGATCTCACCATTGTTGGAGGGGAGTAGATTCCTCCCTCTCTCTGTTGCATCTGATGAGGAAGATGCTCGAAGGATTGCCGATGCGTTACCCTTGCGCATACTACGGTGATTGTAAGAGGAAGAAGATCAAGACTACGTCGCTTACCGGTTGCGAGCGATAGTGAAGAAGTTAGCCAGAAAGAAGGGATGCCCCGTGTTAGAGATTCTGAGAAGAATGGGATGAATACCAGTTAGATACCGCCTCGAACCACGAGTAGACCCCGTCACTGCCATAGAAAGGCTAAGGAAGAATGTACGAGCTAGCGAGAGAAGTTCTCCTGTTGTTGTATCATGTCATCATATTAGGGAACACACCACTGACGACGTACGGCCAGACGGACCATGCAGGTCCTGGGCCTCCTGCTGTAAGAAGGATGGTGTGGCGACCTATTATTCTTTGAGCCGATGCGACGAACACTTTGGGAAGATAAGTCTCGTCAGAGAGCCCAAATCTGAAGAAAGTGTTGCGGCTCTAAAGGAAACTCATGAAGATGAAGTTCAACAGTCATCACCTGACAATCGCAAGAATGTTTGGAATAGACCACCTGAAGACGCTATAGGAAGTTGAGAGCCGACATCCGTTATTGGCGAGAGAAGAAGAGTAGGAGCGGGAAATGAAGTGGATTCATCGAATTCATGGATGAAGAATTTGCTGAGATCAACATGGTCGAGACCCAAGCATCGTCAGCTTTGCAGGGGGCTCCATCAAATTCAGAAGGAGACGAACCAGAAGTAATGAGAGCACGTACGCGAGAAAGGATGATATGATCTGCCGAATGAAGAAGAAGATGGAGGTCACCTTAGCCACTCTCCAAAGTCAGCCTCAACCTCAGAAGGAAACACCTCTAGAGATCATTCACTTTGCGAATGGAGGAAAATAAATTACTTCCGTTAACGGAGATGAACAACCAAAGAAGGATTCAGCCCAGAGCATGATTCCCGAAAAAGGTATTAAGAATATGGTGGAACAACAGGTACGAGAAGCCTTAGCCCAGTCTAAGAGTGGAGCATCTATTCAAACTTGCTTACCCTAAAGAATTTGATGCCATCCAATAGCTGAAAATCTTCATACCACCTCTGTTTAAGACTTTCGACGGTACGGGAAACCCTCGGCAACATGTCGCACATTTTCGTGCTAGTTGCTGCAATGCCGGTGGGAGCGACGCTTTGCTTTTTCGTCAGTTCGTCAGTAGCTTGTCAGGGATCGCCTTCGATTGGTACGCAGAACTTCCGAATGGTTCAGTCAAGACCTTTTCAGAATTGGAGAACCTTTTCGTTAAACAGTTTGCTGGGGCTCGACACCACATCACTATCGGTGATCTAGTGGTGGAGCAACATAAAGCTGAATGAAACCTTGGTGGATTACATACTTTCGATGGAGGAATCTAAGCATGAAGTGTGAACCACGGCTTGAGAATAGCTTGCGGTCGGTATCTTGCTTGAAAAGCATCCATGGCCCGATAGCACTTCTCCTCGAAAGGATTCACAATTAAGACTTTCGAGAAGTTGCTTAGCAAGGCCGGGAGCTTGCAGGAGGAGGCAAAATAGCTGAGTTTCATCGATAAAACTGATAAGCAGAAGCCGATGAAAGCATTCGAGAAGAGATCAGGAATCTTCGCGGCAGTGGATAAAGGTAAACAACCAGTGTAGATACAGCCAGAGCGGCCATAACCAAGTTATCAACCACTGCAACGGACTTATCAACAACCTCAGCAGAGTTATCAGCACCCTCGAATGAGCTATCAGTCACAGCATCATGATCAACCGCCGCCTCGCTCATCACGTGGCCAGAAGGAGCTTTTGAATAAGGAATACCCCTTCAAGACTGAAGCAGTGGCCAAGATGTTTCGCAGTTTGATTAAGACGCCCGACTTTCAGCTACCGGAGCCCAGGAGGCCGGAAGAGGTCAATAAGAAGGATCATCTGAATTACTGCCCCTACCATAAGATGCTCGGACACGAGATAGAAGACTGCTTCACCATCAAGAATTGGCTCGAGGATAACCTCCGGAAAGGGAACATAACGATCCCGAAGAAATACATGAAGGAGCCCAAAAGGAGGTTCCGTCGATTTTATTTCAACAGATCCTATTGTTACGATAGACCCTTACACGGCCGACGATGGATGGAGTGCGTACGGATGAAGTCTTCGAAGAGAATTTTGGATCACATCCGGATGCTCGGCCCACGCTTCGGTTCAATGTTCGAAACCACTTGGTACGATACTTATCGATTGCGATTGAAGAACCGCCGGAAGGAGGAGAAGATCATGGAAGAAGAAAAGATCGAGAGCTCACGAAGGGTAGACTAGGGGATGCTTTTCCTAGGATGTTTATTCTTGGTTCGGGGGAGAAATCCTCGGACCTCGACTACGTATGATTAATTGCTCGCCCGGTGAGATGTTAAAATGATAAGAGCTTTGGTGTTGGCTATTTTTTGACTGTTTTTTACAATTACGTAACTAACGACAACTAACCTAATTCATATCTCGATTTCGACACGAATAGCGATTCTCAAATCATACGAAACCTTGACGACCGCGACAAAGGAGAAGATGTTCATAAGAGTGGCTATAAAAGCTCAAGAAGCGACGAGTCCGTTTGTAAATTTCGAGGAGCTCCGATCACGATAGAATTAGAGTACGTTAGATTTCGAAGCAACTTCAGAAGAGTCAGTCATTCTAATTCAAGAGGAGATGCCAGCAGATCCAGCACCAGATGCAGAAGAGATAACATAAGTTAATTTGAGAAGTGGAAAAGTCTTACCCCCGAGAATGGGATCGAAAGATATAGGAAAGCAGGTGGTTGCTCAAGAAGAGCCAACCCTAGCAGAAAAATTGCCCATTCGGGAAGAAATGGAAGAACATGGTCATAATGTGGATTATAACGTGCTAGCCCATCTTAGGAAGCTACCAACCAAACTAAGCATCTAGGACACTCTAATCCTGTCAAAGGAAATGAGAGAAACTCTGATCAAGGCCTTACTTGATCCAGAAATTTGCTTAGCTTAAATGGCCGGTAACTCCTTAGATGAGGTTTGCTCGTTGATAGGACAGTACGGTGTTACTTTCACAGACAATGATCTACTGCTCGGGACAGCTGATCATAACAAACCCTTGTACATTTCAGTCGGTATCGGAAAGTTTACGCTCTCCAGGGTATTAGTTGATCCAGGAGTATCAATCAACATAATGAACCTTCGAACGTTAGCATATTTGGAAATTGATGCTCACAAGCTTCAAGTAGATAGAATGTTACTAAGAGATTTCGATCGGAAAGGAGAAAGTGCCCTTGGATCGATAACACTTATTAATGAAGATCGGTGATTTGGCGAGGACAACAGCGAAGTTCCATATAATTGATTACGAGACATCGTTCGACGCTCTCTTGGGTCGACAGTAGATCCATGAAAGCTGGATGGTGTCGTCGTCTACGCACCGGTGCATAAAATATTATGAAGGAGGGGAAGAATAGTGTATCAAAGGTGACTTACAACCGTTCTCCGTACAAGAAATCAAAATTCACGAAGATGCTGCTTACTACGCACTCCGAATAAGACAATCTTTTCCAGAAATGTCATACCGAACGAAGTAAAAGAAGTTCGAGACGATGAAGAGCCTGAAGTTCTAGTTCAACAGTTACTCACCACTCCCTTGCGGTGAGATGGTGAAAGTTTCTCCAGAACACCGAGGTAGAGGACGGGGACGAGGTCGAGGAAGAAGCGATGGAACAGTTGAACTAAAGAAATCGGTCATTGATGTTGATGGGGGAAGTGATTCCGAAGAAGAAGAAATCAACAAGGAATCAATGAAGATAAATCAAAGAAAACCCCAGTTCAATATCTCTCTCGAGGACGAAAAGAATAAAGAATACAAATTAATGTACGAGAGGATAAACCATTGTGTACATACTATGACCACGACCACTAATCTATCCTAATAAGGTCGAGGGTATGGTGGTGAAGGAAGTGCATGGTGACGGTGCTAAGTCGATCAAGTTCTACCATGGTGCATCTTCTTCCAAAATTGAGAATGATGTAGAATTTGAAGATGTTACTTCATCTGAATTAATGGAATTGCCTTTTGAGTGGTATTCTCCATGTGTTCAAAATTTAATTCAGCGTGGTATCTTACCTAAACAGTGGTCAAAAGATCAATCTCAGCGCTTTGAAAAATTATAGAATAATGCCAGTCGACCTCCCAATTCAAAGCATGGTCTCGGATTCGGCAAAGTAGAGACCGGTGATGATACGAGAATTTGCTTGGTTGTCACTTGCAAGCTAATGAAGACTGCTGGAAGCTCGGATGATCTCGAGGATACGCGATTGGAGATGCTCCGCCGAGTCGAAGAGAATTAAATCTACGATAGACAAGTTAATGGAAGTTAACTTAGGTACTAGCGAAGAGCCTAGGCCGACCTTTGTTAGCTCCTTACTCGATAAAGAATACTCCGAAAGAAATGATCGAAGCTATTGATGGAATTCGAGGACTATTTTGCTTGTAGTTACGACGAAATGTCGGGATTAGCTCCGAAGTCGCGGTTCACGAAGCTAGGAGTGGTTCACACTGCCGTTCCAGTCAGACAACCTCCAAGAAGAGTGCGTACAGAGATTGAACAACAAGTTATAGTTGAAGTTAAGAAGCTAATCGACTCTAAATTTGTCAGTGAAGATCATTACCCGACTTGGCTAGCCAACGTGGTACCGGTCAGAAAGAAGAATGGTCAGATTAGAATCTGTGTGGATTTCAGAGATTTGAAAAAAGCGTGCCCAAAAGACAAGTTTCTGCTACCAATTCCAGAATTGATGATCGACATCGCTTTGACACACGAGATCTTCTCTTTCATGGATGGATCATCAGGATACAATCAGATAAAGATGGCACCAGAAGATGAAAAGCTCACAGCCTTCGAACGTCGATCGGAGTATCTTGCTACACGGTAATGCCTTTCGGATTGAAGAACACGGGAACGACTTATCGAAGAGCATTGACGAGGATTTTTGATGATCTCATTCATAACCGAGTCCAAGTGCTTACGTGGATGATGTGGTCATCGAAAGCAAGCGCGAAGGAAGATCACTTGTATGATTTGAGAATTGTTTTCGAGCGATTAAGACAATTTAACCTTAAGATGAATCCCTTGAAATGAGCCTTCAGCGTTGCCTCTGGGAAATTTTTAGGATTTGTTGCCCGACATCGTGAAATTGAAATCAATCCGGAGAAGATTAAAGCTATCTTAGAAATGCCTCCTCCCAAAACTTTGAAACAACTGCGTTCCTTTCAAGGGAAGTTGGCATATCTTCAATGCTTTATTTCTAATTTGTCGGGTAGGTGTCGGCCCTTCTCGGCATTAGTTAAAAGGACGCCAAATTCGTTTGGGAAGAAAAATGCCGGCGGGCCTTCGAGGACATTAAGCGAGTATTTAATGATACCTCGTGTCTTAGCGGCCCCGATCTCGAGTTGGCCGTTGATACTTTATATCGCGGCTTTAGACGACTCCTCGGAGCCATGCTAGCCGAGTCGATGACGAGGGTAAACAAAAAGCTCTCTACTACCTAAGTCGTCGTCTAATTCTGACGGAGGTAAAGTATCCTTCTATTGAGAAACATCGTCTGGCCCTGATCTTTGCCTCTCAAAAGCTCAGGCATTACATGCTTTCTCATATGGTCAACCTTATCACAAGGTTTAATCCATTGCAATACTTGATGACCCATCCAGCAGACTTGCCATGTGGTCGATGATACTATTGCAATTCGATATAACTTTCATTCCCCTTCATGTCGTAAAGGGACAAGTCTAGCGAGAATTCCTCGTAGCGCACCCTTCTACGGTAGAATTGCCTCTTAACGACGACTTGCCCGATGAGCAGATAATGAGCTTGGAATACCCCAATGATTGACATTGGGAACTGTACTTCGACGGAGCGTCCTCAACACAGAAGGATAAGAAATTGTAAACGATAGTGCCCGGTAAGGTAGGAATCAGACTAATATTTATAACACCAGAGCGGGGGATGTTAAGATACTCCTACCATCTAACAGAACAGTGTACAAACAACAAAGCAGAATACGAAGCCCTTGTAATCAAATTGTAGTTAACCATTCAAATGGGGATAACAGACATTAACATCTATGGTGATTCACAGTTGATTATACAATAGGTCGCAAGACAGTACAAGATTCTGAAGCCAAGACTCGAACAGTACTTTCAGTATGCAATGAAATTGCTAAAGCGGTTCGAATGTAACGATCTACAAGATTTCCGGAGGAGAAAATGCTCTCGCGAAGCATTAGCACGCCTTGCAAAAGAATTTGCCTGCTTGCAAGAGGAGTCAGTTGAAATGTCAGTTCAGGGATGACAGGTCCTATCACAGCTCGACATGGACACAATGCACAAATCAGAAAAAGAGGAAGAAACAGTTGCAGCAGTAACAAAAACTACAGAAGATTGGCGTCAACCACTCGTGGAATACCTGCAAACAGGAAACCTACAGGATGATAAGTCATTAGACCATCAGATCAAGAAAAGAACTCTATCATACGCATTAATAAATAATACCTTGTACGTAAGTTCTTTCGATTAGATGTGGCTAAGATGCCTGAGCGGGTCCGAGGCTCGTGAAATTGTTAAGGAAGTGTACTTAGGACTTTGTGGCGCTCATCAGTCGGGTTTGAAGATGAAAATGAAAATTAAAAGACTTTAGGGTACTACTGGCCCTCGATGATGACCGACTGCATGAATTTTTCCAAGAGTTGTCACCAGTGCCAGGTGCATGGAGTGGTTCTACATCAACCTCCAAATGTGCTACATCCAACAATCGCATCGTGGCCATTCGAGAGTTGGGGCACAGATATCGTGGGTCTGATATAACCACCTTCCTCAAGAGGACATCGCTTTATTCTTGTAGATACATATTACTTCTCCAGTGGGCGAAGCGATGCCGCTCGGGGAAGTGAAAGCACATCGCGTTTGCGGTTTTCGGAAATCGAGTCATCTACTTGTTTTAGGGTATCGCGCGGAATCATTTTAGATAACGGGTCAACATTCGGAAGTACGAAGATCGACAATTTTTCGAAGGCACTTGGATCGTTGGCGCTATTCGACAATTTGCTACCCAAGATCAAACGGCTTGGCTGAGGCTTTTAATAAAACTCTCGTCTAAATCTTAAAGAAAACTTTAGATAACAACAAAAGAAATTGGCACGAGAACTTGTTAGAAGCCTTATAGGCCTACAGAACGACATTTAGAACTCCTACTCAGTCTACACCTTACGCTCTAGTGTACGGGTCTGAAGCCATCTTGCCCATGGAGGTTCAGCTTCCATCTCTCGGAGTGCGATTGCGAACGGGATCACTACAGAAGAGAATGCCAAACTACGGCTAGAAGAAGCTGAAAGCTTGGAAGGGAAATGACTTTACGCACAGCATAATGCTGGAATTGTTACAAGCGAAGATGATCCGGGCCACGATAAACTGGTCCGCCCAAGGACGTTCAAAGTCGGTGACTTGGTTCTAGTTCTCAGAAGACCTATTCTTGTGCACCGCAAGGTAGGAGGTAAATTTGAGCCGACTTGGGAGGGGCCATTCGTGGTCGAGACAGTCTTCTCAGGAGGTTCCTACGAACTTGTGAATTGCCGCGGAGAACGACCTATGCTTCCAATCAATGGACAATATTTGAAGAAGTATTACGCAACTTGATGTTTCGAAGGATGAACTTTAAAAATGAAGTCTCATGTCTCGAAGCACGGGCAAAGTAATCACTTGTAACTGGGTCCAAACCCAAAATTGATAAAAGAAAAATGATTAACAAAAGAATATATGTATTAAAAGAAAAATATGTGAAAGAAATCATCATAATAATAAATTTTGATCCTTCCTTTCGAGTCAATCTCACTTCTGATCTTTCCCCATCTTTTCCCTTTTTCTTTTAAATTTTGAAAGAAATGAATAAGAATTTTCCATTAATAAGTAAGTTTTCTTATTGTTCTCGTTCTTGATACAGCCCCTCATCCTTTCCTTATTTTTTCGCAAGAAAATGTGGAATGGGTGGTTGGTTCTGAACTTTAAGAATGGCGTAAGTCTAGCACTCGACGAAGAGAAGATGAAGAATGGGGCTGTTATTGAGATCGACTCTAATTTCACACCGGCCAGCTTACAGTACGAGAAGGCCGATTAGACCCGATTGATCGGGAAGAGTTGCGTAGCCAGACAGTGATGAAATTGGGAGGCCCGAGTCAGCCGACTACCGACAAGAAAAGGAAAGTGAACGCCGCTCATGTGACTGGAGTAGACAAGAAGGTTAAGTCTATGGTTATCACAGTAGTGGGCAGGCTTTTCAGCGCCGTGCCCACAGAATTTCAGGATGTAAGAAGAGCTACTCTCACTCCGACCCAGCGAAGAAATAAGAATCGCTGCATTCACGGGATGTTGATCAAGCCAGCGGTGGACCAGCATAAGGAGACAGTTGCTAATGTAAGTGCAAGTACTTCGAAGAAATAGGTTCGGCAGGAGCCAGAAAAGAGGAGACCAACTCCAAGAACATCAGAGAAGATGAAAGAAACTCCGAGAAGAGTAGGAACAGAATCAGCGCCACGATGCCAGACAGATGTACCAGTTCTGAAGAGTATTGTTGCGATGGCAACCCCGGAGGATGTCTTGACAGAGGCTATCCCGAGGAGGTGAAACACAAAGGAGAGCATGTTGGGATTGAACCATACATCCCACAGTACGTTACCAGATCCCGACGATTTCAAATAATTCCAGAGTACGAGCTGGAAAGATTACAGAAAGTTGAAAAGAGGACCTTTGAATATTTTGAAAGAATTCGAGGCAAGTAGATCAACATCCTGGAGAGCCTTGAGCTACATACAGATGTGTTTTCAGACTACGAGCAGTAGCAGATTGTGGACTGCGTCGTCGATCTTTAGAAAATGGGCCGAGTTGGATGTTTAAGAGAGAAGACCTACTCAGAACCCCAGAGATGGATGAAAGGAAAAGGAAGAGTTACAATCCAGTGTGGGTCTTTATTACAACTTCGCCAGAGGACGGGAAAGGAAATCCACCGGGGCTACTCGCGTCACGGCGAGGTGGATCCGATGCGAGAATTATCAAGAGGATGGTAAAGAGGATGTGACATGGAGGGTACAGCCTACAGATTGCATACCCAACAACTGCATTATCAACATATATGAGGAAGGTGACTGCATACTGCCACACATAGATCATCATGATTTCGTCAGACCCTTCTACACAGTGTCTTTCATCAATCAGTGTAACATCATGTTCGGAAAAGACCTCCGGATTACAGGCCTCTGAGAATTTCGAGGGCCAGTGGAGATACCTCTACCGGTAGGTTCCGTTCTGGTGTTGAAAGGAAATGGAGCGGACGTAGCGAAGCCTTTGCATCCAGAGTACCTTTTCGGCCAATCTCCGTCACTTTCAGGAGGATGGATGACAGCAAAATGCCTTTCCACTTTCATCCAGATCCAGAGCTAGAGGGCCTTTAGCCCTACTAGCTGTGAGCTACATGGAAGATAGCACACCTCCAATGCACATCCAAACGGCATTCCTGCCAAGGATGACTTGGAAGGTGATGTTATTATCCATGTATCTCACTATTCAGACATGGATTTTGACAGATGCTTTGGAAGAAACCTGCAAGAATCTTATGCAGCACGTTTTTGGATTTATGTGGATTGTATGAGATGCTTAATTTTCAAGGAAAATATCATCATGCTTTGGATCAAGCTATATGATGTATTTTCAGCAAATTGGAATGGAAACGACCATGTCGTGTTTTGCCTTCACTTCTTTTGTGCAAATTTTACTAGGAAACGCCATTAAGTTGAATGAACTTCAAACGAAGAATGATTTGATAATAAACGAATAAATAAGATAAAATGAAAATGAATGAGAACTCTTTTAAAAAAAAAAGAAAAATATGAATGTCGAAACAAATTTTAAAATGACATGAAAACACAAAAATAAAATCAAATCACAAAACAATCAAAACAAATCTAAATCTCAAATTGAATTCGATATGAATCCTTGATACGAATCTTTCAATTCTTCTTCGATCAAAATCTATTCGAAACTCTTTTGAAATGTGAATCCTGTCCTCGACTAATCGCTAGGTCAAGTATTTTCAGCTTGTTACACTTACCAGTTCCTTTCGAATATTTTCTCTGTGTGTTGGAAGATTGACTGTTCTATTGACACGGAGCCACGAATTTTATTCGATTTGGTTCTGATGGCATGGGACTGAATCCTCTTCACACAGATCTCCTTTTCGAGAAGCCCTTCGAGCGGGATTTGAAGCAACTTAATATCCCATTCAAATTTCCAATGATGGAGCCTAACTTCCAGTTCTCTTCTTGAGGCTAGAGCCTAACTTCTAGCTCTCATTCTAATTTTTGAGGCTGGAGCCTAACTTCTAGTTCTCTTCTTGAGGCTAGAGCCTAAATTCTAGCTTTCTTTCAAATTTCTGAGGCTGGAGCCTAACTTCCAGTTCTCTTCTTGAAGCTAGAGCCTAACTTCTAGCTCTCTTTCAAATTTCCGAGGCTGGAGCCTAACTTCCAGTTCTCTTCTTGAGGCTAGAACCTATCTAGCTCTCTTTCAAATTTCGGAGGCTGGAGCCTAACTTCCAGTTCTCTTCTTGAGGCTAGAGCCTAACTTCTAGCTCTCTTTCAAATTTCTGAGGCTGGAGCCTAACTTCCAGTTCTCTTCTTGAGGCTAGAGCCTAACTTCTAGCTCTCTTTCAAATTTCCAAGGCTGGAGCCTAACTTCCAGTTCTTTTCTTTAGGCTAGAGCTTAACTTCTAACTCTCTTTAAAATTTCCGAGGCTGGAGCCTAACTTCCGTTCTCTTCTTGAGGCTAGAGCCTAACATCTAGCTCTCTTTCAAATTTCTGAGGCTGGAGCCTAACTTCAGTTCTCTTGTTGAGGCTAGAGCCTAACTTCTAGCTCTCTTACAAATTTCTGAGGCTGGAGCCAAACTTCCAGTTCTCTTCATGAGGCTAGAGCCTATCTAGCTCTCTTTCAAATTTTTGAGGCTGGAGCCTAACTTCCAGTTCTCTTCTTGAGGCTAGAACCTATCTAGCTCTCTTTCAAATTTTCGAGGATGGAGCCTAACTTCCAGTTCTCTTCTTGAGGCTAGAGCCTAACTTCTAGCTTTCTTTCAAATCTTCGAGGCTGGAGCCTAAATTCCAGTTCTCTTTTAAATTCCTAAGGCTGGAGCCTAAATTCTAGTTCTCATCTTGAATCTTTGATGCTTGAGCCTAAATTCCAGTTCTCTTTCCAATTCCGAGGTTGGGACATAGGTTCCAATTCTCATTCCAAATCCAGAATTTCCACGAAAATTAACCTTGAAATCAATCTTAAATAAAATTTTAATTTAAATCAAAACTCCAATTAAATCAGAATTCAAACTCAAAATTAAAACTTGAAATAAAATGAAACAAATCTAAAATCCGATCTCTTGAGATCTTGTGATTTGAAATTCACCTCCTTTTCCCCAGTGAGAGTTCTGGAATCTTTAGTCTTGGAGATTTACCTGATACTCTCCAGCGGAAATTTTCTATGCTTTGTTGTAAGTGTGTTACTTAGATGTATGTGTTGGTTTTGTTGATCTCTTCAGTCAACGCTAATATGTGCGGTGTGCTTGGTTAGCACACCACGCCTATTAGGGGTCCATTTGTTGATCTCATTTTTGGTGAGGTCTTCTCTTTCCTCTTAGTGCTTAGGATCTAGCCATAGGACCTCTCCTTGACTATCCTAGAAGACTAGAGATGGAACCCACCATTTAGAACATCAAACCAAATCTTGATTCTCTTTGGAAACCTACATAGATGGTCATCGACCTCCGAGTCACTTGGAAGGTTGGTACCGATGTGCGGGAAGACAAAGATGAATTCTATAGGATGTTCGAGGCTTAGGGCCCTTACCTAGGTGGCCTTGTCTTGGTGAGGTCTAGCTTGCACACACTTCACTCTCATACCCATCCTAAACCCTAAACCATCCCTACCCAATCTTGACTCCTGGTTCATTAGAGCACTCATGTGGCTAAGTGACCCGACCGTCGCGCTTAACGCAGTAATGTTTGCTTCCAAAAGATAGCCAAAGAGCTTTGACTCGATTTATAAATAGCGGCTAGTGTATAAAATTAATATTATATAATTTAGAAATATTTTTACACACTAGGCGTACTACGCAAGTATACATATTGTTTCGAAGTAATATAGGGTTTTTAAACAAAGACCACGAGTATCGATCCCATGAGGAAGATTTATAGAAATAAATTTTCTATGAAGTGAAAGCGAAATAAAATAGTAAAAATATTTTTATTTTGATTATAAATTACTATTAATTTACTAGATTCAATTAAAGAAAACAATAATAAGAAAATGATTTTATGAACTCTATATAAAATAAACAACTTTCTTTCCTTCAATTAATCTAAGATTTTTAAGATAATTTAATATTCGTTGGAGAATTTAATTTATGGTATTGTGCCAAATAGAAGCATTCCTATTCTTTACCCTTTGATCCAGGTGCAAAGAACATTGACTAATTTATAGAATAGGTCCGGATGTATTGTTAGTAGAATGGGTTAATCTAGGCTCACACTTCTAGATGTCCGAGGGTGGCTATGGTCGACCCTACTAGTGACCCTTTCCTAGTCTATAAATCAAATTATAAGAATTTAGTACGTCACTCTAAAAACTTATCAATTCTACGCCCTTTAAATATTATCTTCCTATTTGTTTGCACTTCACCATGAATAGCCCGCACATGGCCTTCGACTACCTAAGGATTCATGTGACATTTACAAGTTAAGAGTTCTTTTCCTTCGAGGTTTTCTAAACTCTTCGACGGGTTTTAACAATTCGAACGACCAATTTAAAAAGTAAAGTAAGATCAGGTATTAATGTCATCACAATGTTTTGAAAATATTTTGAATTTTAATTCTCCATCGAATCTTTATATTATCTTATCTATCTCTTCATAATTGATGTAAGAAAGTAACTAACTACTCAGAACACATTGAAAATAAATAACAAAACATGATAATTAATCTTTGAATCAAATGTAAAAATATACCTATCTCAAATATTTCTTCTACGGATCTTCGATTCCTACTGACTCCACGGTGTAATGAACTCAGGATACGATAACTTGAAAATAAACTCACTAAACTAAACAAAAGTGGCCCTAAATTTCTCTCTCTAATTCTCTACATACGGATGAGAGATCCGAAGTAGATAAGAGAAAGGGGTACAATGGGAGGAGCACGTTTTCGAAGAAATGGACCTCTATTTATAGGTTTCGAGAGTTGCTTGAGGCACCTCTTCAAAACATGTCCACATTCAATGAATCTTCTAGAAGGTCGGTCTGGCGCCTAGGTGCACGAATCTGGCGCCTAGGCGCCGGACACTGTATCCAGTTCTTCGCACCTCTTCACTTTGACTCGCACCTCTTCGCGATTAAAACGGTTTTGGAGCGTACAAATGCAATGTATCACATGTCCTATTATCGAGGAACAACTGCCAGCCTTCTAGAATGTCCAATAACCGCTCACTCCGTCAAAATAACTGATCAAACTTTGTTAAAAACTTGACAGTTTTCGTATCGAGTCTGGCGCTTAGGCGCCAGTTTCTGGCGCCAGGCCATATTTTTTTATACTTTTGGTATTTTGCTCCTTTTTTGCTCCTTTTTGCTCCTTTTTCCTTCTTAGACCTTTTTACATTACATAGATCCAAAAACACAAAAAATACCTTTCATTAAAGCATAATATCCTTAGAAATTAATAAGAATTAAGACATAAAGAAATAGGTATTTTTTTATAGATCAAAATCCCCAAACTTAAATGTTACATGTCCTCGAAGTAACTCTTTTTACTACATAAAATATAACTTTTGGAAATAAGAGATAAATATTTAAGATTCCTTATAATTTTTTATTTTATAAAGTCTTTAGTAAATTATTAATCCAATTTCACTAACTAGGTTTAATTTTAAAAATTTAAAGAATATTTAACTACCAAATCATAAGATTTCAAACTTTCCATTCATTTTGAAAATAATAGAAGTCTATTATATTAAGCTTTCATAGATTATTTACAAGAAAAAGATCATCTTGAAAAATCTTTTCTAAATAAATATTTATGCATAAAAATTAAGTAAAGTATGTAATTAGTTTTCTTCCTATAAGATAATTCAAGTGAAGCCGATTTTTGATTAGGCATTTCCTCGAAGCTTCTCCGCTCTATCTCTTTATATATATATATATATATATATATGAGGATTGCTTATATCTGGATAGCTTTGTTAATGGTTTTGAACTTCACTTATTCTTAACTTATATTTTCAAAACTTATACATCTCCACTTAATTATTATAACATAAATAAAAATTCAAAAGAATTCCAATCTTTTCTTTTTCAAGTGATAATTTTTTATTACTTAATATTTCTAAAATTCTATTATTTCTACCATGAATAGAAAAATTCTTTTTCTCATTCTTCTTTAAGTTAAATAATTCTATTCTTAAAATAAATCAAAGTTAGTAAAATTTTGGTTAATTTCACTAAATTGTTTACAATTTCAAAAATAAAAGTGATCTCAAATAAATTCTTCATTCCTTAAGTTATGTTAAAAAGTTTCTATTTTTAAGAAAGTATTAGCTCTTTAAGGACAAATAAAATTTAATTTTGAATGGATTTTCCCTTCCCCCAAACTTAAGTTTTGGTATACTATGATAATTTGAAAGTATGAGAGAAAGAAAATCATAAGTACTTTTAGTAAGTATGTAAAAAGCAATCTTAAAAAGAAAAATTAACTTCTAATCATGCTTTTATGAATAATTAAGATAAAATTGAAGCATGTATATAGAAAAGTAAGCAGGCTAATTTTATGATGATATTAAATTTGAAACGAAATTAAAACGAGCAAAATAATTAAGTACTAAACATTAAACTAAAACAACATATAAAATAATTCTAAATTCGAGTCTCAATTCAACGGAATCCTAATACTAAACGATCGACATACATTAATTACAAAACTAACAAACAATCCAAATAAAATAAACTAACGGAGTAACACATCGAAGAAATCGATAACAACTAATCATTAGGCTGTAGCCTCATCATCATTTTCATCACCAAAGGAAAATTCTACGTCATTAGGATCAACAAATGGTGTGATCTAGGAAAAGTAGGAAAACTAACATCATGTTCACCCTTTAGAAATCTGACTAGGGCTTCATCATACTCAGCATCATAATTACTCTTCCTCTGGGTATAATCAGATAAATGATCTAGTTTTCTATCAATAGTATCAATCCTGCAGTGAGTTTGAAATAACTCCTGCTGCTACTCTAAAAACTGATCATGCATTGATTCCCAGAAATCTGATGGTGGCTCGAGCGAAGTAGAGGGTCTAGAAGTAGAAGGTCTACCTGAAGTATGTGCAGAAGTAGAAGGAGCGATCAATCTCTTCCCTCGAAGATGATCATAAATACTAACACTCTCCTGCCCAATTGGCTTAGTAGACTTCAGCTTCTCCTCAGAAATATCAACAGTGACTCTATTACTAACACATAGTGAATAGATCAAAGATGGAAATCCCAATCCAACAGAAGTGCTGGATCTCGCAGTAGACTCCACAGAATCATAAATAATGCTCCCGACATCAATAGGTTTCCTCTCCTGAATGCAGTAATTTAAGATCGCTTGATCTCTAGTCACTTCACTCAGGTGGTTGGAAGGTAACAATCTTGCAGAAATAAAGTAGTGCCATGCTTTAGATACACCATTTAATTCGAGAGGATTTGAATTTTACCCTCTTTCCGTTCACGATCTTCCAAGATCCGATGCCGATTAGTCGGATAAGCAATAATCATGTCCGAATCTCCCTCGGATGGTGATAATCCAGAATAATAGCACTCAATAGTCAGTGGCAGGCCATAGAATATGTTGATTCTTTCTGGACTAAATCCTACTCCGATACCTTTGACAAAGACTTCATAATCCTCGGCATCCAGAAAATTTGCATAAAATTCTTGAACAATCGGGATAACAGCAATAGCAGTAAAGTAACAAAATCGTTGCCAGTTGTGTGCAACGATAGTGTTTTCGATCATCTCCCCAGGATGATAAAAACTTTGTTCCGAGATGAACTTTCTCGACGACGCAAGTTCGGGGAAGCGAAAATGCGCGGACCGCGATTGGAAATTTCTTCGTTATCAAAATTTTCTTGTCCTTTCCTGCGCTTAAATTTTGGAGCCATCTAAATGTGAAAGAAAACAAGAACTAATTTAGGAATCAAAGATTTAAACTCTTTTTAAGTTTATAAAACTTAAAATAAGTTTAAAAATCCAAAGAAATTACTAAAAATTGAATAATTTTTTTTCAAATTTTCGGTTCTTAGCAAAACCTAGGGAAATCTATGGTGAAAATCGAAAATAAATGGTTTAAAGTGTAGATACGACCTTGAGACGAAGAAATCGAGTGGTTTCACGCTCGAATCCTTGATGTTTTGACCTCGAAATGGATCTAGAGGATGTATTTTTGCGAAAATGGGGAAGAAGATGAAGCTTAGGCGTCAAAAATGGCTTTTGGGGGTTATTTAAGTAAATTTTCGGGTACGAGCCGAGGCGGCGCTTAGGCGCCGAGTCTAGAGCCTAGGCACCGAGACTCGCCTTTCACAAAAAAATTTTTTTAAAATTTATTTTTCCACCAAAATTCATAAATCCAACTTCCAATTACTCATATCGGAGTAGAGCTTCGAGTTTCTAACTTTCACAACATTTTTCAAAAATTTATAAAAATTAAATATTGAATCCACCAATCAAACATAAGGTTTTCAACCAAACTCACTAATTTCCATTTAAAATCTTCGATTTTGACTCGATACATTCCGGATAAGTACTACATTTGATTCGAGTTCCTAATACACACTCAATCATAACAATTTCAAAGCAAATACAACACATATTGAACATGAAAGCAAATATACAAACAAACACGATCGATTCTCTAAATCGATACAAAGACTCAACAAACCATAATAACTATCTCTTTACCAGAATATTCTAATCTTCACAAGGGAAATTGTGTATTCAACTTGGAAAGAATACTAACGCTCTCGGGAAATCTGTAGCCTTCTTTTCATCAATCCACTTGTTCTTCGCATACATTTCAACTTGAGCATCTTGATAAGCCGCAATGTGATCAAATTGAAGTTTCCTTTGCCATTCTAGATGTTCAACTTGATGAACCATCTCATGAAGGCGATCTCCAATCCTTTTAAAATCTTCTTCAAACTTATCCAACCGACTAGAAATTTTCTCTAAACTTACAGCGATGAAACCATTGAAATAGGGTTGAGGATCCCTTGAGACCTTGTCCCTAGCCTCTTCTCCATGATTTCTCCTTTCCATTTCTTCAAAAATTTCTCAAATCTCTCAAGAATGAAATGTAAGGGACGTAATTTTGATTGTTTGATGGTTAGGGAAGAAGATGGGTTGATTTAAAGGGGAAAATCGTGTGAAAAGCGAAAAATTTTCAGTTTTTGCACGACCCAGTAACCGTGGCGCTTAGGCGCCGAATCTGGCGCCTATGCGCCGGACCTATTGATACATAGTTGATTCGGCGCTTAGGCGCCTAATTCCAGTGCCTAAGCGCCGGAACTATGTTCGACTTCTGTTTCGCTCTAATCATCGAATTTTCAAAATTTCGTTCTCGAAGATAGGTAAATTATACTTGGTAAGAGTAATTTAGACTCGATAACTCGCATTGTAAACTATCATAATGAAGGTTAACTTGATCTCCTTTTTACTCATATTTAAAATAGAGTGATCCTATTTTTAAATTCAATACCTCAAAATAATTTTCGACTCTAAGTTAACCAAGACTTATGAGCATCAATTTTTTCTAAAGTAATATAAAATTAATCGAGATCGAGGCATAACCTTACATTAAAACACAAAAACACAAGATAATTATGGGTTGCCTCCCACAAAGCGCTTGGTTTAATGTTGTCGGCCCGACTTAAGTAAATCTTTAATCGAGGTTGACTCGATTCATAAGCCTCTTTATAAATCTTCTTAATATCTCCCAAATAAGGCTTCGATCTTAATCCATTTACTTTAAAAATTTTTCCGAGTTTTAGGATCTTTAATATCAACAGCTCCATAATGGTATACTTTCTCAACAAAATAAGGTCTAATCCATTTAGATCTTAATTTTCCAGGAAAAAATCTTAAACAAGAATTAAACAGTAAAACTTTTTGCCTAGACTCAAAATTTTTTCCTGAAATTTTCTTATCATGCAACATCTTCATTTTCTCTTTATAAATTCTCGCATTTTCATACGATTCGTTTCTAATTTCTTCCATCTCATTTAGTTGCAATAATCGTTTTTCTCCTTGCTTTATTCAAATTAAAATTAAACTCCTTTATCGCCCGATAAGCTTTATGTTCGAGTTCTACGGGTAAGTGACAATTTTTACCATAAATTAACCTAGGTAAGGTGACATTCCGATTGGTGTCTTATAAGTTGTTCTATAAGCCCATAATGCGGAATTAAGTCTATCAACCCAATCGGTTTTTTAGGATTAACGAGTCTTTTCTAAAATTCTTTTAATTTCTCTCGTTTGATACTTGACCATTCCACGAGTTTGAGGATGATAAGCGATTTGCAATTCTATGTTTGATTCCAAATCTTTTCTAAAATTCTTTTAATTTATATTCCTGAAATGACTTCCACCATCAGTGATAATTACCTTAGGTATTCCAAATCTTGAAAATTTTGAAACACTTTTGGAATCACAGTTTGGTAAAGCAACAGCTTCAATCCACTTTGAAACATAATCAACTGCTAATAAAATATAAATTTTTCCAGATGATGGAACAAATGGTCCCATAAAGTCTAATCCTCATATATCAAAAATTTCAACTTCCAATATATAGTTTAACGACATTTCATCTTTCATAGATATATTTCCCATCCTTTGACATTGATCACATGTTTTCACATATTGTCTCACATCTTTAAATAAGGTAGGCCAATAAAATCCAGAATTTAAAATTTGAAATGCGGTTTTATCATGCCGAAAGTGTCCTCCAAAATTAGAATCATAACATTTTTGAATAATAGCAAAAGTTTCCTCATAAGGTACACATCTTCGAATCATAGAATCTTTACCAATTTTAAATAAATGAGGTTCTTCCTAAATATAAGATTTAGCATCATATTTAAATTTCTTAATAAATTTGTTATCCAAGTCATAAGGCAAAATATTGCTAACTAAATAATTAACAATATCAGCATACCACGGTGTTTTGTATCTTTGAATAACATATAATGATTCATCGTGGAATTTCTCATTTATATTTTCTTCCGAAATAATATCATTTTTAATTCTAGCATAAATGAGCAAAGCAATTTGGTTTTCAGCCTTTTCTATCTACTATTCGAAAATCAAATTCTTGTAGAAGTAAAACCCATCTTATAAGTTCAGTTTAGAATCCTTCTTAGATATTAGATATTTAATAGCAGAATGATCAGTATGAACTATGCATTTAAGTACCAAGAAGATAAGGTCTAAATTTATCAAAGGCATATACTATAGCTAGAAGCTCTTTCTCGCTGTAGTGTAATTTCTTTGTGTTTCAGGTGAGAGTTTTACTAGCATAATATACAACTTTGAAAACTTTCTCATATTTTTGTCCTACTACGACCCAATTGCAAAATCACTTGCATCACACATTAATTCAAAAGATTTATTCCAACAAGTGCAACAATGATAAAGTGCAGCTTATTAATTTTTCTTTTAGAATATTAAAAGCATTAATACAAGTCTTTCATTAAATTCAAATTGTGCATCTTTTACTAATAAATGACAAAGAGGTTTAGCAATTTTAGAAAAATCCTTTATATATATTCTATAAAATCCAACTTGACCTAGAAAACTTCTCACATCAAGAATAAGATAGTAGGTGGTCTGCAATTCAACGAATAATTTTCACTTTTTCGATCTACTCCCATCCCTTTCCGTGATACTTTGTGTCCAAGTACAATGCCTTCTGCGACCATGAATTGACATTTTTCCCAGCTTAAGAACTAAATTTGTTTCTTCGCATCTTTTCGTAACTTTGGCTATGTTTTCCAAACAAGATTCAAAAGAAGTTCCAAAGACTCAAAAATCGTCCATGAATATTTCAATTCCTTTGTCAATCAAATCACAAAATATTGACATCATACACCTTTGAAAAGTTGCAGGTGCATTACATAAACCGAAAGGCATTATTCTAAAAGCAAATGTTCCATAAGGACTTGTAAATGTTGTCTTTTCTTGGTCCTCAGGAGCAATAAGTAATTGATGATAACCGTAATATCCATCCGAAAACAGTAAATATGAGTGTCCAACTAATTTATGGAGCATTTGATCCAAGAAAGGTAAAGGAAAATGATCATTTCTAGTGGCTTTATTTAGTTTCTTATAGTCAATACAAATTCTGCCATCCAAGAATCTTGTCTTGTAGGAATAAGTTCATTTTTATCATTAACAATGACGATTACTCCTCCTTTCTTCTAACACAATGAATAGGACTTACCCATCGACTATCCAAAATAGGATAAATAATACCAAGCATCTAACCACTTAATAATTTCTTTTTTAACAACCTCTTTCATAATAGGATTTAATCTTCTTTTGTGATTCTATAAGTAGGTTTAAAATTTTCTTCCATTAAAATTCTATGCATGCAAATAGAAGGGTTTATTCCTTTTATATCAGCAATAGTCCAACCAAAAGCTTTCTTATAATTCTTTAACACACCTAGTAATTTTTCTTCTTGATCTTTACTCGCTCCGAAGAAATAATAACATGTAAAGTTAACGAATTTCCAAGAAAAGCATATTTTAAATGGAAGGTAACATTTTTAATTCCAGATTCAGTGCTTTTTTAGTTGAGGGTAAAAGTATATCATTTTGAGTTATGTCTAAAGTTTCCCAATTATCTTTAATAAAATGAGTCTCTTCTTCTTCTACTATTTCATCTTCATCGCTTAAAAATTCAAATTTTTCTTCGTAAATAACTTTACATTTTCTCGATAATGTTTTTCAATTAAATAATCAATTATATCGATTCAATAACATTTCTCTTTATCGTGGTACTTCATCGATTTAAGAACATCGAATTTAATTTCTTGATCATCGACTCTCATGGTTAATTTTTCTTTTTGCACATCAATCATAGCTCGTCCGTTAGCTAGAAAAGGACTTCCTAAAATAATAGGTATCTCTTTATCTTCTTCCATATCAAGTACAATGAAATCTACAGTGGAAGATAAATTTATCCACTTTAACAAGGACATCCTCTATAACTCCTTTAGGATAAGTGATAGATCTATCACTAACCGAAGAGTTACAAATGGTGGGAGTAATATCTCCTAAATCCAATCTTTGAAAGATAGAAAATGGCATGAGATTAATACTTGCTCCTAAATCACATAAAGCTTTTCCGCAAAATTTTTCTCCAATAAGCACAGGTATAGTGAAACTTCCAGATCCTTAAGCTTTTCGGTAATTTCTTTTGAATTATTACACCGCATTCTTCACTTAATGCAACGAGTTTCAAAAGCTTCAAATTTTCATTTTTTGCTAAAATATCCTTCATAAATTTTGCGTAAGTTGGCATTTGTTCCAAAGCTTCAGCAAAAGGTACATTAAGAGTAAGTTTCTTAAAAATTTCAAAGAACTTAGAAAATTGATGATCAAGTTTCTGCTATTTAAGTCTTTGAGGAAAAGGTGGTGGTGGTTTTTCAACTTCCACATTAACAGTATATACGATCGATCTCGATCAGAGAGAGAGTTTCTTTAGGTTTTTCAATCTCTTCAACCTCAATCTCTTTTTCAATTTCATTCTACAATCTTTCTTTTAATTCCTTTCCACTTCTAATTTCGTTACGACTTTAACTTGTTCATGTTCTTTTCCAGCTTCCTTTGGATTGATTTCAACATTACTAGGAAGTGTTCCTACGAATTCATTATTAATTAAAGTAGTAATTTGCCCCATTTGATTTTCAATATTACGAATAACGTATTTCGATTTTGTAATTGATTATTCATTTGCATAATTAATTCTTCTATTGATAACTTTTTCTCGTTGATTATTAAATCCAGGAGGTTTATAATTTGAATTAACTCGATTATTCCAATTTCCAAGTGGGATGAGATTGATTATTACCCCATCGTTGTTGTGAATTATTCCAATTAAAATTATGATGATTTTTCCACCAGAGATTATAATAATTTGAATAAGGATTATTTTTACTTGCAATAGCTTGTAAAGTTTCAATAGTTTGAGAATCTTCAATATTAGCAGAGTTATTATGCGAAATATTAATTGCAAAATTATCTAATTTCTTAGATATTGTCGCTAACTTGTGAAGCTAAAATAGAAAAGGCTTCATTATCTTGAATACCGGCCATCTTTTTAGGGTTAATCCTTTCGGAAGGCCATTGAAAATTGTTATTAGCCATTTCTTCAATTAAAGTGTAAGCTTCTTCAAATGATTTAGACATTAAAGAACCTCCGAAGCAGAAGATCAATAATTGATTTTAAAGATCCAATTAATCCATTATAAAATGTTTGAATAATCAACCAATCATGTAAAGCATGATGAGGACATTTTCTTAATAGTTCTTTAAATATTTCCCAAGTTTCATATATTGTCTCCCCGTCAAATTGACTAAATGAAGTAATATCATTTCTTAATTTAGCAATTTTAGAAGGAGGAAAATATTTAGCAAGGAATTTTTGTGCCATTTCACTTCGTTTTAATAGAACCGATCGCTAATGAGTTTAACCACATCTTCGCTTTATCTCTTAAAGAAAAAGGAAAGAGTCTAAGTCTAATAGCATCATCGAAACATTGTTATATTTAAAGGTAGCACAAAGTTCTAAAAAACTAACAAGATGTAAATTTGGATCCTCAATCGGTGATCCACCAAATCGATTGCTTTTGCACCATTTCGAATAATAGGACTATTTAAGTTCAAAAGAATTAAGCATCTACGACGGGTTTTTGAATACTACTATGAAGTTCATCAACTCGTAGGGTTAGCATAATCCCTTAATGGTTTATAAACATTTTGATCATTAAGTTCAATCGGATTTTGTAAAGTAGCCATTTCTTGAAATTTTTGAATTTGTTTTCCCTTTTTAATTTTTCTAATTGTTCTTTCCAATTCAGAATCTAAAGGTATTAATCCTTCAGAACCAAATATTCGCATAAAACAAGCAATAAAATTTAACTATTCTATTTCTTTCTTCCTTTGATTTCTTCCCCGGCAACGGCGCCAAAAACTTGAACCGACCACCGAGCTTAACGCAGTAATGTTTGCTTCCAAAAGATAGCCAAAAATCTTTGACTCGATTTATAAATAGCGGCTAGTGTATAAAATTAATATTATATAATTTAGTAATATTTTTACACACTAGGGGTACTACGCAAGTATACGTATCGTTTCAAGTAATATAGGGTTTTTAAACAAAGACCCCAATATCGATCCCATAGGGAAGATTTATAGAAATAAATTTTCTATAAAGCGAAAGCGAAATAAAATAGTAAAAATATTTTTATTTTGATTATAAATTACTATTAATTTACTAGATGCAATTAAAGAAAACAATAATAAGAAAATGATTTTATGAACTTTATATAAAATAAACAACTTTCTTTCCTTCAATTAATCCAAGATTTTTTATAATTTAATATTCGTTGGAGAATTTAATTTATGGTATTGTGCCAAATAGAAGCATTCCTATTTTTTACCATTTGATCCAGTGCAAAGAACATTGACTAATTTACAGAATAGGTCTGGATATATTGTTGGTAGAATGGGTTAATCTAGGCTCACACTTCTAGATGTCCAAGGGTGGCTATGGTCGGCCCTACTAGTGACCCTTTCCTAGTCTATAAATCAAATTATAAGAATTTAGTCTGTCACTCTAAAAACTTATCAATTCTATTCCCTTTAAATATTATTTTCCTATTTATTTGCACTTCACCATGAATAGCCCGCTCATGGCCTTTGACTACCCAAGGATTCATGTGACATTTACAAGTTAAGAGTTCTTCTCCTACAAGGTTTCTAAACTCTTCAACAGGTTTTAACAATTCAAACGGCCAATTTAAAAAGTAAAGTAAGATCAGGTATTAATGTCATCACAATGTTTTGAAAATATTTTGAATTTTAATTCTCCATCGAATCTTTATATTATCTTATCTATCTCTTCATAATTGAAGAAAGAAAGTAACTAACTACTCAGAACACATTGAAAATAAATAACAAAACATGATAATTAAACTTTGAATCAAATGTAAAAATATACTTATCTCAAATATTTCTTCTACGGATCTTTCTGATTCCTACTGACTCTACAGTGTAATGAACTCCAGATGCAATAACTTGAAAATAAACTCACTAAATTAAACAAAAGTGGCCCTAAATTTCTCTCTCTAATTCTCTCTCTAAGGATGAGAGATCCTAAAGTAGATAAGAGAAAGGGGTACAATGGGAGGGGCACGTTTTCTGAAGAAATGGACCTCTATTTAAAGGCTTCAAGAGTTGCCTTGAGGCAGCTCTTCAAAACATGTCCACATTCAATGAATCTTCTAGAAGGTCGGTATGGCGCCTAGGCGCCGGACACCGCGTCCAGTTCTTCGGACCTCTTCACTTTGGCTAGCACCTCTTCGCGATTAAAACCATTTTGGAGCGTCCAAATGCAATGTATCACATGTCCTATTATCAAGGAACAACTGCCAGCCATCTAGAATGTCCAATAACTGCTCACTCCGTCAAAATAACTGATCAAATGTTATCAAAAACTTGACAGTTTTCGTATCGAGTCTGGCGCGTAGGCGCCAGTTTCTGGCGCCTAGGCGCCAGGCCATATTTTTTTTATACTTTTGGTATTTTGTTCCATTTTTGCTCCTTTTTCCTTCTTAGACCTTTTTACATTACCTACATCCAAAAACACAAAAAATACCTTTCATTAAAGCATAATATCCTTAGAAATTAATACGAATTAAGACATAAAGAAATAGGTATTTTTTTATAGATCAGGGACGATGAATAGTGACGGTTGACCAGTCAAAATAATGTGTTTTTCGGGATCTCGCCGTCAGCGGGAAAAATTTCGCCGTCGGCGGGCTAATTAATTCAAATAGGCTTAAAGTTTCTGGAAAATCACGCCGTCGGTGGTATCATTCTCGCTGTCGGCGGGATTTTTTTTGGGAATTAATATTTTTAATATTTATAATGTTTTCAATTTATTTTAAGCCTTGATAATGTCCGATCAATCAATTAAATACATTTTATTGTGATTAGATATTATTTTAACTCACATAAATTCACACAACATAAAACATAACAATTTTATATATGAAATCCATGGTTTAACAATATGCATACACCACATTTACTTAACACATAAAATTGAGTGTCGCAATCCAAACCACAGTAGTCAAAACGCTGGGACTAAACAAACAACACATAATCTCATCTATACTAAGATCAATCTTAAAATCTAAAATATCAAAAGTGTAAATTTTATAAAAATTAAATTCAAACTAACTCAACACATAAGCAAATACGAATGTCTTCTACTCGTCAGTGTCTGTGCTAAATTCATCTCTGATATCTCCGATAGAACGTAAATGAATGAATAGATTGTAGAAAGGCCTGTAAGGAAATTCTTCTTTAGAATCTTCTTCAATCCGTCCTTTCTTTCTCAAAAGTCGTATGAAACTTGCCTCAAGATGTCCAGAATAATCGAAGTGTTCCTTCATCCTCCAATCTATATGTTCAAATAAATCAGAGATATTATTAATCGAAGTCATCACGTTTTGTACCTCTTTTTCAAATCTTTTGAGTTTTCGTAAGATCAGATTTGTTCTATCAGTAAAGGGCCTGATTGAAATAGAGTTTTGAGATGCTTGATCCGCAGTAATGGTTGCCTCATTATCGTTATCCAGAGTAGGAAACATATCAGTTGGATCTAATGGTTTCCAAGGTAAAAGTACTTTTTCCCAAGCTTCATAAGAAACTTGGTACTGACTGCATAATGCAAAAATTGTTGAAGGATGTCCAAGCCCATAAATCGATCCACGCACAATCAGGCCTAAAGCAGACTTCACAATAATCGAACCAACATCAATAGGTAATCCCGCTTGAATACAATAATTCAGAATTGCACACTCCTTAGAAACTTTGTTTACCCTCATAGTGGGTAATAATTTTGAAGAAATAAAGAAGTGCCAGTGTTTAGAGACGGGGATTAGAAGTGGTGCAGAAAAGCTAACATACCCGTCTTCTCTTATTTCCTAATCTTCTGATTCATCAGTCAAATATCGATATATCTCATTCATATTATTTCTTGTAGGAACAAAATTGGAATAGTGGCAAACAGGTGTATTTTCAATTGAATATAACTCATTGATTCTAAAAGGAGTGAAAGTTACCTATCTGCCTCGCACATAAACGCTTCCATGAAGATTGGAGTAGAATTCTTTTACTACGGGGATGACTACAACAGAAGTTGTATAGCATAATACCTCTAACGTCGTCGCATAATCATCTCCTCGATAGACGTTGTCAAATTCTCCACTCTTCTATTCACGAATCTTCTTTCTTTGATTAATCTCTTCTTCATCATAACTTTGTTGAAGATTCGCTGGGCCTCATAACTGACACACTTTCTTTGATTGAACACTCGGGATTTAGTGATTTCAATTGGATTGGATGCCATAATGATGAGTTTTTGTGGAGTTTCAAATCGTTTTCAGGAATTAAATGGTTTAGATTTTGAGTTTTAGGCGTTCTTAAAGAGTTAAAACACTTAGAATCACCAGAAACCATCAAAATAACTCCCTAAACCGCTCATTCACCGATCTCGCCGTCGGCGGCATTCTTAAAAATATGAACTGAATTTGGCGGGCAAAACTCACCGTCGGTGGCGTCGATCTCACCGTCGACGTGCTAAGGCAAAATTGCCCAGTTTCGCTCTGGTTCGAATGCTTTCCAAGTTTTTTCTATGTATCCAATATCGTGATGATTATAAATATAAATTTGAGTAGTAGAATTCATTTTATACCAAAAATAGTAATAAATCAAAATAAATATACAATTATTGCACCTAAATAAAGATCACTATAGGTTGCCTCCCATAAAGCGCTTGGTTTAATGTCGTCAGCCCGACCTATTCTGGTTATTAATCAGGTTGACTGAGCATTAAAAACCTTTTAAAATTTGGTCTTTTTCCTTCAAAATATGGTTTTAATCTGTGTCCATTTACTTTAAATCTGTGTCCAGTCTTTTGATCTTCAATTTCTACAGCTCCGTATGTAAATATTTGAGTTATAGTGAAAGGTCCTAACCATCGAGATTTTAGTTTCCCAGGAAATAATTTCAATCTTGTATTATAAAGTAAAACTTCTTTTCCTTATTCAAAATTTTTTTTGTTAATCTTCTGATCATGCCATAATTTCATTTTCTCTTTATAAATTCTATCGTTATTATAGGATTCATTTCTTAGTTCTTCTAATTCATTCATCTGCAACAATCTTTTCTCACCAACATCTTTTAAATTATAATTAAATTCTTTAATCACCCAATACGCTTTATGCTCTAATTCAACTGGTAAGTGACAAGTTTTTCCATAAATAAGCCTGTAAGGAGTCATTCCAATCGGGGTTTTATAAGCAGTCTTGTATGCCCATAATGCAGTGTCTAGTTTTGTAGACCAATATAATCTACTAGGGTTTACATTTTTTTCTAAAATTTGTTTAATTTCTCGATTAGAAACTTCAGCTAATCCACTGGTTTGTGGATGATAAGCAGTCGATATTTTATGAATAATGTTAAAATTTTCTGTCAATTTTTGAATATATTTATTCCTAAAAAGTGATCCTCCGTCGCTGATAATCACTCTCGCATTCCATATCTTGTGAAAATATTTTTCATTAAAAATTTTGAAACACTCTTAGCATCACAACAAGGTAAGGCTTGTGCTTCAATCAATTTAGAAGCATAATCAACAACAACTAATATATATGAGTTTCCAAATGAAGAAATAAATGGTCCCATGAAATCTAATCCCCAACCATCAAAAATTTCAACTTTCATATAAAATTCAGAGGCATTTGATTTCTTCTAGATATATTACCTACTCGTTGGCATTTATCGCAAGTTTTGATATATATATAGACATCATTAAAAAGAGTAGGCCAATAAAATCTAGATTGTAAAATTTTATAAGTAGTTTTATCAGTCCCAAAATGTCCTCCAAATTCAGAATCGTGACATTTTTGAATAATCTGTTCTGTTTCTTCATAAGGCACGCATCTTCTAATAATTAGATCCTTACACTGTTTATATAAATATGGTTCATTCCAAAAATACTTTTTAGCATAATAAATGAATTTTTTTTGTTGTTGCAGAGTTAGCATGGGTGGTAAAATATCACTTACAATACAATTAACTATATTAGCATACCATGGTATTTTCCACTCATTTATATTATAAAGTTGTTCGTGTAAGATAATTCACAATATTCTAATCTTGACAAATGATCTGCAATTTGATTATCAATTCCCTTTCTATTAATTATTTCAAAATCAAATTCTTGCATCAGTACTATCCATCTGATTAATCTTTGTTTGGTATCTTTCTTTTGCATTAAATATTTAATAGCAGAGTGATCAGTATGCACAGTACATTTAGTTCCAATTAAATAAGGTCTAAATTTATCAAAAGCATATACAATTGCTAATAATTCTTTTTCTGTAACTATATAATTGATTTCAGCACTATTGAGAGTTTTACTAGCATAGTGTATAACTTTAAAAATTTTATCATACCTTTGTCCAAGAACAACTCCTATAGCATAATCACTAGCATCACACATAAGTTCAAATGGTTTCTCCCAATCAGGTGAAACCATTATAAGTGTTGTGACTAATTTATCTTTTAATAATTCAAAAGCATTTAAGCATTCTATAGTGAATTCAAATTTCTTATCTTTTTCTAAAAGTTTGCATAAAGGTTTAGTAATTTTTGAAAAATCTTTTATATAGCGTCTGTAAAATCCGGTATGTCCAAAAAAACTTCTTACCCCTCTCACTGTAGTAGGCGGTGGTAATTTAGCTATAACTTGAATTTTTGCAGGGTCTACTTCCATGCCATTTGTTGAAATTTTATGCTCTAATACAATTCCTCCTGCAACCATAAATTGACATTTCTCCCAATGTAGAACTAAATTAGTTTGTTCGCATACCTCTAAGACTTTTTCAAGATGATCCAAGCATGCGTCAAATGATATTCCAAATACAAAAAAATCATCCATAAATACTTCTATTCCATCATCAATTAATTTACTAAATATCGACATCATACATCTCTGGAAGTTACAGGAGCATTACATAATCCAAAAGGCATCCTTCGAAAAGCAAATGTTCCATAAGGACTAGTAAATGTTGTTCTCTCTTGATCCTTAGGAGCAATAGGTATTTGATGATAGCCGGTATATCCATCTAAAAAATAAAAATATTTGTGTCCGGCTAGTCTATCTAACATTTGGTCTAGGAATGGTAAAGGGAAGTGATCTTTCCTGGTGGTCGCATTTAATTTTCTATAATCAATACATATACGCCATCCAGGTAACTTGTCTTATAGGTATTAAATCATTTTTTTCATTACTTCAATAGTCACTCCTCCTTTCTTAGGAACACAATGAATTGGGCTTACCTAACCACTGTCCAAAATAAGATATATAATATCATTATCTAACCACTTTAATATTTCTTTCTTGACTACATCTTTCATTATTGGGTTTAATCTCCTTTGGAGATCAACTCTTGGTTTATGTTCATTATCCAAAATAATTCTGTGCTTACACATCGAAGGACTAATTCCCTTAATATCTGCTAAGGTCCAACCAAAAGCTTTCTTATACTTTTTTAATGTATCCAGAAGTTTTTTCTCTTGTGATTCATTTAATTCTGCCTATATAATAACCGGTAAAGTTAAAGAATTTCCCAAAAATGCGTACTTCGAATGAGTAGGTAAAACTTTTAACTCATGTTCAGGAGGTTTAATAATCGATGGAACTATATTCTTTTTAGCGTTTTCAGTAATATCCAACATCTTAAATCTTTCTTGTATATAATCTAATTTTTCATTGTCTGCTTCTTCAATTAATTATGTATTTTCTATTTCTGGTTTATCTTCAAAGTATTCTTTAAAATGTTCATTTAGTAGATGTTCAAGAGTTTCCATTCGAAAACATTCATCTTCTTTTTCTATAGCAGGATATTTCATTGATTTTGCAATGTTAAAAGTTACTTCTTGATCGTTTACTCTCATAGTTAGTTCTCCTTTTTGAACGTCAATCATAGCTCTTCCAGTAGCTAAGAAGGATCTTCCTAAAATTATGGGTATTTATTTATCTTCCTCCATATTTAGGACAATAAAATCCACTAGGAAGATAAATTTATCCACTTTTACTAACACATCTTCATTAACTCCTTTAGGATATGTCAACCGAACTATCGCTTAAGCGAAGAGTTACTGAAGTAGGTGAGACTTCTCCCAATCCTAATCTTTTAAAAATTTATAGAGGCATAAGATTTATGCTGGCTCCCAAGTCACATAGAGCTTTTCCATAATATTTTTTTTCCAATAGCACACGGTATAGTGAAACTACGAGGGTCTTTTAATTTCTCAGTGAGCTTTTTCTAAATAATTGCACTATACTCTTCGCTAAGTGCAACAGTTTCATTATATGTGAACTTTCTTTTCTTGTTTAAAATATCTTTCGTAAACTTCACATAATTGGGCATTTGTTCTAATGCTTCTACAAAAGGAATGTTTACCGTTAATTCTTTCAGGATTTCAAGAAATTTAGAAAATTGCTTATCCTTTTTATGTTGCTTTAATCGCTGAGGAAATGGTGGTGGTGGTCTCTCTACAGAAATTTCATAGGAATTAGTGGATATTCTAAATTTTAATCTTGCTGATCATTTTTTTTTTCAGTTTCTACTTTCTCTTTTTCACTTTCAGTTTCTTTTTGTATTCTTGTTTCTAATTCTTTTCCACTTCATAACTATATCGCTTTGATTTGTTCTTTTCCTTGATCTTTAGGATTTATTTTCACATTACTAGGAAAAGTATCAGGAATTCTATTATTAAGTGCAGTAGCGATATGTCCAAGTTGAGTTTCAATATTTTTAATTACAGTTTCTTGATTTTGTAATTGGTTCCTTGAATTTGTAGGCTGATTTCCTTGATTACGCAAATGATGACCCATATTTAATATTAATTCTTCCATAGATAACTTATTTTCCTTAAATTGAGAGTTGTTATTAAATCCAAGTGGATAAGAAGGTTTATAATTTGAATTTCCTTGGTTAGATGAATTTCCTAATGGGTTTAGTGAGTTGTTCAGCCATTGTTGATTAGCAGAGTTGTTATTCCAATTGAAATTTGAATGGTTCTTCCAACTAGGGTTGTAATAATTTGCATAAGGATTATTGGGTCTATTATTAATAGCATTTAAAGTTTCATATGAAGATTGAGCTTCTATAAGTTGTCCAGATGAATTTTCTTCTATTATATTAGGAGAATAATTCATTCCAAAATAATTTAATTTCTTGGATATAGCAGCAATCTGAGAAGCTAACATAGATATTGCATGAGAGTCGTGTATACTAGCTATTTTCTTAGGATTCAACCTTTCTGAAGGCCATTGAAAATTGTTGGTAGCTATTTCTTCAATTAATGAATAAGCCTCATCAAATGGTTTTGACATTAAAGAACCTCCAGCAGCAGCATCTATAATAGATCTAAGAGATTCCTACTAATCCATTATAAAAAGTTTGTATAATTAACTAATCTGGTAATCCATGATGTGGGCATTTCCTAAGAAGATCTTTAAATCTCTCCCAAGCTTCGTATATCGATTCTCCATCAAACTGACTAAAAGATGTTATGTCATTTTTAAGCTTTATAGTTTTTGAAGGAGGAAAATGTTTGGATAGAAATTTTTGTGATAGTTCTCCCCAAGTTCTAATAGATCCAGGTGTTAACGAATTTAACCACATCTTAGCTTTATCCCGTAAAGAAAAAGGAAAAACCTGAAGTCTAACGAAGATCATTAGATACTCCGTCATATTTAAAAGTAGAACAAAGTTCTAAAAAACTAGCAAGATGTAAATTAGGAACTTCGTTTGGTGAACCACTAAATTGATTATTCTGTACCATTTGGATAATTGCAGGTTTAAGCTCAAATGAATTAGTCGCTACATCGAGATTTTGGATAGTTAAATGAATTTCATCTAATGTAGGGTTAACACAATCTCTTAAAGTTCTGGGTTGATTTATATTTTCAATTGATGGATTAATTGCCATTTGAGTTAAATTTATAGTTTCTTTTCTCTGTTTTATAATTTTTTTAATAGTGCGCTCTAATTCCAAATCGTAAGGTATTAAACTTTCGGTTCAAAATTTACGCATACACAAATTAAGTAGATTTTTTTGTTTTTTTTAATAGTTCGTTACTCATAGTAATTATCGTTATTAATTATTTTATTAATTACCTTAATAATTACTTTACTTCCCCGGCAACGGCGCCAAAAACTTGGTCCGGGGTCGGGAGGAAGCTGGGTTTATATGATTGCATAGCTTATATTATATGTTTAATAAATGATTAGTGCCCCCCTCCCCTTTTTATCAATGCAAGTATACGTATCGTTCAAGTAATAAAAGGCTCTAATGGAGTCCTAAATATCGATCCCACAGGGAAGTTTAGACATTAATAACTAATTTTAACAGATGCAATTACTATCTAGTGTACGGAAATAAAGAACGCTTATACCAAACTCTATTACTTAATTTTTAAATTGAAGATTACAATTTAGAAAAGGTATATTTCTCCTTGTTAAGAGAATTAAGTGAATGAATAATTAAATTAGTTAGAATTATATTGTGCCAAATAGGAGCATTCCTATTCATTACCCTTTGTTCCAGGCATAAAGAACATTGACTAATCCTATGCTTGGTTACTGAATCTACGGTTAGGATGGGAGGATACCGGCTGCCACTTCGGAGCTCCCACGTTCCCCTCTCCTGAGGGCTAACATCTACACTTCAGCTCCCAAACGATAGGACCAAATTGATGATTTTAGTCTGTCACACTAAAATATCCAATTCTACGCCCGATAAATAATATTTCCCTGTTTATTTGCACCCTCCTTCCAAGACTTTTGTCTTCCCTGAATCTTAGATGTAATCTTTACTATAGTTGATAATTCAACATATTTTAACAATTCAATTGGCCAAATTGAAAGTAAATTAAGATTTAAGTAAAATGATTATCACAATTTTATTTGATATTTTTAGGCACAACTAATTCAATTCTTCATCTCACAAAATCTCAACAACGAGGAGAAAGACAGAGAAAACTACTCAGAATGCATAGGAAAAATAATAGAAAACTTCGATTTCATTTAAAGTTATAAAACAATAAATAAAAACTTATCTCCAATCTTCTCCCCAAGCAGACTCCTTGAAGTTCCTCTAACTCTTCCTTCTTGTACAACACACTTAATTATACTCACTAATATACTCTCTAGAACACACTCACACACTAAATACACTAATAAAGGACACATAAAGGACATAATGAAGACACACCTTTGGCCTAAAATCGTCTCTATTTAAAAAGGAAGAAAGATTTCCAATGGTTGCTTAAGCACCTCTTCAAAGCATCCAGATTCAATGTATCATGCTTGAACCGACATTTTCGCCATCGGCGGGCTCAATCTCACCGTCGGCGGGCTTCTAGAACTTTGGCTAACTACTAAGGCTCGCTATCGGCGGGCTCGATCTCACCGTCGGTAGGCTCCTTTATAATATATTCAAAACTTTCGGGAAAATCATGCCGTCGGCGGCCTATTTCTCGCCGTCGGCGAGATAGTTCAATTTCCATCTCTTTTAGTCCTTTTTCATTCAAGATTAGCTTCTTCTCGATCTTTTCCTTCCAATACCTACATATCTTCATAGCTGCAATAAAACATAGAAAATATCTTTCTTTAAAGTGTAATTTCATATAAAATTGGTATGAATTTCTTAATACATTTTCCTGTGGTCAACTAACCATTTTCGCCAAAGTTGACTTTTTAGTCAAAAGTTGATAAATTGGGTCAATGGGTTCCTCATTAGATCAAGGATTGAACTTTTTCACCAAAGTTGACATTTAGGTCATTGTGTCAGAAATTGACCATTTTAACCAAATTTGATTTTTGGTGAAAAGTTGACCTTTTCAGTCAATGAGGTGGTCATTATGTAAAAAATTGACAATTTTGACCAAATTTGACTTTTTGGTTAAAAGTTGTCCTTTGGGTCAATGAGTTGGTTATTGGGTCAAGGAATGACCTTTTTGAGCAAAGTTGACTTTTTGGTCAAAAGTTGACCTATTTGGTCAATAGGTTGGTCAATAGGTCACGGATTGACCATTTTGACCAAAGTTGACTTTTGTTAAAAGTTGACCTAATGGGTCAATAATTAATCATTAAGTCAAAAATTTGTTATTTTGACCAAAATCGACTTTTGGGTCAAAAGTCGATATATCGGGTCAGTGTGTTGGTCATTATCGGTCAAGGATTTATCATTTTGACCAAAGTCGACTTTTTGGTCAAAAGTCGACCTATTGGGTCAATGGGTTTGTCATTGGGTCAAGGATCGACGATTATGACCAAAGTTGGCTTTTGCTCGTGGATTTACTTATTGGGTCAATTATCGGTCATTAGGTCGAAAATCGATTATTTTGACTAAAATTGACTTTTTGTTCAAAAGTTAACGTATTGGTCGCAGGCGTTGGTCATTAGGTCAAGAATCGACCATTTTGACCGAAGTTGACTTTTGGTCAAAATTCGACTCTAATGGGTCAATGGGTTGGTTATCGGGTAAAAATCGACCATTTTGACCAAAGTTAACTTTTTGGTCAAAAGTTGACTTATTTGGATAATTCGTGGTCATTAGGTCAAATATTGACTATTTTGACCAAAATTGACTTTTTGGTCAAAAGTTGACCTATTGGGTCAATGGGTTGGTCATTGGGTCAAGGTTTGACCAAACTTGACTTTTTGATCAAAAGTTGATATATTGGGTCAATGGGTTGATCATTGGCTAAAAAATTGACTATTTTGACCAAAGTTGACTTTTGGTCAAAAGTTAACTTATTGGTAAGTGGATTTTTCATTTGGTCAAAGATTAACCATTTTGACCAAAGTTGACCTTTCGTTCAGAGATTTCGCATCGGGTCAATAATCGGTCATTAGGTCAAAAATCGACTATTTTAACCAAAATTGATTTTTTAGTCAAAAGATGACTTATCGGGTCAATGGGCTGGTCATTGGGTCAAGGATCGACTCATTTTGATCAAAGTCAATTTTTGGTCAAAAGTTAATTTATCAATAACGCGTTGATCATTATGTCAGGATTGAGCACTTTGACCAAAGTTGACTTTTTGGTCAGTGATTGACCTATTGGGTCAATAATTAGTCATTAGGTCAAAAATTGTTTCTTTTGACCAAAATAAATTTTTTGGTCAAAAGTTGACCCATTGGGTCAACGGGGTGGTCATTGGGTCAGAAATTGACCATTTTGACCAAAGTTGACTTTTTGGTCAAAAGTTGACCTATTTGTTCAATTAGTTGGTAATTGGGTCAATAATTGACTATGTTGAACTTTTGGGTCAATGAGTTAGTCATTTGGTAAAAACTCGACCATTTTGACCAAAGTTCACTTTTTGGTCTTTTTGGTCAAAAGTTGACATATTGTGTCAAGTCATTAGGTTAAAAATTGATTATTTTGACCAAAATTGACTTTTTATTCAAAAGTTGACCTATCAGGTCAATGGGTTTGTCATTGGGTCAAGGATCGACCATTTTGACAAAAGTTGATTTTTAGTCGGAGATCGATCTTATCGGGTCAATAATTCGTCATTAGGTCGAAAATCGATTATTTTGACCAAAAAGAATTTTCGGTCAAAAGTTAACACATTGGTCAACGTGGCCATTATCGTTAGAAATTGACCATTTTGACTAAAGTTGACTTTTTTGTTAAAAGTTGACATATTTGGTCAATGGGTTAGTAATTAGGTCAAGAATTGACCATTTGACCAAAGATGACTTTTTTGTCAAAAGTTGACTTATTGGGTCAATGGGTTGGTCATTGGGTCAAAAATCGACCATTTTGACCAAAGTCGAATTTTGGTCAAAAGTCGATCTATCGGATCAATGGGTGGTCATTAGGTCAAAAATCGACTATTTTGACCAAAATCGACTTTTTGGTCAAAAGTTAACCTATCGGGTCAATGGTTCGGTCATTGGGTCGAAGATTGACAATTTTGACCAAAATTGACTTTTTGTCACTGATTGACTTATTGGGTCAATAATTGGTCATTAGGTCAAAAATTGATTATTTTGACCAAAAATAATTTTTTTCCCAAAAGTTGACCCAGTGGGTCATTGGGTCAGAAATTGACCATTTTGACCAAAGTTGACTTTTCGGTCAAAAGTTGACCTATTTGGTCAACGAGTTGGTAATTTGGTCAAGAATTGACTATCCTTACGGAAGATGACTTTTTGATTAAAAGTTTATCTATTAGGCCAATGTGTTGGTCATTGAGTCAAAAATAGACAATTTCGACTAAAGTTGACTTTTTGGTCAAAAGCTGTCCTATTGGGTCAATGGGTGGTCATTATGTCAAAAATTAACTATTTTAACCAAAATTAACTTTTTGGTCAAAAGTTGACCTATTGGGTCAATGGGTTTGTCATTGGGTCAAGGATTGACCATTCTAACCAAAGTTAACTTTTTGGTCAAAGATTGACTTATTAGGTCAATAATTGGTCATTAGGTCAAAAATTGACTATTTTGACCAAAATTGAATTTTTGGTCAATAGTTAACCCATTGGGTCAACGGGGTGGCGAAATTTACCATTTTGAGCAAAGTTAACTTTTTGGTCAAAAGTTGACATATTTGGTCAATGAGTTGGTAATTGGGTCAAGAATTTACCATTTTGGCCAAGATGACTTTTGGTCGAAAAGTTGACTATCAGATCAATGGGTTGGTCATTGGGTCAAAATTTAACTATCTTTGGTCAAAAGTTGACCTATTGCGTCAATGGGCAGTCATTAGGTCAAAAATTGATTATTTTGACATAAATTGACTTTTCTGTCAAAAGTTGACATATTAGGTCAATTGGTTTGTCATTGGGTCAAGGATTGACCATTTTGACCAAAGTTGACTTTTTGTCAAAGATTGACTTATTGAGTCAATAATTGGGCATTAATTAAAAACTTGACTATTTTGACCAAAATTAACTTTCGGTCAAAAGTTAACCTATTAGGCCAATGGGTTGGTCATTGGGTCAAGAAATTGACCATTTTGACCAAAGATGACTTTTTGGTCAATAGTTGACTTTTTTTTACTAAAATTAAATTTTTGGTAAGAACTTAACTCATTGGATTAACGGGGAGGTCATTGGGTGAGAAATTGGACCATTTCGACCAAAATTGACTTTTTGGTCAAAAGTCGACCTTCTTGTCAATTAGCGTAGTAATTGGGTCGAGAATCGACCATTTTGTCCGAAGATGACTTTTCGTCGAAGGATGATCCATCGGGTCAATGGATTGGTTATTGGGTCAAAAATTGAACATTTTCGCCAAAGTTGACTTTTTGGTAAAAGTTGACCTATTGGATCAATGGGTGGTCTTTAGGTCAAAAATTAATTATTTCGACCAAAATTAACTTTTTTTAGTTAAAGCAGTTGATCGATCAATGGGTTTGTCATTAGGTCAATGATTGACCATTTACCAAAGTTGACTTTTCGTACGAGGATTGACTTATTGGGTTAATAATTGGTCATTAGGTCGAAAATTAGATTATTTTGACCAAAATCGAACTTTTGGTCGAAAGTTAACCTGATTGGTTAATGTGGTGATCATTAGGTCGAGGAATTGACCATTTTGACCAAAGTTGACATTTTTGGTCAAAAGTTGACCTATTTGGCCGATGAGTTGGTAATTGGGTTAAGAATTGATCATTAGGTCAAAAATTGACCCCATGGGTCAATGGATTTGTCTAAAAGTCATCTTTGGTTAAAATGGTCGATTTTAACCCAATGACCACCTGTCGATCTGATTGGTAAACTTTCGACCAAAAATTTAATTTTGGTCGAAATGGAGTCGACTTTTGATCAAAAAGTCATCTTGCTCGTCAAAATAAGTCAACAGATTGACTTTATAAGTCTATCTTTGACCAAAAAGTCAACTTTGGTCAAACAGGTCAATCCTTGACCCAATGACAAACCCATTGATCCAATAGGTCAACTTTTGACCAAAAAGTCAATTTTGGTCAAAATAGTAAATTTTTGACCTAATGACCACCATTGACTTAATAGGTCAACTTTTGACCAAAAAGTCAACTTCGATCAAAATGGTTAATTTTTAACCCAATGGCCAACCCATTGACCCAATAGATCATCTTTTGACCAAAAAGTCAACTTTGGTCAAAATGGTCAATCATTGACCCAATGACAAACCCATTGATCCAATAGGTCAACTTTTGACAAAAAATTCAATTTTGGTCAAAATAATCGATTTTCGACCTAAAGACCACCCGATCGACCTAATAGGTCGACTTTTGACCAAAAAGTTACTTTGGTGAAAATAGTAATTTGATTTAATGACCGATTATCGACCTAATAAGTCGATCTCGACGAAAAAGTCAACTTTCGGTCAAATGATACGATCCTTGACCACGATAATACCATCGACCGAATAGATCAACTTTTCGACCAAAAAGTCTATTTTGGTAAAAATAATCGATTTTGACTTAAAGACCACCCATCGATTCGATATGTCAACTTTGACAAAAAAGTCAACTTTCGTCAAAATGGTCCATTTTCGACCCAATGACAACCCTACGTACCCGTATATCATCTTTTGACCAAAAAGTCATCTTCGATCAATTTTCGACCTAATGACCAATTATTGATCCAATAGGCCAATCTTCGACCAAAAAGTCAACTTTGGTCAAAATGTTCAATCCTCGAACCAATGATCAACCCATCGATCCAATCGGTCAACTATCGACCAAAAAGTCAACTTTAGTCAAAATGATCAAACCTCGACCCAATGACCAACCCATTGGCCTAATAGGTTAACTTTTGACCAAAAAGTTAATTTTGGTCAAAATAGTCAATTTTTTAATTAATGATATTGACCCAATAAGTCAATATCTGACCAAAAAGTCAACTTTGGTCAAAATGGTCAATCCTTGACCCAATGACAAACCAATTGACCTAATAGGTCAACTTTCGACCAAAAAGTCAATTTTGGTCAACATAGCTAATTTTTGACTTAAAGACCACCCATCGATCTAACAAATCAACTTTCGACCAAAAAGTCAACTTTGGTCAAAATGATCAATTTTGACAACCCCATAGACCTAATATATCATCTTTTAACCCGAAAGTCATCTTCGGTCAATTTTTGACCTAATGAGCAATTATTGACCCAGTAAGTCAATCTATGACCAAAAAGTCAACTTTGGTCAAAATGTTCAATCCTTGAACCAATGACCAACCCATTGACACAATTGATTAACATTTGACCAAAAAGTCAACTTTGGTCAAAATGATCAATCCTTGACCCAATGACCAACCCATTGGCCTAATAGGTTAACTCTTGACCAAAAAGTTAATTTTGGTCAAAATAGTCAATTTTTTAATTAATGACCAATTATTGCTCTGAACAAAAAGTCAACTTTAGTCAGAATGGTCAATCCTTGACCAAATGATAAACCAATTGACCTAGTAGGTCAACTTTTGACAGAAAAGTCAATTTATGTCAAAATAGTCAATTTATAACCTAATGACGAACTGCATCGACGCAATAGTCAACTTTCGACAAAAAATTAACTTTGGTAAAAATGGTCAATTTTGACTCGATGACCAACCCATCAATCTAATAGTCAACTTTCGACTAAAAAGTCATCTTTGGTTAAACTAGTCAATTCTCGACCCAATTACCAACTCATTGCCAACATAGATCAACTTCGACCAAAAAGTCAACTTTGGTCAAAATTGTCAATTTCTGTCCCAATGACCACCCTATTGCCCCAATGGGTTAACTTTTGAAAAAAAAATTAATTTTGGTCTAAATAGTCTATTTTTGACCTAATGACGAATTATTGAACCAATAGATCATCTTTTGACTAAAAAGTCATCTTCGGTTAATTTTTAACCTAATGACCAATTATTGAACCAGTAAGCTAATCTCTGACCAAAAAATCAACTTTGGTCAAAATGGTCAATCCTTGACCTAATGATAAACCCTTTGACCCAATAAGTCAACTTCTGACCAAAAAGTCAATTTTTGTCAAAATAGTTAATTTTTCGACCGAATGATCACCCATTGATCCAACTTTGGTCAAAATGGTCAATTTTTCGACCTAATGACCAACTCCATCGACCCGATAGATCAACTTTCGACTAAAAAGTCATCTTTGGTTAAAATGATCAATTCTTGACCCAATTACCAACTCATTGACCAAATAGGTCAACTTTTGACCAAAAAGTTAACTCTGGTCAAAATTGTCAATCCTTGACCTAATGACCACCATTAACATAATAGGTCAATGACCACCCTGTTGACCCCATGGGTTATCTTTTGACCAAAAATTTAATTTGGTCAAGTAGGTCAACTTTTGACCAAAAAGTCATCTTCTGTCAAAATGGTCCATTTCTAACCTATTGACCCTCCCGTTCACCCAATGGGTTAATTTTTGACCGAAAATTTGATTTTGGTCAAAATAGTCAATTGAGTCATTAGGTCGAAATCGACCATTTTGACTGAAGATGACTTTTAGGTCAAAGTCGATCTATTTCGACCAAAATTAAATTTTTTGTCAAAAGTTAACATATGGGGTCAACGACATTAGTCATTAGGTCGAAATTGATCATTTTGATCAAAGTTGACTTTTTTCGTCAAAAGTTGACCTATTTGGTCAATGAGTTGGTAATTAGGTTAAGAATTGACCATTTTGACCAACATTGACTTTTGGTCAAACGTTAACCTATGGCGTCAATCGATGGTCATTAGGTCAAAAATTGACTATTTCGACCAAAGTTGAATTTTTTGTCAGTGATTGACTTATTGGGTCAATAAATGGTCATTAGGTCAAAAATTGACTATTTTGATCAAAATTGAATTTTTTTGTCAAAAGTTAACCCATCGGCCGAAGTGGTCATTGTGTTAGAAATTGATCATTTTGACCAAAGTCGATTTTTCGCCAAAAGTCGACATATTTCGTCCATGAGTTAAGTAATCGGGTCAAGAATCGATCCTTTTAACCAAAGATGACTCTTTAGTCAAAAGTCGACCTATTGAGTCAATGGGTTAATCATTAGGTCAAAAATCGACTATTTTGACCAAAGTTGACCTTTGGTCAAAATTTTACCTATCAGGTCAATCGGTGGTCATTAGGTCAAAATTGACTATTTCGACCAAAATCGACTTTTTGGTCAAAAGCTGACCTATTTGGTTAATCGGCTTGTCATCGGGTCAAAGATCGACCATTTTGACCAAAGTCGACTTTTTGGTCAAAGATCGACTTATTGGGTCAATCATTAATTTAAAAATTGACAATTTTGTCCAAAATTGACTTTTCGGTCAAAAGTTGACCTATTAGGATAATGGGTTGGTCATTGGGTCAAGGATTGATGTTTTTGACCAAAGTTGACTTTTTGTTCAAAAGTCGACTCGTCGGGCCTATAGATCGGTCATCGAGTCAAGAATTGATCATTTTGACTAAAGATGGCTTTTTTGGTCAAAGGTTGACCTATTGGGTCTATGGGTTGGTCTTTGGGCCAAGGATTAACCATTTTTACCAAAGTTGACTTTTTGGTCAGAGATTAGCTTACTGGATCAATAATTGGTCATTAGGTAAAAAATTGAATATTTTGACCAAAATCGACTTTTTGGTCAAAAGTTGACATATTGGGTCAAGGATTGACCATTCTGACCAAAGTTGACTTTTTGGGTTAATAATTGGTCATTAGTTAAAAAAGTTGACTTATTTTGACCAAAATTAATTTTTTGGTCAAAAGTTAGCCGATTGGGTCAACGGGCATTAGTCGTTGATTCGAAATTGACCGTTTTTTACTAAAGTTGACTTTTCGGTCAAAATTTGACCTATTTGGTCAAAGGTTTAGTAATTGGGTCAGAAATTGACCATTTTAACCAAAGGTGACTTTTTGGTCAAAGAGCAATTGGGTCAATGGGTTGGTCATTTGGTTAAAATTTGACCATTTGACCAAAGTTGACTTTTTAGGTTAATAATTGGTCATTAGTTAAAAAAGTTGACTTATTTTGACCAAAATTAAATTTTTGGTCAAAAGTTAGCCGATTGGGTCAACGGGGTGGTCATTGGGTCAGAAATTGACCGTTTTTTTACCAAAGTTGACTTTTCGGTCAAAATTTGACCTATTCGTCAAAGGTTTTGTAATCGGATCGTAAATTGACCATTTTAACCAAAGGTGACTTTTTTGTCAAAGAGCAATCGGATCAATGGGTTGGTCATTTCGTTAAAATTCGACCATTTGACCAAAGTTGACTTTTTGTCAACAATTGACCTATTTGGTCAAAGAGTTGGTGATCGGGTCAAGAATCGACCATTTTGACAAAAGATGAGTTTTTAGTCAAAAGTTCACCTATTGGGTCAATTGGCTGGTCATTGGCGTCAAAATCGATAATTTCGACTAATGTCGACTTTTGTGGTCGAGATCGATTTATCGTGTCGATAAGTGGTCATTAGTTCAAAAATTCACTATTTTGACCAAACTCGACATTTTGGTCAAATGTCGACTATTAGTGCCAATGGGTTGGGTCATCGGGTTAATAATTGATCATTTTGACCAAAGTTGACCTTTTGGTCAAAAGTTGACCTGTTGGGTCAATGGATTGGTCATTGAGCCAAGGATAGACCATTTTGACCAAAGTTGCCTTTTTAGTCAGAGATTTGCTTACTGGGTCAATAATTGGTCATTAGGTTAAAAATTGATAATTTTGACCAAAATTGAGTTTTTGGTCAAAAGTTGACGTATTGGGTCAATGGGTTGGTCAAGGATCAACCATTTCGACAAAAGTCGGCTTTTTCGTCAAAAGTCGACATATCGGGTCAATGGGTCGGTCATTCGGCCAAGGATTGACCATTTCGACCAAAGTTTACTTTTTGGTCGGAGATTAACTTATCGGGTCAATAATCGGTCACTAGGTCAAAAATCGATTATGTTAACAAAAATTAAATTTTTTGTCAAAAGTCGACCGATTCGGTCAACGAGGTAGGTCATCGAGTCAAAAATTGATCATTTTGACTAAAGTTAACTTTTTCGTCAAAAGTCGACTCTATTCGGTCAATGAGTCAGTAATCGGGTCATGAATTTTAAGTTTTGACCGAAGATTGACATTTTCGTCAAAAGTTGATCTGTTAGGTCAATGAGTAAAAAATCGACCATTTTAACTAAAGTCGACTTCTCGTCAAAAGTCGACCTATCGGGTTTATGAGTGGTCATTACGTCGAAAATCGACTATTTTGACCAAAATGGATTTTTTGGTCAAAAGTCGACTTATTGGGTCATGGGTTCGTCATCGGGTTAAGGATCGACAATTTTTACCAAAGTTAACTTTGTGGTCAAAGATCGACTTATCGGGTCAAAAATTGGTCATTAATTCAAAAATTACTATTTTAACCAAAATTAAATTCTTGGTCGAAAATTAACCCATCGGGTCGATGGGTGGTCATTGGGTCGAAATCGACTATTTTGACCAAAGTTGACTTATTTGTCAAAAGTTTACCTATTTGGTCGATGAGCTTGGTAATTTGGTCACGAATTAACCATTTCGACCAAAGATGACTTTTGGTCAAAAATCGACCTCTTAGGTCAATGGGTCAGTCATCGGGTCAAAATTTGACCATTTTGACCAAAGTTAACTTTTTGGTCAAAAGTTGACCTATTAGGTCAATGGGTGGTCATTAAGTCAAAATTTGACTATTTTGACCAAAATTGACTGTGGTCAAAAGTTGACCAATTGGGTCAATGGGTTTGTCATTGGTTCTAGGATTAGCCATTTTGACCAAAGTTCACTTTGTGGTCAGAGATTAACTTATTAGGTCAATAATTGGTCATTAATTCAAAACTTGACTATTTTGACCAAAATTGACTTTTTGGTCAAAAGTTGACCTATTTGGCCAATGGGTTTGTCAGTGGGTCAATGATTGATCATTTTGACCAAAGTTGACATTTTGGTCAAAAGTTGACCTATTGGACCAATGTGTTGGTCATTGGGTCAAGGATAGAACATTTTGACCAAAGTTTACTTTTTGGTCAAAGATTAGCTTTTTGGGTCAATAATTGGTTATTAGGTCGAAAATCGACTATTTTGACCAAAATTGATTTTTTGATCAAAAGATAACCTATCAGATCAATGGGTTCGTCATTGGGTCAAGGATTTACCATTTTGACCAAAGTTGACCTCTTGGGTCAATGGGTTGGTTGTTGGGTCAAGGATTGACCATTTTGACCAAAGTTGAATTTTTGCTCAAAGATTAACTTATTGGGTCAATTATTGATCACTAGGTCAAAAATTAATTATTTTGACCAAAATTAATTTTTTTGACAAAAGTTGACCCATTAGATCAATGCGGTCGTCATTGGATAAAAAATTGACCATTTTGACCAAAGTTGACTTTTTGGTCAAAATTTGACCTATTTGGTTAATGAGTTGGTCATTGGGTCAAGAATTGACCATTTTTGACTGAAGATGACTTCTTGGTTAAAAGTTGATCTATTAGGTCAATGGGTTAATCATTAGCTCAAAAATTGACCATTTTGACCAAAGTTGACTTTTTGGTCAAAAGTTGACCTATAGGGTCAATGGGTGCTCATTAGGTCAAAATCGACTTATTTTGACCAAAATTAACTTTTTGGTCAAAAGTTGACCTTTTATGTCAATGAGTTCATCATCGGGTCAAGGATCGACCATTTTGACTAAAGTTGACTTTTCGGTCGGAGATCGACTTATTGTATCAATAATCGGTCATTAGGTCAAAAATTGATTATTTTGACCAAAATCGAATATTTGGTCAATTGTTAACCCATTTGGTCAAAAGGGTGATGATTGGTTCAGAAATTGACGATTTTGACCAAAGTTGATTTTTTGGTCAAAAGTTGACCTATTTGGTCAATGAGATGGTAATTTGGTCAAGATTTGACCATTTTGACCAAAGATGACTTTTTGGTCAAAAGTTGACCTATTGGGTCAATGGGTTAGTCATTGGATAAAAAATTAACCATTTTGACCAAGGTTGACTTTTTGGTCAAAAGTCGACATATCAGTCAACAGTGGCATTAAGTTAAAAATTGATTATTTTGTTCAAAATTGACACTTTGAAAAAAAGTTAACCTATTGGGTCAATGGGTTGGTCATTGTGTCTAGGATTGACCATTTTGACCAAAGTTGACTTTGTGGTCAGAGATTGACTTTTTGGGTCAATAATTGGTCATTAATTCAAAAATTCACGATTTTGACCAAAATTGACTTTTTGGTCAAAAGTTGACCTATCGAGTCAATGAGTCGGTCATTGGGTCGATGATTGATCATTTTGACCAAAGTTGACCTTTGGTTAAAAGTCGACTATTGGGTCAATGGGTCAGTCATCGGGTCGAGGATGAGCCATTTTGACCTAAGTTGACTTTTCGTCGGAGATTGGCTACTCGGGTCAATAATCGGTCATTAGGTCAAAAATCGACTATTTTGACCAAAATTAATTTTTTGGTCAAAAGTCGACACGTTGGGTCAATGGGTCAGTCATTAGGTCAAGAATCGACCATCGCGACCAAAGTTGACTCTTGTGTCAGAGATTGACTTATTGGGTCAATAATTGGTCATTAGGTCAAAAAATTATTATTTTAACAAAATTAACTTTTTTGTTGAAAGTTTACCCATTGGGTCAACAGGGTGGCCATTGGGTTAGAAATTGACCATTTTGACCAAAGTTGACTTTTTGGTCAAAAGTTGACATATTTGTTCAATGAGTTGGTAATTGGGTCAAGAATTGTCCATTTTGACCAAAGTTGATCTATTGGGTCAATGGGTTTGTCATCGGGTTAAAAATCGACCATTTTAACCAAAGTTGACTTTTTGCTCAAAAGTTGACTCTATTGGGTTAATGGTTCGTCATTAGGTTAATTATCGATAATTTTGACCAAAATCGACTTTTTGTTCAAAGGTCGACCTATTCGGGTCAATGGGTTTGTCATTAGGTCAAGGATTGATCATTTTGACCAACGTTGACTTTGTGGTCAGAGATTGACTTATTGGGTCAATAATTGGTCATTAATTCAAAAATTGCCTATTCTGACCAAAATTAAACTTTTGGTCAAAAGTTCACCGATTGGGTCAATGGGGTGGTCATTGAGTCAGAAATTGACCATTTTGACCAAAGTTAATTTTTTGGTCAAAAGTTTACCTATTTGGTCAATGAGTTGGTAATTTGGTCAAGTATTAACCATTTTGACCCAAGATGACTTTTTGGTCAAAAGTTTACCTATTGGGTCAATGGGTTGGTCATTGGGTCGAAAATCGACCATTTTAACCAAAGTTAACTTTTTGGTCAAAAGTCGATCTATTGGGTCAATAGTTGGTCATTTAGTCAAAATCGACTATTTTGACTAAAATCGACAATTTTGTCAGAAAGTCGACCTATCGGTCAATGTGTTTGTCAAAAGTTGACTTTATGATCGGTGTTCGACTTATTAGGTCAATAATTGGTCATTAATTCAAAAATTGACTATTTTGACCAAAATCGACTTTGGGTCAATTGATCGGTCATCGGGACAAAAATCGACAATTTTAACAAAAATCGACTTTTAGTGTCAAAAGTCGTTTATCGGGTCGACGGGTTTGTCATATCGGGTCAAGGATTTACCATTTTGACCAAAGTTAACTTTTTGTTCAGAGATTGACTTATTGGGTCAATAATTGGTCATTAATTCAAAAATTGACTATTTTAACCAAAATTGACTTTTTGGTCAAAGTCGACCTATTAGGCCAATGGGTTGGTCATTGGGTCAAAGATTGATCATTTTCACCGAAGTTGACTTTTTGGTCAAAAGTTGACCTATTGGGTCAATGGGTTGGTCGTTGGGTCAAGGATGTGACTCATTTCGACCAAATTCGACTTTTTGGTTAGAGATCGGCTTACTTGGTCAATAATCGGTCATTTGATCGAAAATCGAATATTTTGACCAAAATCGATTTTTCGTCAAAAGTTAACCGATCGGTCAAGGATTTACCAATTTAACCAAAGTTGACTCTTTGGTCAAAAGTCGATCTTTTGGGTCATTGGGTTAGCTCATCGGGTCAAGGATTCACCATTTTGACTAAAGTTGACTTTTTGGTCAGAGATTGACTTATTGGGTCAATAATTGGTCACTAGGTCAAAAATTGATTATTTTGACCAAAATAAAATTTTCTGTCAAAAGTTGACCCATTGGATCAATGGGGTGGTCATTGGGTCAGAAATTGACTTTTTGGTTAAAAGTTGATCTATTAGGTCAATGGGTTGGTCATTCGCTCAAAAATTGACCCTCTTGACCAAAGTTGACTTTTTGGTCAAAATTTGACCTATTAGGTCAATGGGTAGTCATTAGGTCAAAATTTGACTATTTTGACCAAAATTGACTTTTTGGTCAAAAGTTTACCTATTGGGTCAATGGGTTTGTCATTAGGTCAAGGATTGACCATTTTGACCAAAGTTAACTTTTTGGTCAAAAGTTGATCTATTGGGTCAATGGGTTGGTCGTTGGGTTAAGGATTGGCCATTTTGACTAAAGTTGACATTTTGGTCAGAGATTGACTTATCGGGTCAATAATTGGTCTTTAGGTCAAAAATTGATTATTTTGACCAAAATTAAATTTTTTTTCAAAAGTTGACCCATTCGGTAAACGAGGTGGTCATCGGGTCAAAAATGATCATTTTGACCAAAGTCGACTTTTTGGTCAAATGTCGACTCATTATGTCAATGAGTTGGTAATTGGGTCAAGAATTGACCATTTTGACCGAAGATGACTTTTTGGTCAAAAGTTAATCTATTGGGTCAATGAGTTGGTCATTAGGTAAAATATTGACCATTTGGACAAAACTTGACTTTTTGGTCAAAAGATGACCTAATGGGTCAATGGGTGGTCATTAGGTCAAAAAATGACTATTTTGAGCAAATTTGACTTTTTAATCAAAAGTTGACCTATTTGGCCAATGGGTGGTCTATTGGGTCAGAAATTTTTGGTCAAAACTTGATCTATCAGGTCAACGGGAGCCTCATTAGTCGAAATTGACCATCTTGACCAAAGTCGACTTTTTAGTTCAAAGTCGACCTATCGGGTCAATGGGTCCGTCATTGGTTCAAGGATCGACCATTTTGACCAAAATCGACTTTTCGGTCGAATTTGACTTATTGGGTCAATAATTGGTCATTAGGTAAAAAATTGATTCTTTTAAACAAATTTAATTTTTTGGTTAAAAGTTGACTCATTGGGTCAACGGCGTGGTCATTGGGTTAGAAATTAACCATTATGACTAAAGTTGACTTTTTGGTCAAAAGTTAACCTATTTGGTTAATTAGTTGGTAACTGGGTCAAGAATTGTCTATATTGAGCGAAGATGAATTTTTGGTCAAAAGTTGATCTTTTGGGTGAATGAGATGGTCATTAGGTAAAAACTTGACCATTTTGACCAAAGCTGACTTTTTGGTCAAAAGTTGACATATTGTGTCAATGGGTGGTCGGTTATTAGGTCAAAAATTGACTATTTTGACCAAAATTAACTATTTGGTCAAAAGTTGACCTATTGGGTCAAAGAGTTTATCATTGAGTCAAGGATAGACCATTTTGACCAAAGTTGACTTTTTGTTCAGAGATTGACGTATTGGGTCAATAATTGGTCATTAGGTAAAAAATTGACTATTTTGACCAAAATAAAATTTTTGGTAAAAAGTTAAGATATCAAGTTAACGGTGGTCATTGGGTCAGAAATTGACCATTTTGAAAAAAGTTGTCTTTTTTGTCAAAAGTTAAAATATTTGGACAATGATTTGGTAATTGGGTCAAGAATTGATGACCAAAGATGACTTTTTTTGTCAAATGTTGACTTATTGGGTCAATGGGTCAAAATTTGATTATTTTGACCAAAGTTGACTTTTTGGTCAAAAGTTAACCTATTGGGTCAATGCGTGGTCATTAGGTTAAAAAATTGACTATTTTGACCAAAATTGACCTATTGGGTCAATGGGTCAGTCATCGGGTCAAGGATTGATAATTTTGACCAAAATCGACTTTTTGGTCGGAGATCGACTTATCGGTCAATAATTGGTCATTAGGTCAAAAATTGATTATTTTGGCCAAAAATAAATTTTTTTCCAAAAGGTGACCCGTTAGGTCATTAGCGTAGTCATTGGGTCAAAAATTGACCATTTTTAGCAAGGTTGACTTTTTGATCAAAAGTTGACCTATTTGGTCAAAGAGTTAGTATTTGGGTCAAGAATTGACCATTTTGACCGAAGATGACTTTTTGGTTAAAAGTTTATCTATTGGGTCAATGGGTTGGTCATTGGGTTAAAAATTGACCATTTTGACTAAAGTTAACTTTTTGGTCAAAAGTTGTCCTATTGGGTCAATGGAGGTTCAAAGTGTCAAAAATTGACTTTTGGGTCAAAAGTTAACCTATTGGGTCAATGGGTTTGTCGTTGGGTCAAGGATTGACCATTTTGACCAAAGTTGACTTTTTGGTCAGAGATTGACTTATTAAGTCAATAATTGGTCATTAATTCAAAAAATGATTATTTTGACCAAAATTGATTTTTTGGTCAAAAGTTGACCTATTCATCCAATGGGTTGGTGATTGGGTCAAGGATTGATTATTTTGACCAAAGTTGACTTTTTGGTCAAAAGTCGACTTATCAGGTCAATGGGTCTGGTTATCGGGTTATGGTTTAACCATTTTGACCAAAGTTATCTTTTTGGTCGTGGATCGCTTACTAGGTCAATAGTTGGTCATTCGGTTAAAAATCGGTTATTTTGACCAAAATCGACTTTTCGGTCAAAAGATGTCCTATCAGGTTATTGGGTCGGTCATCGGGTCAAGGATCGACTATTTGACCAAAGTTGTCTTTTTGGTCAAAAATTGACCTATTTAGGTTAATGATGGGTCATTAGGTCAAAACTTGACACTTTTAAGCAAAATTGACTTTTTGGTCAAAAGTTGACCTATTTTATCAATGGGTTGATCAATGGATCATGGACTAACCATTTTGGCCAAAGTTGACTTTTTAGCCAAAAGTTGACAAATTGGGTCAATGGGTTGCTCATTAGATCAAGAACCGCTTTATCTCTTGTTACTTCACTATGGTGATAGGTAGGTAACAAAGTAGAACAAATAAAATAATGCCAAGCTTTAGAGGTTGCAATTAACATAGATAGAGGGATGTTTACCCGTTCATGCTGCTTAATTTTCCAAGTCCCTTTCCCATCAGTGAGAAAGTTAATCACCTCTTCCAGCGGTTCTTCCATTGTTCCGAATGTATCGTACTCGCTGGTATGCAGATCTCGTACTTCGTAGAAATAATTTATTCTTGCAGCATTAATTTAATCTAGTCGCCTCTTCTGTCGTGGAGCCATTTCTCAATCTATCAAATTTACAAAAATCTTGACTAAACTTTAAAATAATACTAGAATGGCTTCCAAAGGTGACTTAAAATAATCTAAAATGAATTCCTACGCATTTCTTCCAACTATTTTTTCTATATTTCAATTTTTTTTCAAAATCCCCAAATGTGGAAGAAATACTCGGTGAAAATCAAAACTTTTTGCATGGGAGTGAAGATCTTACCAAGGGAAGATAAAATCCGGTGTCAAAATGTGTTGATATTACTCAAAATCCATGATCTCTCGAAGCTCTCAGGTTGGTTTTTCAATGTTTTCGAGGAAAGGGACCGACCCGACCGCCGCGCTTAACGCAAAGAATGTTTCGCTTCCAAAAGATAGCGCAAAAGCTTTGACTCGATTTATAAATAGCGGCTAGTGTATAAAATTAATATTATATAATTTAGTAATATTTTTACACACTATGGGTACTACGCAAGTATACGTATCGTTTCAAGTAATATAGGGTTTTTAAACAAAAACCCCGATATCGATCCCATCGGGAAGATTTATAGAAATAAATTTTCTATAAAGCGAAAGCGAAATAAAATAGTAAAAATATTTTTATTTTCGATTATAAATTAATATTAATTTACTAGATTCAATTAAAGAAAACAATAATAAGAAAATGATTTTATGAACTTTATATAAAATAAACAACTTTCTTTCCTTCAATTAATCCAAGATTTTTAAGATAATTTAATATTCGCTGGAGAATTTAATTTATGGTATTGTGCAAATGAAGCATTCCTATTCTTTAACCTTTCGATCCGTGTGCAAAGAACATTGACTAATTTACGTAATAAGTCCGGATGTATTATTAGTAGAATGGGTTAATCTAGGCTCACACTTCTAGATGTCCAAGGGTGGCTATGGTCGGCCCTACTAGTGACCCTTTCCTATTCTATAAATCAAATTATAAGAATTTAGTCTGTCACTCTAAAAGCTAATCAATTCTACGCCCTTTAAATATTATCTTCCTATTTATTTGCAATTCACCATGAATAGCCCGCTCATGGCCTTCGACTACCCAAGGATTCATGTGACATTTACAAGTTAAGAGTTCTTCTCCTACAAGGTTTCTAAACTCTTCAACAGGTTTTAACAATTCAAACGGCCAATTTAAAAAGTAAAGATCAGGTATTAATGTCATCACAATGTTTTGAAACTATTTTGAATTTTAATTCTCCATCGAATCTTTATATTATCTTATCTATCTCTTCATAATTGAAGTAAGAAAGTAACTAACTACTCAGAACACATTGAAAATAAATAACAAAACATGATAATTAAACTTTGAATCAAATGTAAAAATATACTTATCTCAAATATTTCTTCTACGGATCTTCTCCGATTCTTACCGACTCTACCGCTCTAATGAACTCCAGATGCAATAACTTGAAAATAAACTCACTAAACTAAACAAAAGTGGCCCTAAATTTCTCTCTCTAATTCTCTCTCTAAGGATGAGAGATCCTAAAGTAGATAAGAGAAAGGGGTACAATGGCAGGGGCACATTTTTTGAAGAAATGGACCTCTATTTATAGGCTTCAAGAGTTACCTTGAGGCACCTCTTCAAAACATGTCCACATTCAATGAATCTACTAGAAGGTCGGTCTGGAACCTAGGCGCCGGACACCGCATCCAGTTCTTCGCACCTCTTCACTTTGGCTCGCACCTCTTCGCGATTAAAACCATTTTGGAGCATCCAAATGCAATGTATCACATGTCCTATTATTAAGGAACAACTGCCAGCCTTCTAGAATGTCCAATAACTGCTCACTCCGTCAAAATAACTAATCAAACGTTGTAAAAAACTTGACTGTTTTCGTATCGAGTCTGGCGCTTAGGCGCCAGTTTCTGGCTCCTAGGCGCCAGGCCATATTTTTTTATACTTTTGGTATTTTGTTCAATTTTTGCTCCTTTTTGCTCTTTTTTCCTTCTTAGACCTTTTTACGTTACCTACATCCAAAAACAAAAAAATACCTTTCATTAAAGCATAATATGCTTAGAAATTAATAAGAATTAAGACATAAAGAAATAGGTATTTTTCTATAGATCAAAATCCCCCAAACTTAAATGTTACTTGTCCTCAAGTAACTCTTTTTACTACATAAAATATAACTTTTGGAAATAAAAGATAAATATTTAAGATTCATTATAATTTTTGATTTTATAAAGTCTTTAGTAAATTATTAACCCAATTTCACTAACTAGGTTTAATTTTAAGAATATAAAGAATATTTAACTACCAAATCATAAGATTTCAAACTTTTCATTCATTTTGAAAATAATAGAAGTCTATTATATTAAGCTTTCATAGATTATTTACAAGAAAAAGATTTTCTTGAAAAATCTTTTCTAAATAAATATTTATGCATAAAAATTTAGTAAAGTATGTAATTTGTTTTCTTCTTATAAGATAATTCAAGTGAAGCCAATTTTTGATTAGGAATTTCCTCAAGCTTCTCCTCTCTATCTCATTCTTTTTTTTTTCTTCTTTCTTTTTTTTTATTTTTTTTTTCTTCTTTCTTTTTTTTTTATATTTATATATATAGAGAGGATTACTATATCTGGATAGCCTGTTTATGGTTTTGAACTTCACTATCCTTAACTTATATTTTCAAAACTTACACATCTCCACTTAATTATTATAACAAAAAATAAAAATTCAAAAAGAATTCCAATCTTTTCTTTTTCAAGTAATAATTTTTTATTACTTAATATTTCTAAAATTCTATTATTTCTATCATGAATAGAAAATTTCTTTTTCTCATTCTTCTTTAAGTTAAATAATTATATTCTTAAAATCAATCAAAGTTAGTAAAATTTTGGTTAATTCACTAAATTGCTAATAATTTCAAAAATAAAAGTGATCTCAAATAAATTCTTCATTCCTTAAGTTATGTTAAAAAGTTTCTATTTTAAGAAAGTACTAGCTCTTTAAGGACAAATAAAATTTAATTTTGAATGGATTTTCCCTTCCCCCAAACTTAAGTTTTGGTATACTATGATAATTGGAAAGTATGAGAGAAAGAAAATCATAAGTATTTTAAGTAAGTAAAAAAACAAACTTAAAAAGAAAAATTAACTTCTAAACATGCTTTTATGAATAATTAAGATAAAATTGAAGCATGTATATAAAAAAAGTAAGCAGGCTAATTTTATGATGATATTAAATTTGAAACAAAATTAAAACAGAGCAAAATAACTAAGTACTAAACAATAAAATAAAACAACATATAAACTAATTCTAAATTCAGTCTCAACACAACAGAATCCTAATACTAAACAGTCAACATACATCATATACAAAATAAACAAACAATCCAAATAAAACAAACTAACAGAGTTACACATCAAAGAAATCGATAACAACTAATCACTAACTGTAGCCTCATCATCATCTTCATCACCAAAGGAAAATTCTACGTCCTTAGGATCAACAAATGGTGTGAATATAGGAAAAGTAGGAAAACTAACATCATGTTCACCCTTCAGAAATCTGACTAGGGCTTCATCATACTCAGCATCATAATTACTCTTCCTCTGGGTATAGTCAGATAAATGATCTAGTTTTCTATCAATAAGTATCAATCCCGCAGTGAGTTTGAAATAACTCCTCGTCATTGCTGAAAACCGATCATGCATTGATTCCCAGAAATCCGATGGTGGCTCGGTAAGTAGAGGGTCTAGAAGTGAAGGTCTACACTGAAGTATGTGCGAAGTAGAAGGAGCGGTCGATCTCTTCCTCGAAGACGATCATAGATACTAATACTCTCCCGCCTAATTGGCTTAGTAGACTTCGACTTCTCCTCGAAATATCAACAGTGACTCCATTACTAACACAAAGTGAATAGATCAAAGATGGAAATCCCAATCCAACAGAAGTGCTGGATCTCGCAGTAGACTCCACAGAAACGTAAATAATGCTCCCGACATCAATAGGCTTCCTCTCCTGAATGCAATAATTTAAGATCGCTCGATCTCCAGTCACTTCACTCAGGTGGTTGGAAGGTAACAATCTCGCAGAAATAAAGTAGGGCCATGCTTTAGATACACCATTTAATTCAGAGGATTTGAAGTTTACCCTCTTTCCATTCCTGATCTTCCCGGATCCGAGCATCGTTAGTCGGATAAGCAATAATCATGTCCAAATCTCCCTCAGATGGTGATAATCCAGAATAATAGCACTCAATAGTCGGTGGCAGACCATAGAATATGTTGATTCTTTCTAGAGTAAATCCTACTCTGTTTCCTCTAACAAAGACTTCGTAATCCTCGGCATCCGTAAAATTTGCATAAAATTCTCGAACAATCGGGATAACAGCAATAGCAGTAAAGTAACAAAATCGTTGCCAGTTGTGCGCAATGATAGTGTTTTCAATCATCTCCCCAGGATGATAAAAACTTTGTTCTGAGATGAATTTTCTCGACGACGCAAGTTCGTGGAAGCGAAAATGCATGACTCGCAGCTGAAATTTCGTCGCTATCAAAATTTTCTCGTCCTTTCCTGCGCTTAGATTTTGGAGCCATCTAAACGTGAAAGAAAACAAGAACTAATTTAGGAATCAAAGATTTAAACTCTTTTTAAGTTTATAAAACTTAAAATAAGTTTAAAAATCCAAAGAAATTACTAAAAATCGAATATTTTTTCAAATTTTTGGTTCTTAGCAAAACTTAGGGAAATCTATGGTGAAAATCGAAAATAAATGGTTTAAAGTGTAGATCTGACCTTGAGACGAGGAAATCGAGTGGTTTCGCGCTCAAATCCTCGATGTTTCGACCTCGAAATGGATCTAGAGGATGTATTTTCGCGAAAATGGGGAAGAAGATGAAGCTTAGGCATCAAAAATGGCTTTTGGGGTTTAAATGGTAATTTTTGGGTAGCAGGCCGAATCGGCGCTAGGCGCCGAATTCGGCGCCTAGGCGCCGTACTCGCCTTTCACAAAAAAATTTTTTAAAATTTATTTTTCCACCAAAATTCATAAATTCAACTTCCAATTACTCATATCGAGTAGAGCTTCAGCTTCTAACTTCCACAACATTTTTCAAAAATTTATAAAAATTAAATATCGAATCCACCAATCAAACATAAGGTTTTCAATCAAACTCACTAATTTCCATTTAAAATCTTCAATTTTGACTCAATACATTCCAGATAAGTACTACATTTGATTCAAGTTCCTAATACTCACTCAAACATAACAATTTCAAAGCAAATACAACACACATTGAACATGAAAGCAAATACACAAACAAACACAATCGATTCTCCAAATCGATACAACGACTCAACAAACCATAATAACTATCTCTTTACCATAATATTCTAATCTTCACAAGGGAAATTGTGTATTCCACTTTAAAAGAATACTAACGCTCTCGGTAAATCTGTAGCTGTCTTTTCATCAATCCACTTGTTCTTCGCATACATTTCAACTTGAGCATCTTGATAAGCCGCCATATGATCAAATTGAAGTTTCATTTGCCATTCTAGATGTTCAACTCGATGAAACATCTCATGAAGGCGATCTCCAATCCTTTTAAAATCTTTTTCAAACTTATCCAAACTACTAGAAATTTTCTCTAAACTTACAGGCGATGAAACCATTGAAGTAGGGTTGAGGATCCTTGAGACCTTGTCCCTAGCCTCTTCTCCAAGATTTCTCCTTTCCATTTCTTCAAAAATTTCTCAAATCTCTCAAGAATGAAATGTAAGGGACGTAATTTTGATTGTTTGATGGTTAGGGAAGAAGATGGGTTGATTTAAAGGGGAAAATTGTGTGAAAAACTAAAAATTTTCAGTAGCCGTGGCGCTTAGGCGCCGAATCTGGCACCTAGGCGCCGGACCTATTGATACATAGTTGATTCGGCGCCTAGGCGCCGACTCCCAGCGCCAGCGCCGGAACTATGTTCAACTCCGTTTCGCCTAATCGTCAAATTTCCAAAATTTCGTTCTCCAAGATAGGTAAATTATACTGGTAAGAGTAATTTAGACTTGATAACACAAATTATAAGCAATCATAAGGAAGGTTAACTTGATCTCCTTTTTACTCATATTTTAAACTAGAGTGATCCTATTTTTAAATCTTACATACTTCAAAATCATTTTCCGCCTAAGTCAACTAAGACTTAGAGCATCAAATTTTTCTAAAGTAATATAAAATTAATCAAGATCGAGGCATGACCTTACATTAAATCACAAAAACACAAGATAATTATGAGTTGCCTCCCACAAAGCGCTGGTTTAACGTCGTCGGCCCGACTTAAGTAAATCTTTAATCGAGGTTGACTCAATTCATAAGCCTCTTTATAAATCTTCTTAAAATCTCCCAAATAAAGCTTCAATCTTAATCCATTTACTTTAAAATTTTTTCCAGGCTTTGGGATCTTTAATATCCACGAGCTCCATAAAGGTATACTTTCTCAACAAAATAAGGTCCAATCCATTTAGATCTTAATTTTCCAGGAAAAAGTCTTAAACGAGAATTAAACGAAGAAAACTTTTTTTCCGTGCTCAAAAATTTTTCCTCGAAATTTTCTTATCATGCAACATCTTCATTTTCTCTTTATAAATTCTCGCATTTGCATACGATTCGTTTCTAATTTCTTCCATCTCATTTAATTGCAATAATCATTTTTCTCCTCGCTTTATTCAAATTAAAATTAAACTCCTTTATCGCCCAATAAGCTTTATGTTCAAGTTCTACTGGGTAAGTGACAATTTTTACCATAAATTAACCGGTAAGGTGACATTCGATTGGTGTCTTATATGTTGTTCTATAAGCCCATAATGCGGAATCAAGTCTATCAACCCAATCAGCTCTTTTAGGATTAACGATCTTTTCTAAAATTCTTTTAATTTCTCTCGTTTGATACTTCGACCATTCAACTAGTTTCGAGGGTGATAAGCGATTGCAATTCTATGTTTGATTCCAAATTTTTGAAGTAATGATTGAATTCTTATATTCCTGAAATGACTTCCACCATCAGTAATGATTACCTTAGGCATTCCAAATCTTGAAAATATCATTTTCTTTAAAATTTTTAAAACACTTTTGGAATCACAGTTTGGTAAAGAACAGCTTCAATCCACTTTGAAACATAATCAACTGCTAATAAAATATAAATTTTTCCAGATGATGGAACAAATGGTCCCATAAAGTCTAATCCCCATATATCAAAAATTTCAACTTCCAATATATAGTTTAACGGCATTTCATCTTTCCTAGATATATTTCCCATCCTTTCGACATCGATCACATGTTTTCACATATTGTCTCACATCTTTAAATAAGGTAGACCAATAAAATCCAGAATTTAAAATTTTAAATGCAGCTTTATCTATGCCAAAGTGTCCTCCAAAATCGAATCATGACATTTTTGAATAATAGCAAAAGTTTCCTCATAACGTACACATCTTCGAATCATAGAATCTTTATCAATTTTAAATAAATGAGGTTCTTCCCAAATATTAGATTTAGCATCATATTTAAATTTCTTAATAACTTTGTTATCCAAGTCATAAGGTAAAATATTGCTAACTAAATAATTAACAATATCAAGCATACCACGTTGTTTTGTATCTTTCGAATAACATATAAAGATTCATCAGGGAATTTCTCATTTATATTTTCTTCCGAAATAATATCATTTTTAATTCTGCATAAATGAGCAAGTAATTTGGTTTTCGGTTCCTTTTCTATCTACTATTTGAAAATCAAATTCTTGTAGAAGTAAAACCCATCTTATAAGTCTAGGTTTAGAATCCTTCTTAGATATTAGATATTTAATAGCAGTAATGATCGAAGTATGAACTATGCATTTAGTACCAAGAAGATAAGGTATAAATTTATCAAAGGCATATACAATAGCAAGAAGCTCTTTCTCGATGGGTAAGTGTAATTTCTTTGTGTTTCGAAGTGAGAGTTTTACTAGCATAATATACAACTTTGAAAACTTTCTCATATTTTTGTCCTAATACGGCTCCAATTGCAAAATCACTTGCATCACACATTAATTCAAAAGATTTATTCCAAATCGAGTGCAACAATGATAGAAGTGCAGTTATTAATTTTTCTTTTAGAATATTAAAAGCATTAATACGAATCTTCATTAAATTCAAATTGTGCATCTTTTTCTAATAAATGACAAAGAGGTTTAGCAATTTTAGAAAAATCCTTTATATATATTCTATAAAATCCAAGCATGACCTAGAAAACTTCTCACATCGATAATGATAGTAGGTGGTTGCAATTCAACGAATAATTTTCACTTTTGCTTGATCTACTCCCATCCCTTTCCGTGATACTTTGTGTCCAAGTACAATGCCTTCGCGACCATGAATTGACATTTTTCTAAGTTAAGAACTAAATTTGTTTCTTCGCATCTTTTCGTAACTTTGGCTATGTTTTCCAAACAAGATTCAAAAGAAGTTCCAAAGATCGAAAAATCGTCCATGAATATTTCAATTCCTTTGTCAATCAAATCACAAAATATTGACATCATACACCTTTGAAAAGTTGCAGGTGCATTACATAAACCAAAAGTCATTCTTCTAAAAGCAAATGTTCCATAAGGACTTGTAAATGTTGTCTTTTCTTGGTCCTCAGGAGCAATAAGTAATTGATGATAACCAGAATATCCATCCAGAAAACAGAAATATGAGTGTCCAACTAATTTATCGAGCATTTGATCCAAGAAAGGTAAACGAAAATGATCATTTCTAGTGGCTTTATTTAGTTTCTTATAGTCAATACAAATTCGCCATCCAGTAACTTGTCTTGTAGGAATAAGTTCATTTTTATCATTAACAATGACAGTTACTCCTCCTTTCTTCGAAACACAATGAATAGGACTTACCCATTGACTATCCGAAATAGGATAAATAATACAAGCATCTAACCACTTAATAATTTCTTTTTAACAACCTCTTTCATAATAGGATTTAATCTTCTTTGCGATTCTATAGTAGGTTTAAAATTTTCTTCCATTAAAATTCTATGCATGCAAATAGAAGGGCTTATTCCTTTTATATCAGGCAATAGTCCAACCAAAAGCTTTCTTATAATTCTTTAATACACCTAGTAATTTTTCTTCTTGATCTTTACTCGGCTCGAAGAAATAATAACGAGTAAAGTTAACGAATTTCCAAGAAAAGCATATTTTAAATCGGAAGGTAACATTTTTAATTCCAGTTCGTGTGCTTTTTTAGTTGAGGGTAAAAGTATATCATTTTGAGTTATGTCTAAAGTTTCCCAATTATCTTTAATAAAATGAGTCTCTTCTTCTTCTACTATTTCATCTTCATCAGTTAAAAATTCAAATTTTTCTTCAGAAATAACTTTACATTTTTCTTGATAATGTTTTTCAATTAAATAATCAATTATATTGATTCAATAACATTTCTCTTTATCAGGGTACTTCATTGATTTAAGAACATTGAATTTAATTTCTTGATCATTGACTCTCATGGTTAATTTTTCTTTTTGCACATCAATCATAGCTCGTCCGGTAGCTAGAAGAGGACTTCCTAAAATAATATGTATCTCTTTATCTTCTTCCATATCAAGTACAATGAAATCTACAGGGAAGATAAATTTATCCACTTTAACAAGGACATCCTCTATAACTCCTTTAGGATAAGTGATAGATCTATCGACTAACCGAAGAGTTACAAGTGGTGGGAGTAATATCTCCTAAATCCAATCTTTGAAAGATAGAAAATGGCATGAGATTAATACTTGCTCCTAAATCACATAAAGCTTTTCCGCAAAATTTTTCTCCAATAAGCACGAGGTATAGTGAAACTTCCGGATCCTTAAGCTTTTCGGGTAATTTCTTTTGAATTATTGCACTGCATTCTTCACTTAATGCAACAGTTTCAAAAGCTTCAAATTTTCATTTTTTGCTAAAATATCCTTCATAAATTTTGCGTAAGTTGGCATTTGTTCCAAAGCTTCAGCAAAAGGTACGTTAATAGTAAGTTTCTTAAAAATTTCAAAGAACTTAGAAAATTGATGATCAAGTTTCTGCTGTTTAAGTCTTTGAGGAAAAGGTGGTGGTGGTTTTTCAACTTCCACATTAACATGTATAATAGTCTGATCTTGACTAGGAGAGAGAGTTTCTTTAGGTTTTTCAATCTCTTCAACCTCAATCTCTTTTTCAATTTCATTCTGCAATCTTTCTTTTAATTCCTTTCCACTTCTAAGTTGCATGCACTTTAACTTGTTCATGTTATTTTCCAGCTTCCTTTGGATTGATTTCAACATTACTTGGAAGTGTTCCTACAAGTCCGTTATTAATTAAAGTAGCAATTTGCCCCATTTGATTTTCAATATTACGAATAACGTATTTCGATTTTGTAATCGATTATTCATTTGCATAATTAATTCTTCTATCGATAACTTTTTCTCGTCGATTATTAAATCCGGGAGGTTTATAATTTGAATTAACTCGATTATTCCAATTTCCAGTGGGATGAGATCGATTATTACCCCATTGTTGTTGTGAATTATTCCAGTTAAAATTATGATGATTTTTCCACCTGGGATTATAATAATTTGAATAAGGATTATTTTTACTTGCAATAACTTGTAAAGTTTCAATAGTTTGAGAATCTTCAATATTAACAGAGTTATTATGCAAAATATTAATTGCAAAATTATCTAATTTCTTAGACATTGCTCGCAACTTGTGAAGCTAAAATAGAAAAGGCTTCATTATCTTGAATACTATCCATCTTTTTAGTGGTTAATCCTTTCGGAAGGCCATTGAAAATTGTTATTAGCCATTTCTTCAATTAAAGTGTAAGCTTCTTCAAATGATTTAGACATTAAAGAACCTCCAGCAACAGCATCAATAATTAATTTTAAAGATACAATTAATCCATTATAAAATGTTTGAATAATCAACCAATCATGTAAAGCATGATAAGGACATTTTCTTAATAGTTCTTTAAATCTTTCCCAAGTTTCATATATTGTCTCCCCGTCAATTTGACTAAATGAAGTAATATCATTTCTTAATTTAGCAGTTTTAGAAGGAGGAAAATATTTAGCAAGGAATTTTTTGCCATTTCAGCTCCATGTTTTAATAGAACCGACCGCTAATGAGTTTAACCACATCTTTGCTTTATCTCTTAAAGAAAAAGGAAAGAGTCTAAGTCTAATAACATCATCGAAACATTGTTATATTTAAAGGTAGCACAAAGTTCTAAAAAACTAACAAGATGTAAATTTGGATCCTCAATCGGTGATCCACCAAATTGATTGTTTTGCACCATTTGAATAATAGACGGTTTAAGTTCAAAAGAATTAAGCATCTACAGTGGGTATTTGAATACTACTATGAAGCTCATCAACTGTAGGGTTAGCATAATCCCTTAATGGTTTATAAACATTTTGATCATTAAGTTCAATTGGATTTTGTAAAGTAGCCATTTCTAGAAATTTTTGAATTTGTTTTCCCTTTTTAATTTTTCTAATTGTTCTTTTCAATTCAGAATCTAAAGGTATTAATCCTTCAGAACCAAATATTCGCATAAAACAAGCAATAAAATTTAACTATTCTATTTCTTTCTTCCTTTCGATTTCTTCCTCGGCAACGGCGCAAAAACTCGACCCGACCACCGAGCTTAACGCAAGAATGTTTCGCTTCCAAAAGATAGCCAAAAATCTTCGACTCGATTTATAAATAGCGGCTAGTGTATAAAATTAATATTATATAATTTAGTAATATTTTTACACACTAGGGGTACTACACAAGTATACGTATCGTTTCAAGTAATATAAAGTTTTTAAACAAAGACCACAGTATCGATCCCATAGGGAAGATTTATAGAAATAATTTTTCTATAAAGTGAAAGCGAAATAAAATAGTAAAAATATTTTTATTTTGATTATAAATTACTATTAATTTACTAGATGCAATTAAAGAAATCAATAATAAGAAAATGATTTTATGAACTTTATATAAAATAAACAACTTTCTTTCCTTCAATTAATCCAAGATTTTTATAATTTAATATTCGTTGGAGAATTTAATTTATGGTATTGTGCCAAATGAAGCATTCCTATTTTTTACCCTTTCGATCCAGGTGCAAAGAACATTGACTAATTTACAGAAAAGGTCTGGATATATTGTTAGTAGAATGGGTTAATCCAGGCTCACACTTCTAGATGTCCAAGGGTGGCTATGGTCGGCCCTACTAGTGACCCTTTCCTAGTCTATAAATCAAATTATAAGAATTTAGTCTGTCACTCTAAAAACTTATCAATTCTATGCCCTTTAAATATTATTTTCCTATTTATTTGCACTTCACCATGAATAGCCCGCTCATGGCCTTCGACAACCCAAGGATTCATGTGACATTTATAAGTTAAGAGTTCTTCTCCTACAAGGTTTCTAAACTCTTCAACAGGTTTTAACAATTCAAACGGGCAATTTAAAAAGTAAAGTAAGATCAGGTATTAATGTCATCACAATGTTTCGAAAATATTTTGAATTTTAATTCTCCATCGAATCTTTATATTATCTTATCTATCTCTTCATAATTGAAGAAAGAAAGTAACTAACTACTCATAACACATTGAAAATAAATAACAAAACATGATAATTAAACTTTGAATCAAATGTAAAAATATACTTATCTCAAATATTTCTTCTACAGATCTTCTGATTCCTACTGACTCTACAGTGTAATGAACTCCAGATGCAATAACTTGAAAATAAACTCACTAAATTAAACAAAAGTGGCCTTAAATTTCTCTCTCTAATTCTCTCTCTAAGGATGAGAGATCCTAAAGTAGATAAGAGAAAGGGGTACAATGGGAGGGGCACGTTTTCTGAAGAAATGGACCTCTATTTATAGGCTTCAAGAGTTGCCTTAAGGCACCTCTTCAAAACATGTCCACATTCAATGAATCTTCTAGAAGGTCGGTCTGGCGCCTAGGCGCCGGACACCGCGTCCAGTTCTTCAGACCTCTTCACTTTGGCTAGCACCTCTTCGCGATTAAAACCGTTTTGGAGCGTCCAAATGCAATGTATCACATGTCCTATTATCAAGGAACAACCGCCGACCTTCTAGAATGTCCAATAACTCGCTCACTCCATCAAAATAACCGATCAAACGTTATAAAAAACTTGACAGGCTTCAGTATCGAGTCCGGCGTAGGCGCCGCTCGGCGCCTAGGCGCCGTGCCATATTTTTTTTATACTTTTGGCATTTTGTTCCATTTTTGCTCCTTTTTCCTTCTTAGACCTTTTTACATTACCTACATCCAAAAACACAAAAATTACCTTTCATTAAAGCATAATATCCTTAGAAATTAATACGAATTAAGACATAAAGAAATAGGTATTTTTTTATAGATCAGGGACGATGAATAGTGACGGTTGACCGGTCAAAATAAAGTGTTTTTCGGGATCTCGCCGTCAGCGGGAAAAATTTCGCCGTCGGCGGGCTAATTAATTCAAATAGGCTTAAAGTTTCTGGAAAATCTCACCGTCGGTGGCATCGTTCTCACTGTCGGCGGGATTTTTTTTGGGAATTAATATTTTTAATATTTATAATGTTTTCAATTTATTTTAAGCCTTGATAATGTCCGATCAATCAATTAAATACATTTTATTGTGATTATATATTATTTTAACTCACATAAATTCACACAACATAAAACATAACAATTTTATATATGAAATCCAAGGTTTAACAATATGCATACACCACATTTACTTAACACATAAAATTGAGCGTCGCAATCCAAACCACAGTAGTCAAAACGCTGGGACTAAACAAACAACACATAATCTCATCTATACTGAGATCAATCTTAAAATCTAAAATATCAAAAGTGTAAATTTTATAAAAATTAAATTCAAACTAACTCAACACATAAGCAAATACGAATGTCTTCTACTCGTCAGTGTCTGTGTTAAATTCATCTCTGATATCTCTGATAGAACGTAAATGAATGAATAGTTTGTAGAAAGGCCTGTAAGGAAATTCTTCTTTAGAATCTTCTTCAATCCGTCCTTTCTTTCTCAAAAGTCGTATGAAACTTGCCTCAAGATGTCCAGAATAATCGAAGTGTTCCTTCATCCTCCAATCTATATGTTCAAATAAATCAGAGATATTATTAATGGAAGTCATCACGTTTTGTACCTCTTTTTCAAATCTTTTGAGTTTTCTTAAGATCAGATTTGTTCTATCAAGAAAGGGCCCGATTGAAATAGTAGTTTTGAGATGCTTCGATCCGCAAGTAATGGTTGCCTCATTATCGTTATCCGCAGTAGGAAACATATCGAGCTGGATCTAATGGTTTCCAAGGTAAAAGTACTTTTTCACGAGCTTCATAAGAAACTTGGTACCGATCGCATAATGCAAAAATTGTTGAAGGATGTCCAAGCCCATAAATCGATCCACGCACAATCGTGCCTAAAGCGTACTTCACAATAATCGAACCAACATCAATAGGTAATCCCGCTTGAATACAATAATTCAGAATTGCACACTTCTTAGAAACTTTGTTTACCCTCATAGTGGGTAATAATTTTGAAGAAATAAAGAAGTGCCAGTGTTTAGAGTGGGGTTTAGAAGTGGTGCAGAAAAGCTAACATACCCGTCTTCTCTTATTTCCCAATCTTCTGATTCATCAGTCAAATATCGATATATCTCATTCATATTATTTCTTGTAGGAAGAAAATTGGAATAGCGGCAAACAGATGTATTTTCAATTGAATATAACTCATTGATTCAAAAAGGAGTGATAGTTACCCATCTGCCTCGCACATCAACGCTTCCATGAAGATTGGAGTAGAATTATTTTACTACGGGGATGACTACAGCAGAAGTTGTATAGCATAATACCTCCAACGTCGTCGCATAATCATCTCCTCGATAGACTTTGTCAAATTCTCCACTCTTCTATTCACGAATCTTCTTTCTTTGATTAATCTCTTCTTCATCATAACTTTGTTGAAGATTCGCTGGGCCTCATAACTGACAAACTTTCTTTGATTGAACACTCGGGATTTAGTGATTTCAATTGGATTGGGTGCCATAATGATGAGTTTTTGTGGAGTTTCAAATCGTTTTCAGGAAGTAAATGGTTTAGATTTTGAGTTTTAGGCGTTCTTAAAGAGTTAAAACACTTAGAATCACCAGAAACCGTCAAAATAACTCCCTAAACCGCTCATTCACCGATCTCGCCGTCGGCGGCATTATTAAAAATATGAACTGAATTTGGCAGGCAAAACTCGCCGTCGGTGGCGTCGATCTCGTCGTCGACGGGCTAAGGCAAAATTTCCCAGTTTCGCTCTGGTTCGAATGCTTTCCAAGTTTTTTCTATGTATCCAATATCGTGATGATTATAAATATAAATTTGAGTAGTAGAATTCATTTTATACCAAAAATAGTAATAAATCAAAATAAATATACAATTATTGTACCTAAATAAAGATCACTATAGGTTGCCTCCCATAAAGCGCTTGGTTTAATGTCGTCAGCCCGACCTATTCTGGTTATTAATCAGGTTGACTGAGCATTAAAACCTCTTTAAAATTTGGTCTTTTTCCTTCAAAATATGGTTTTAATCCGTGTCCATTTACTTTAAATCTGTGTCCCGATCTTTTGATCTTCAATTTCTACAGCTCCGTATGTAAATATTTGAGTTATAGTGAAAGGTCCTAACCATCGAGATTTTAGTTTCCCAGGAATAATTTCAATCTTGTATTATAAAGTAAAACTTCTTATCCTTATTCAAAATTTTTTTTGTTAATCTTCTGATCATGCCATAATTTCATTTTCTCTTTATAAATTCTATCGTTATTATAGGATTCATTTCTTAATTCTTCTAATTCATTCATCTGCAACAATCTTTTCTCACCAGCATCTTTTAAATTATAATTAAATTCTTTAATCACCCAATACGCTTTATGCTCTAATTCAACTGGTAAGTGACAAGTTTTTCCATAAATAAGCCTGTAAGGAGTCATTCCAATCGGGGTTTTATAAGCGATCTTCGTATGCCCATAATGCGTGATCTCAGTTTTGTAGACCAATCTAATCTACTAGTGGTTTACATTTTTTTCTAAAATTTGTTTAATTTCTCGATTAGAAACTTCAGCTAATTCACTGGTTTGTGGATGATAAGCAGTCGATATTTTATGAATAATGTTAAATTTTTCTGTCAATTTCTGAATATATTTATTCCTAAAAAGTGATCCTCCGTCAGTGATAATCACTCTCGGCATTCCATATCTTGTGAAAATATTTTTCATTAAAAATTTTGAAACACTCTTAGCATCACAACGAGGTAAGGCTTGTGCTTCAATCAATTTAGAAGCATAATCAACAACAACTAATATATATGAGTTTCCAAATGAAGAAATAAATGGTCCCATGAAATCTAATCCCCAACCATCAAAAATTTCAACTTCTCATATAAAATTCAGAGGCATTTGATTTCTTCTAGATATATTACCTACTCGTTGGCATTTATCGCAAGTTTTGATATATATATAAACATCATTAAAAAGAGTAGGCCAATAAAATCTAGATCGTAAAATTTTATAAGCAGTTTTATCAGTCCCAAAATGTCCTTCAAATTCAGAATCGTGACATTTTTGAATAATCTGTTCAGTTTCTTCATAAGGCACGCATCTTCTAATAATTAGATCCTTACACTGTTTATATAAATATGGTTCATCCCAAAAATACTTTTTAGCATAATAAATGAATTTTTTCTGTTGTTGCAGAGTTAGCATGGGCGGTAAAATATCACTTACAATATAATTAACTATATTAGCATACCATGGTATTTTCCACTCATTTATATTATAAAGTTGTTCGTGTAAGATAATTCACAATATTCTAATCTTGACAAATGATCTGCAATTTGATTATCAGTTCCCTTTCTATTAATTATTTCAAAATCAAATTCTTGCATCAGTACTATCCATCTGATTAATCTTTGTTTGGTATCTTTCTTTTGCATTAAATATTTAATAGCAGAGTGATCAGTATGCACAGTACATTTAGTTCCAATTAAATAACGTCTAAATTTATCAAAAGCATATACAATTGCTAATAATTCTTTTTCTGTAACTATATAATTGATTTCAGCATTATTGAGAGTTTTACTAGCATAGTGTATAACTTTAAAAATTTTATCATACCTTTGTCCAAGAACAACTCCTATAGCATAATCACTAGCATCACACATAAGTTCAAATGGTTTCTCCCAATCAGGTGAAACCATTATAAGTGTTGTGATTAATTTATCTTTTAATAATTCAAAAGCATTTAAGCATTCTATAGTGAATTCAAATTTCTTATCTTTTTCTAAAAGTTTGCATAAAGGTTTAGTAATTTTTAAAAAATCTTTTATATAGCGTCTGTAAAATCCGGTATGTCCAAAAAAACTTCTTACCCCTCTCACTGTAGTAGGTGGTGATAATTTAGCTATAACTTGAATTTTTGCAGGGTCTACTTCCATGCCATTTGTTGAAATTTTATGCTCTAATACAATTCCTTCTGCAACCATAAATTGATATTTCTCCCAATGTAGAACTAAGTTAGTTTGTTCGCATACCTCTAAGACTTTTTCAAGATGATCCAAGCATGCGTCAAATGATGTTCCAAATACAAAAAAATCATCCATAAATACTTCTATTCCATCATCAATTAATTTACTAAATATCGACATCATACATCTCTGGAAGTTACAGGTGCATTACATAATCCAAAAGGCATCCTTCGAAAGCAAATGTTCCATAAGGACTAGTAAATGTAGTTTTTTCTTGATCCTTAGGAGCAATAGGTATTTGATGATAGCCGGTATATCCATCTAAAAAATAAAAATATTTGTGTCCTAGCTACTCATCTAACATTTGGTCTAGGAATGGTAAAGGGAAGTGATCTTTCCTGGTGGCTGCATTTAATTTTCTATAATCAATACATATACGCCATCCAGTAACTTGTCTTATAGGGATTAAATCATTTTTTCATTACTTCAATAGTCACTCCTCCTTTCTTAGGAACACAATGAATTGGGCTTACCTAACCACTGTCCAAAATAAGATATATAATACCATTATCTAACCACTTTAATATTTCTTTCTTGACTACATCTTTCATTATTGGGTTTAATCTCCTTTGGAGATCAACTCTTGGTTTATGTTCATTATCCAAAATAATTCTGTGCTTACACATCGAAGGACTAATTCCCTTAATATCTGCTAAGGTCCAACCAAAAGCTTTCTTATACTTTTTTAATGTATTCAGAAGTTTTTTCTCTTGTGATTCATTTAATTCTGCCGATATAATAACCGGTAAAGTTAAAGAATTTCCCAAAAATGCGTACTTCAAATGAGTAGGTAAAACTTTTAACTCAAGTTCAGGAGGTTTAATAATCGATGGAACTATATTCTTTTTAGCGTTTTCAGTAATATCCAACATCTCAAATCTTTCTTGTATATAATCTAATTTTTCATTGTCTGCTTCTTCAATTAATTATGTATTTTCTATTTCTGGTTTATCTTCAAAGTATTCTTTAAAATGTTCATTTAGTAGATGTTCAAGAGTTTCCATTCGAAAACATTCATCTTCTTTTTCTATAGCAGGATATTTCATTGATTTTGCAATGTTAAAAGTTACTTCTGATCGTTTACTCTCATAGTTAGTTCTCCTTTTTGAATGTCAATCATAGCTCTTCCAAGTAGCTAAGAAGGGTCTTCCTAAAATTATGGGTATTTATTTATCTTCCTCTATATTTAAGACAATAAAATCCACTAGAAGATAAATTTATCCACTTTTACTAACACATCTTCATTAACTCCTTTAGGATATGTCATCCGAACAATAAGCTAACTCGAAGAGTTATCGAAGTAAGGTAGACTTCTCCCAATCCTAATCTTTTAAAAATCGATAGAGGCATAAGATTTATGCTGGCTCCCGAGTCACATAGAGATTTTCCATAATATTTTTTTCCAATAGCACACGGTATAGTGAAACTACGAGGATCTTTTAATTTCTCAGTGAGCTTTTTCTAAATAATTGCACTATACTCTTCGCTAAGTGCAACAGTTTCATTATATGTGAACTTTCTTTTCTTGTTTAAAATATCTTTCGTAAACTTCACATAATTGGGCATTTGTTCTAATGCTTCTACAAAAGGAATGTTTACCGTTAATTCTTTCAGGATTTCAAGAAATTTAGAAAATTGCTTATCCTTTTTATGTTGCTTTAATCGCTGAGGAAATGGTGGTGGTGGTCTCTCTACAGAAATTTTCATAGGAATTAGTGGATATTCTAAATTTTAATCTTGCTGATTATTTTCTTTTTCAGTTTCTACTTTCTCTTTTTCACTTTCAGTTTCTTTTTGTATTCTTGTTTCTAATTATTTTCCACTTCATAACTGTATCGCTTTGATTTGTTCTTTTCCTGGATCTTTAGGATTTATTTTCACATTACTAGGAAAAGTGTCAGGAATTCTATTATTAAGTGCAGTAGCGATATGTCCAAGTTGAGTCTCAATATTTTTAATTGCAGTTCCTTGATTTTGTAATTGGTTCCCTTGAATTTGTAGCTGATTTCCTTGATTCTCGCAAATGCTGACCCATATTTAATATTAATTCTTCCATAGATAACTTATTTTCCTTAAATCGAGAGTTGTTATTAAATCCAAGTGGATAAGAAGGTTTATAATTTGAATTTCCTTGGTTAGATGAATTTCCTAATGGGTTTACCGAGTTGTTCATCCATTGTTGATTAGCGAGTTGTTATTCCAATTGAAATTTGGATGGTTCTTCCAACTAGTGGTTGTAATAATTTGCATAAGGATTATTGGGTCTATTATTAATAACATTTAAAGTTTCATATGAAGATTGAGCTTCTATAAGTTGTCCAGATGAATTTTCTTCTATTATATTAGGAGAATAATTCATTCCAAAATGATTTAATTTCTTGGATATAGCAGCAATCTGAGAAGCTAACATAGATATTGCATCGAGTCGTGTATACTAGCTATTTTCTTAGGATTCAACCTTTCTGAAGGCCATTGAAAATTGTTGGTAGCTATTTCTTCAATTAATGAATAAGCCTCATCAAATGGTTTTGACATTAAAGAACCTCCAAGATGACAAGCATCTATAATAGATCTAAGAGATTACTACTAATCCATTATAAAAAGTTTGTATAATTAACTAATATGGTAATCCATGATGTGGGCATTTCCTAAGAAGATCTTTAAATCTCTCCCAAGCTTCGTATATCGATTCTCCATCAAACTGACTAAAAGATGTTATGTCATTTTTAAGCTTTATAGTTTTTGAAGGAGTAAAATGTTTGGATAGAAATTTTTGTGATAGTTCTCCCCAAGTTCTAATAGATCCAGGTGCTAATGAATTTAACCACATCTTAGCTTTATCCCGTAAAGAAAAAGGAAAAAGCCTAAGTCTAACAGCATCATTAGATACTCCGTCATATTTAAAAGTAGAACAAAGTTCTAAAAAACTAGCAAGATGTAAATTAGGAACTTCGTTTGGTGAACCACTAAATTGATTATTCTGTATCATTTGGATAATTACAGGTTTAAGCTCAAATGAATTAGTCGCTACATCAAGATTTTGGATAGTTAAATGAATTTCATCTAATGTAGGGTTAGCACAATCTCTTAAAGGTCTGGGTTGATTTATATTTTCAATTGCTGGATTAATTGCCATTTGAGTTAAATTTATAGTTTCTTTTCTCTGTTTTATAATTTTTTTAATAGTGCGCTCTAATTCCAAATCGTAAGGTATTAAACTTTCGGTTCAAAATTTACGCATACACAAATTAAGTAGATTTTTTTGTTTTTTTTTTAATAGTCTGTTACTCTAGTAATTATCGTTATTAATTATTTTATTAATTACCTTAATAATTACTTTACTTCCCCGGCAACGGCGCCAAAAACTTGGTCCGGGGTCGGGAGGAAGCTGGGTTTATATGATTGCATAGCTTATATTATATGTTTAATAAATGATTAGTGCCCCCCTCCCCTTTTTATCAATGCAAGTATACGTATTGTTCAAGTAATAGAAGGCTCTAATGGAGTCCTAAATATCGATCCCACAGGGAAGTTTAGACATTAATAACTAATTTTAACAGATGCAATTACTATCTAGTATACGGAAATAAAGAACGCTTATACTAAACTCTATTACTTAATTTTTAAATAGAAGATTACAATTTAGAAAAAGTATGTTTCTCCTTGTTAAGAGAATTAAGTGAATGAATAATTAAATTAGTTAGAATTATATTGTGCCAAATAGGAGCATTCCTATTCTTTACCCTTTGGTCCAGGCATAAAGAACATTGACTAATCCTATGCTTGGTTACTAAATCTGCGGCTAGGCTGGGAGGATACCGGCTGCCACTTCGGAGCTCTTACGTTCCCCTCTCCTAAGGGCTAACATCTACACTTTAGCTCCCAAATGATAGGACCGAATTGATGATTTTAGTCTGTCACACTAAAATATCCAATTCTACGCCCGATAAATAATATTTCCCTGTTTATTTGCACCCTCCTTCCAAGGCTTTTGTCTTCCCTGAATCTTAGATGTAATCTTTACTATAGTTGATAATTCAACATATTTTAACAATTCAATTGGCCAAATTGAAAGTAAATTAAGATTTAAGTAAAATGATTATCACAATTTTATTTGATATTTTTAGGCACAACTAATTCAATTCTTCATCTCACAAAATCTCAACAACGAGGAGAAAGACAGAGAAAACTACTCAGAATGCATAGGAAAAATAATAGAAAACTTCGATTTCATTTAAAGTTATAAAACAATAATTAAAAACTTATCTCCAATCTTCTCCCCAAGCAGACTCCTTGAAGTTCCTCTAACTCTTCCTTCTTGTACAACACACTTAATTTTACTCACTAATATACTCTCTAGAACACACTCACACACTAAATACACTAATAAAGGACACATAAAGGACATAATGAAGACACACCTTCGGCCTAAAATCGTCTCTATTTAAAAAGGAAGAAAGATTTCCAATGGTTGCTTAAGCACCTCTTCAAAAAGCATCCAAATTCAATGTATCTTGCTTAAACCAACATTTTCGCCGTCGGCGGGCTCGATCTCACCGTCGGTGGTCTTCTAGAACTTTGGCTAACTGCTAAGGCTCGCTATCGGTGGGCTCGATCTTACCGTCGGCAGGCTCCTTTATAATATATTCAAAACTTTCGGGAAAATCATGCCGTCGGCGGCCTATTTCTCGCCGTCGGCGGGATAGTTCAATTTCCATCTCTTTTTAGTCCTTTTCATTCAAGATTAGCTTCTTCTCGATCTTTTCCTTTCAATACCTATATATCTTCATACCTGCAATAAAACATAGAAAATACCTTTCTTTAAAGTGTAATTTCATATAAAATTGGTATGAATTTCTTAATTCATTTTCCTGTGGTCAACTAACCATTTTAGCCAAAGTTGACTTTTTAGTCAAAAGTTGACAAATTGGGTCAATGGGTTCCTCATTAGATTAAGGATTGAACTTTTTCACCAAAGTTGACATTTAGGTCATTGTGTCAGAAATTGACCATTTTAACCAAATTTGATTTTTGGTGAAAAGTTGACCTTTTCAGTCAATGAGGTGGTCATTATGTAAAAAATTAATAATTTTGACCAAAATTGACTTTTTGGTTAAAAGTTGTCCTTTTGGGTCAATGAGTTGGTCATTGGGTCAAGGAATGACCTTTTTTAGCAAAGTTGACTTTTTGGTCAATGGGTTGGTCAATAGGTCAAGGATTGACCATTTTGACCAAAGTTGACTTTTGTTAAAAGTTGACCTAATGGGTCAATAATTAATCATTAAGTCAAAAATTTGTTATTTTGACCAAAATTGACTTTTTGGTCAAAAGTCGATATATTGGGTCAGTGTGTTGGTCATTGGGTCAAGGATTTACCATTTTGACCAAAGTTGACTTTTTGGTCAAAAGTTGACCTATTGGGTCAATGGGTTTGTCATTGGGTCAAGGATTGACGATTATGACCAAAGTTGACTTTTTGCTCAGGGATTTACTTATTGGGTCAATTATCGGTCATTAGGTCAAAAATTGACTATTTTGACTAAAATTGACTTTTTGTTTAAAAGTTAACGTACTGGGTCAGTGTGTTGGTCATTGGGTCAAGAATTGACCATTTTGACTGAAGTTGACTTTTTGGTCAAAATTTGACCTAATGGGTCAATGGGTTGGTCATTGGGTAAAAAATTGACCATTTTGACCAAAGTTAACTTTTTGGTCAAAAGTTGACTTATTTGGAAAATTCGTGGTCATTAGGTCAAATATTGACTATTTTGACCAAAATTGACTTTTTGGTCAAAAGTTGACCTATTGGGTCAATGGGTTGGTCATTGGGTCAAGGTTTAACCAAACTTGACTTTTTGATCAAAAGTTGATCTATTGGGTCAATGGGTTGATCATTGGCTCAAAAATTGACTATTTTGACCAAAGTTGACTTTTTGGTCAAAAGTTAACTTATTGGTAAGTGGGTTTTTCATTTGGTCAAAGATTAACCATTTTGACCAAAGTTGACCTTTTGGTCAGAGATTTGCTTACTGGGTCAATAATTGGTCATTAGGTCAAAAATTGACTATTTTAACCAAAATTGATTTTTTAGTCAAAAGATGACCTATTGGGTCAATGGGTTGGTCATTGGGTCAAGGATTGACCATTTTGATCAAAGTTGACTTTTTGGTCAAAAGTTGACCTATTGGGTCAATGCGTTGGTCATTATGTCAAGGATTGAGCATTTTGACCAAAGTTGACTTTTTGGTCAGTGATTGACCTATTGGGTCAATAATTAGTCATTAGGTCAAAAATTGTTTCTTTTGACCAAAATAAATTTTTTGGTCAAAAGTTGACTCCATTAGATTAACGGGGTGGTCATTGGGTCAGAAATTGACCATTTTGACCAAAGTTGACTTTTTGGTCAAAAGTTGAACTATTTGTTCAATTAGTTGGTAATTGGGTCAATAATTGACTAAGTTAAACTTTTGGGTCAATGAGTTAGTCATTGGGTAAAAACTCGACCATTTTGACCAAAGTTCACTTTTTGGTCAAAAGTTGACATATTGTGTCAAGTCATTAGGTTAAAAATTGATTATTTTGACCAAAATTGACTTTTTGTTCAAAAGTTGACCTATTGGGTCAATGGGTTTGTCATTGGGTCAAGGATTGACCATTTTGACCAAAGTTGACTTTTTGGTCAGAGATTGACTTATTGGGTCAATAATTGGTCATTAGGTCAAAAATTGACTATTTTGACCAAAATAGAATTTTTGGTCAAAAGTTAACACATTGGGTCAACGGGGTGGTCATTGGGTTAGAATTGACCATTTTGACTAAAGTTGACTTTTTTGTCAAAAGTTGACATATTTGGTCAATGTGTTGGTAATTAGGTCAAGAATTGACCATTTTGACCAAAGATGACTTTTTGTCAAAAGTTGACTTATTGGGTCAATGGGTTGGTCATTGGGTCAAAAATTGACCATTTTGACCAAAGTTGACTTTTTGATCAAAAGTTGACCTATTGGGTCAATGGGTGGTCATTAGGTCAAAAATTGATTATTTTGACCAAAATTGACTTTTTGGTCAAAAGTTAACCTATTGGGTCAATGGTTTGGTGTTTGGGTCAAGGATTGACAATTTTGACCAAAATTGACTTTTTGGTCAGGGATTGACTTATTGGGTCAATAATTGGTCATTAGCTCAAAATCGATTAATTTGACCAAAATAATTTTTTTCCAAAAGTCGACCCGAATGGGTCATTGGGGGGTCATTGGGTCAGAAATTGACCATTTTGACCAAAGTTGACTTTTCGGTCAAAAGTTGACCTATTTGGTCAATGAGTTGGTAATTGGGTCAAGAATTGACTATTCTTACGGAAGATGACTTTTTGATTAAAAGTTTATCTATTAGGCCAATGTGTTGGTCATTGGGTCAAAAATTGACAATTTCGACTAAAGTTGACTTTTTGGTCAAAAGCTGTCCTATTGGGTCAATGGGTGGTCATTATGTCAAAAATTAACTATTTTAACCAAAATTAACTTTTTGGTCAAAAGTCGACTCTATCGGGTCAATGGGTTCATTATTAGGGTCAAGGATCGACCATTCTAACCAAAGTTAACTTTTTGGTCAAAGATTGACTTATTAGGTCAATAATTGGTCATTAGGTCAAAAATTGACTATTTTGACAAAAATTGAATTTTTGGTCAATAGTTAACCCATTGGGTCAACGAGGTGGTCATTGGGTCAGAAATTTACCATTTTGAGCAAAGTTAACTTTTTGGTCAAAAGTTGACATATTTGGTCAATGAGTTAGTAATTGGGTCAAGAATTTACCATTTTGGCCAAAGATGACTTTTTGGTCAAAAGTTGACCTATTGGGTCAATGGGTTGGTCATTGGGTCAAAATTTGACTATCTTTCGTCAAAGGTTGACCTATTGCGTCAATGGGCAGTCATTAGGTCAAAATCGACTATTTCGACATAAATCGACTTTTCTCGTCAAAAGTCGACCTATTAGGTCAATTGGTTTGTCATTGGGTCAATTATTGACTTATCGGAGTCAATAATTGGTCATTAATTAAAAAATCGACTATTTTCGACCAAAATTAACTTTTCGGTCAAAAGTTAACCTATTAGGCCAATGGGTTGGTCATTGGGTCAAGAAATTGACCATTTTGACCAAAGATGACTTTTTGGTCAATAGTTGACTTTTTTTTACTAAAATTAAATTTTTGGTTAAAAGTTAACTCATTGGGTCAACGGGGTGGTCATTGGGCGAGAAATCGACCATTTCGACCAAAGTTAACTTTTGGTCAAAAGTCGACCTTTTTGTCAATTAGCTAGTAATCGGGTCAAGAATCGACCATTTTGTCCGAAGATGACTTTTTGGTCAAAGGATGATCCATTGGGTCAATGGATTGGTTATTGGGTCAAAAATTGAACATTTTGGCCAAAGTTGACTTTTTGGTAAAAAGTTGACCTATTGGATCAATGGGTGGTCTTTAGGTCAAAAATTGACTATTTTGACCAAAATTAACTTTTTCTGTCAACAGTCGACCTATCGGGTCAATAGGTTTGTCATTGGGTTAAGGATTGACCATTTTGACCAAAGTCGACTTTTCGGTCGTAGATCGACTTCATCGGGTTAATAATTGGTCATTAGGTCAAAAATCGATTATTTTGACCAAAATCGAACTTTTGGTCAAAAGTTACCCAATTGGTTAATGTGGTGATCATTGGGTCAGAAATTGACCATTTTGACCAAAGTTGACATTTTGGTCAAAAGTTGACCTATTTGGCCGATGAGTTGGTAATTGGGTTAAGAATTGATCATTAGGTCAAAAATTGACCCCATGGGTGAATGGATTTGTCTAAAAGTCATCTTTGGTTAAAATGGTCAATTTCTAACCCAATGACCACCCGTTGACCCAATGGGTAAACTTTTGACCAAAAATTTAATTTTGGTCAAAATAGGTCAACTTTTGATCAAAAAGTCATCTTCTGTCAAAATAAGTCAACAGTTGACTTTATAAGTCTATCTTTGACCAAAAAGTCAACTTTGGTCAAACAGGTCAATCCTTGACCCAATGACAAACCCATTGATCCAATAGGTCAACTTTTGACCAAAAAGTCAATTTTGGTCAAAATAGTAAATTTTTGACCTAAAGACCACCCATTGACCCAATAGGTCAACTTTTGACCAAAAAGTTAACGTTGGTCAAAATAGTCGATTTTTGACTATTGATCAATTATTGACCCAATAAGTCAATCTCTGACCAAAAAGTCAACTTTGGTCAAAATGGTCAATCCTTGACCCAATGACAAACCCATTGACCGAATAGGTCAACTTTTGACCAAAAAGTCAATTTTGGTCAAAATAGTCAATTTTTGACTTAAAGACCACCCATTGACCCAATATGTCAACTTTTAACCAAAAAGTCAACTTTGGTCAAAATGGTCCATTTTTGACCCAATGACAACCCCACAGACCCAGTATATCATCTTTTGACCAAAAAGTCATCTTCAGTCAATTTTTGACCTAATGACCAATTATTGACCTAGTAAGCCAATCTTTGACCAAAAAGTCAACTTTGGTCAAAATGTTCAATCCTTGAACCAATGACCAACCCATTGATCCAATTGGTCAACTATTGACCAAAAAGTCAACTTTGGTCAAAATGATCAAACCTTGACCCAATGACCAACCCATTGGCCTAATAGGTCAACTTTTGACCAAAAAGTTAATTTTGGTCAAAATAGTCAATTTTTTAATTAATGACCAATTATTGACCCAATAAGTCAATATCTGACCAAAAAGTCAACTTTGGTCAAAATGGTCAATCCTTGACCCAATAACAAACCAATTGACCTAATAGGTCAACTTTTGACCAAAAAGTCAATTTTGGTCAACATAGTCAATTTTTGACTTAAAGACCACCATTGACCAAATAGGTCAACTTTTGACCAAAAAGTCAACTTTGGTCAAAATGATCAATTTTTGACAACCCCATAGACCTAATATATCATCTTTTAACCCGAAAGTCATCTTCGGTCAATTTTTGACCTAATGAGCAATTATTGACCCAGTAAGTCAATCTATGACCAAAAAGTCAACTTTGGTCAAAATGTTCAATCCTTAACCCAATGACCAACCCATCGACACAATTGATCAACTTTTGACCAAAAAGTCAACTTTGGTCAAAATGAACAATCCTTGACCCAATGACCAACCCATTGGCCTAATAGGTTAACTTTTGACCAAAAAGTTAATTTTGGTCAAAATAGTCAATTTTTTAATTAATGACCAATTATTGACCTAATAAGTCAATCTCTGACCAAAGTCAACTTTAGTCAAAATGGTCAATCCTTGACCAAATGACAAACCAATTGACCTAGTAGGTCAACGTTTGACGAAAAGTCAATTTATGTCAAAATAGTCAATTTATAACTTAATGACAGCCTCATTTACGCAACAGTCAACTTTCTGACAAAAAATTAACTTTGGTCAAAATGATCAATTTTTGACTCAATGACCAACCCATTGACCCAATAGGTCAACTTTGACTAAAAGTCATCTTTGGTTAAACTAGTCAATTCTTGACCCAATTACCAACTCATTGCCAAATAGGTCAACTTCTGACCAAAAAGTTAACTTTGGTCAAAATGGTCAATTTCTGTCCCAATGACCACCCTATTGCCCCAATGGGTTAACTTTTGAAAAAAAAAATTAATTTTGGTCAAAATAGTCTATTTTTGACCTAATGACCAATTATTGAACCAATAGATCATCTTTTGACCAAAAAGTCATCTTCGGTTAATTTTTAACATAATGACCAATTACTGAACCAGTAAGCTAATCTCTGACCAAAAAATCAACTTTGGTCAAGATGGTCAATCCTTGACCTAATGATAAACCCTTTGACCCAATAGGTCAACTTTTGACCAAAAAGTCAATTTTTGTCAAAATAGTTATTTTTTGACCGAATGACCACCCATTGACCCAACTTTGGTCAAAATGGTCAATTTTTGACCTAATGACCAACCCATTGACCCAATAGGTCAACTTTTGACTAAAAAGTCATCTTTGGTTAAAATGATCAATTCTTGACCCAATTACCAACTCATTGACCAAATAGGTCAACTTTTGACCAAAAAGTTAACTCTGGTCAAAATTGTCAATCCTTGACTAATGATCACCATCGACATAATAGGTCAATGACCACCCCGTTGACCTACAGGTTATCTTTTGACCAAAAATTTAATTTGGTCAAGTAGATCAACTTTTGACCAAAAAGTCATCTTCGTCAAAATGGTCCATTTCCGACCTATCGACCCTCCAAGCTCACTCAATGGGTTAATTTTTGACCGAAAATTTGATTTTGGTCAAAATAGTCAATTAGGTCATTAGGTCAGAAATTGACCATTTTGACAGAAGATGACTTTTAGGTCAAAAGTTGACCTATTTTGACCAAAATTAAATTTTTTGTCAAAAGTTAACACATGGGGTCAACGACATGGTCATCGGGTCATAAATCGATCATTTTGATCAAAGTTGACTTTTTCGTCAAAAGTCGACCTATTTGGTCAATGAGTTGGTAATTAGGTCAAGAATCGACCATTTTCGACCAACATTAACTTTTGGTCAAAAGTTAACCTATCGCGTCAATCGATGGTCATTAGGTCAAAAATTAACTATTTTGACCAAAGTTGAATTTTTTGTCAGTTATTGACTTATTGGGTCAATAAATGGTCATTAGGTCAAAAATTGACTATTTTGATCAAAATTGAATTTTTTTGTCAAAAGTTAACCCATCGGGCCGAGGTGGTCATTGGTTAGAAATTGATCATTTCGACTAAAGTTGACTTTTTGGCCAAAAGTTGACATATTTCGTCCATGAGTTAGTAATTGGGTCAAGAATTGATCCTTTTAACCAAAGATGACTCTTTAGTCAAAAGTTGACCTATTGGGTCAATGGGTTAATCATTAGGTCAAAAATTGATTATTTTGACCAAAGTTGACCTTTTGGTCAAAATTTTACCTATTGGGTCAATCGGTGGTCATTAGGTCAAAAATTGACTATTTTGACCAAAACTGACTTTTTGGTCAAAAGTCGACCTATTCGGTCAACGGGTTTGTCATTGGGTCAAAGATTGACCATTTCGACCAAAGTCGACTTTTTGGTCAAAGATCGACTTATCAGATCAATCATTAATTTAAAAATCGACAATTTTGTCCAAAATTGACTTTTCGGTCAAAAGTTAACCTATTAGGATAATGGGTTGGTCATTGGGTCAAGGATTGATGTTTTTGACCAAAGTTGACTTTTTGTTCAAAAGTTGACCTATTGGGCCTATAGATTGGTCATTGAGTCAAGAATTGATCATTTTGACCAAAGATGGCTTTTTTGGTCAAAGGTTGACCTATTGGGTCTATGGGTTGGTCTTTGGGCCAAGGATTAACCATTTTTACCAAAGTTGACTTTTGGTCGGAGATCGACTTCTATCGGATCAATAATTGGTCATTAGGTCAAAAATTGAATATTTTGACCAAAATTGACTTTTTGGTCAAAAGTTGACCTATAGGGTCAAGGATTGACCATTTTGACCAAAGTTGACTTTTTAGGTTAATAATTGGTCATTAGTTAAAAAAGTTGACTTATTTTGACCAAAATTAAATTTTTGGTCAAAAGTTAGCCGATTGGGTCAACGGGGTGGTCATTGGGTCAGAAATTGACCGTTTTTTTACCAAAGTTGACTTTTCGGTCAAAATTTGACCTATTTGGTCAAAGGTTTTGTAATTGGATCAGAAATTGACCATTTTAACCAAAGGTGACTTTTTTGTCAAAGAGCTGATTAGTCAATGGGTTGGTCATTCGGTTAAAATTTGACTATTTGACCAAAGTCGACTTTTTGGTCAACAGCTGACCTATTTGGTCAAAGAGTTGGTGATCAGGTCAAGAATTGACCATTTTGACAAAAGATGAGTTTTTAGTCAAAAGTTCACCTATTGGGTCAATGGGTCTGTCATTAGGTCAAAAATTGACAATTTTGACCAATGTTGACTTTGTGGTCAGAGATTGACTTATTGTGTCAATAAGTGGTCATTAGTTCAAAAATTCACTATTTTGACCAAACTTGACATTTTGGTCAAACGTTGACCTATTAGGCCAATGGGTTGGTCATTGGGTTAATAATCGATCATTTTAACCAAAGTTGACCTTTTGGTCAAAAGTCGATCTGTTGAGTCAATGGATCGGTCATCGAGTCAAGGATGTAACCATTTTGACCAAAGTTGCCTTTTTAGTCGAGATTTGCTTATTGGGTCAATAATTGGTCATTAGGTTAAAAATTGATAATTTTGACCAAAATCGAGTTTTCGGTCAAAAGTCGACGTATTGAGTCAATGGGTTGGTCAAGGATTTACCATTTTGACCAAAGTTGACTTTTTGGTCAAAAGTTGACCTATTGGGTCAATGGGTTGATCATTGGGTCAAGGATTGACCATTTTGACCAAAGTTTACTTTTTGGTCAGAGATTAACTTATTGGGTCAATAATTGGTCACTAGGTCAAAAATTGATTATTTTAACAATAATTAAATTTTTTGTCAAAAGCTGACCGATTTGGTCAACGGGGTGGTCATTGAGTCAAAAATTGATCATTTTGACCAAAGTTGACTTTTTGGTCAAAAGTTGACCTATTTGGTCAATGAGTTGGTAATCAGGTCAAGAATTTTAAGTTTTGACCGAAGATGACATTTTGGTCAAAAGTTGATCTATTAGGTCAATGAGTAAAAAATTGACCATTTTAACTAAAGTTGACTTTTTGGTCAAAAGTTGACCTATTGGGTTTATGAGTGGTCATTACGTCAAAAATTGACTATTTTGACCAAAATGGATTTTTTGGTCAAAAGTTGACCTATTGGGTCAATGGGTTTGTCATTGGGTTAAGGATTGACAATTTTTACCAAAGTTAACTTTGTGGTCAAAGATTGACTTATTGGGTCAAAAATTGGTCATTAATTCAAAAATTAGTTATTTTAACCAAAATTAAATTCTTGGTCAAAAATTAACCCATTGGGTCGATGGGTGGTCATTGGGTCAGAAATTGACCATTTTGACCAAAGTTGACTTATTTGTCAAAAGTTTACCTATTTGGTCAATGAGTTGGTAATTTGGTCACGAATTAACCATTTTGACCAAAGATGACTTTTTGGTCAAAAGTCGACCTCATAGGTCAATGGGTTGGTCATTGGGTCAAAATTTGACCATTTTAACCAAAGTTAACTTTTTGGTCAAAAGTTGACCTATTAGGTCAATGCGGTGGTCATTAAGTCAAAATTTGACTATTTTGACCAAAATTGACCGTGGTCAAAAGTTGACCAATTGGGTCAATGGGTTTGTCATTGGGTCTAGGATTGACCATTTTGACCAAAGTTCACTTTGTGGTCAGAGATTAACTTATTAGGTCAATAATTGGTCATTAATTCAAAACTTGACTATTTTGACCAAAATTGACTTTTTGGTCAAAAGTTGACCTATTTGGCCAATGGGTTTGTCAATGATTGATCATTTTGACCAAAGTTAACATTTTGGTCAAAAGTTGACCTATTGGGCCAATGTGTTGGTCATTGGGTCAAGGATAGAACATTTTGACCAAAGTTTACTTTTTGGTCAGAGATTAACTTACTGGGTCAATAATTGGTTATTAGGTCAAAAATTGACTATTTTGACCAAAATTGATTTTTTGGTCAAAAGATGACATATTGGGTCAATGAGTTGGTCATTGGGTCAAGGATTGACCATTTTGGCCAAAGTTGACTTCTTGGGTCAATGGGTTTAGTTGATTGGTCAAGGATCGACCATTTTGACCAAAGTTGAATTTTTGCTCAAAGATTAACTTATTGGGTCAATTATTGATCACTAGGTCAAAAATTAATTATTTTGCCCAAAATTAATTTTTTTGTCAAAAGTTGACCCATTAAATCAATGCGGTCGTCATTGGATAAAAAATTGACCATTTTGACCAAAGTTGACTTTTTGGTCAAAATTTGACCTATTTGGTCAATGAGTTGGGTCGAATTGACCATTTTGGTTGAAGATGACTTCTTGGTTAAAGTTGATACGATGAGTCGATGGGTTAATCGTGCTTTCAAAAAATTGACCATTTTGACGAAGTTGACTTTTTGGTGAAGTTGACTGTAAATTGATAGATTGCTCATTAGGTCGAAAATTGGTATTTTGACCAAAATTAACTATTTTTTGGTGAAGTTGACCTTTTATGTCGATGAGTTCATCATTGGGTCGAAGTTGACCATTTTGACGGATTGACTTTTTGGTCGGAGATTGACTTATTGTATCGAATAATGGTGGTCATTAGGTGAAAATTGACTATTTTGACCAAAATTGAATATTTAGTCGATTGTTAACCCATTTGGTCGAAAGGGTGATGATTGAGTTCAGAAATTGATTTTGACCAAAGTTGATTTTGGTGAAAGTTGACTATTTGGTCGATGAGATGGTAATTTGGTGAATTTGACCATTTGACCAAAAGATATTTTGGTGAAAGTTATTTGTGGGAGTCAATGGGTTGGTCATTGGATAAGAATTAGCCATTTTGACCAGGTTGTCTTTTGGTCGAAAGTTGACATATTGGGTCGACAGTGGGCATTAAGTTAAAAATTAATTTATTTTGTTCAAAATTGACACTTTGAAAAAGTTAACTGTTAGATTGATGGGTTGGTCATTGTGTCTAAGTTGACCATTTTGACGAAGTTGACTTTGTGGTCAGAGATTGACTTTTGGGTCGATAATTGGTCATTAATTCAAAGAATTGCGATTTTGACCAAAATTGACTTTTTGGTGAAAGTTGACTGTCAATTGATGAGTTGGTCATTAGATTGATGATTGATCATTTTGACAAAGTTGACCTTTTGGTTAAAGTTGACTGTTAGATTGATGGGTTTAGTCATTAGATTGAGGATAGGCCATTTTGGCCTAAGTTGACTTTTGGTCGGAGATTGAAACTATTTAGATTGATAATTGGTCATTAGGTGAAAATTGACTATTTTGACCAAATTAATTTTGGTGGATTGATACGTTGGGTCGATGGGTTGGTCGTTAGATCAAATTGACCATTGTGACGAAGTTGACTCTTGTGTCGGAGATTGACTTGTGGGTCGATAATTGGTCATTAGGTGAAAAAATTATTATTTTAACAAAATTAACTTTTTTGTTGAAAGTTTACTAGGTAGATTGACGGGGGTGGCCATTGGGTTAGAAATTGACCATTTTGACGAAGTTGACTTTTTGGTCGAAAGTTGACATGTTGTTGATGAGTTGGTAATTGGGTCGGGAATTGTCCATTTTGACCAAAGTTGATCTATTAGATTGATGGGTTTGTCATTGGGTTAAATTGACCATTTAACGAAGTTGACTTTTTGCTCGAAAGTTGACTGATTGGGTTAATGGTTTGTCATTAGGTTGGTGTGTGATTTTGACCAAAATTGACTTTTGTTCGAAGGTTGACTGTTGGGTCAATGGGTTTGTCATTAGGTCGAAGGATTGATCATTTTATTAACGTTGACTTTGTGATCAGAGATTGACTTATTAGATTGATAATTGGTCATTAATTCAAAAATTACTGATACGACCAAAATTAAACTTTGAATTGAAGTTAATAGATTGGGTCGATGGGGTGGTCATTAGTCGAAATTGACCATTTTGACGAAGTTAATTTTGGTCAAGTTTATTTAGTCAATGAGTTAGTAATTTGGTCAGTATTAACCATTTTTATTGAAGATGACTTTTTGGTGGATTTATTAGATTGATGGGTTAGTCATTAGTTGAAAATTGACCATTTTAACGAAGTTAACCTTTTTGGTGGATTGACTGTGGGTCGATAGTTGGTCATTTAGTCAGCGAAAACATTTTGACGAAATTGACAATTTTTTGTCGAAAGTTATTTTATTGGGTCGATGTGTTTGTCTCGAAGTTGACTTTATGGTCGGTGTTTGACTTATTAGGTCGATAATTGGTCATTAATTCAAGTGAAGTTATTTTGACTAAAATTGACTTTAGATTGATAGTTGGTCATCGGGACAAAAATTGACAATTTTAACAAAATTGACTTTTAGGTCGAAGTTGTCTACATTGGGTCGATGGGTTTGTCATTGGGTCGAGGATTTACCATTTTGACGAAGTTAACTTTTGTTCGAGAGATTGACTTATTGGGTCGATAATTGGTCATTAATTCGAAAATTAGTATTTTAACCAAAATTGACTTTTTGGTCGAAGTCGACTATTAGGCGATGGGTTGGTCATTGGGTCGAAGATTGATCATTTCACGAAGTTGACTTTTTGGTGGATTATTTTATTGGGTCGAATGGGTTGGTCGTTGGGTGAGGATAGACCATTTGACGAATTTGACTTTTTGGTTAGAGATTGGCTTACTTGGTCGATAATTGGTCATTTGATCGAAAATTGAATATTTTGACCAAAATTGATTTTTTGGTCGAAAGTTAACCGATTAGATTCGAAGTTTGCCAATTTAACCAGTTGACTCTTTGGTCGAAGTTGACCTTTTGGGTCATTGGGTTAGTCATTGGGTCGAAGTTCGCCATTTTGACTAAAGTTGACTTTTTGGTGGGGAGATTGACTTATTGGGTCGATAGTGGTCAACAGGTCGAAAATTGATTATTTTGACCAAAATAAAATTTTAAATCGAAAAGTTGACCCATTGGATCGATAAGTTAGTCATGGAGTCGAAATTGACTTTTTGATTAAAAGTTGATCTATTAGGTCAATGGGTTGGTCATTCGCTTTCAGAAATTGACCCTCTTGACGAAGTTGACTTTGGTGAAATTTGACCTATTAGATTGATGGGTAGTCATTAGGTGAAAATTTGACTATTTTGACCAAAATTGACTTTGGTCAAAAGTTTGTTAGATTGATGGGTTTGTCATTAGGTCGAGGATTGACCATTTTGACTGAAGTTAACTTTTTGGTCGAAAGTTGATCTGATAGATTGATGGGTTGGTCGTTGGGTTAAGGATTGGCGGGTTTGTCAAAGTTGACATTTGGTCGAGAGATTGACTTATCGAATTCGATAATTGGTCTTTAGGTCAAAAATTGATTATTTTGACCAAAATTAAATTTTTTTCAAAAGTTGACCCATTCGGTAAACGGGGTGGTCATTGAATTGAAAATGATCATTTTGACGAAGTTGACTTTTGGTCAGTGTTGACATTATGTCGATGAGTTGGTAATTGGGTCGAATTGACCATTTTGGCCAAGATGACTTTTTGGTCGAAAGTTAATCTGATGAATTCGATGAGTTGGTCATTCGTCAAATATTGACCATTTGGACAAAACTTGACTTTTTGGTCGAAAGATGACCTAATGGGTCGATGGGTGGTCATTAGGTCGAAAAATGGTATTTTGAGCAAATTTGACTTTTAATCAAAAGTTGACCTATTTGACGATGGGTGAGGTGTGGGTCGAAATTTTGAATTGAAACTTGATCTATTGGGTCAACGGGGGCTCGTTAGATTCGAGGAAATTGACCATCTTGACCAAAGTTGACTTTTTAATTAAAAAGTTGACTGATGGGTCGATAGATTACGTCATTAGTTCGAAGTTGACCCATTTTGACCAAAATTGACTTTGGTGGAATTTGACTTATTGGGTCGATAATTGGTCATTAGGTAAAAATTGATTCTTTTAAACAAATTTAATTTTTTGGTTAAAAGTTGACTCATTGGGTCGACGGGCGTGGTCATTGGGTTAGAATTAGCCATTATGACTAAAGTTGACTTTTTGGTCGAAAGTTAGCATTTGGTTAATTAGTTGGTAAGCGGGTCGGGTATGCATATTGAGCGAAGATGAATTTTTGGTCAAAAGTTGATCTTTTGGGTGAATGAGATGGTCATTAGGTAAAAACTTGGCCATTTGACGAAAATGGCTTTTTTGGTCAAAGTTGGCATGTTATTATTCGATGGTGGTCGATTATTAGGTCAAAATTGGCTTATTTTGACCAAAATTAAACATTTGGTCAAAAGTTATTTATTAGATCAAGTTTATCATTGATCAAGATAGACCATTTGACAAAGTTATTTTTGTTGAAGATTGTGTTAGATTGATAATTGTTCATTAGGTAAATTGGTATTTTGACCAAAATAAAATTTTTGGTAAGTTAAATTTAGGTTATGAAATTAGTCATTAAATTGAAATTGAAAATGGAAATTTGAAAAGTTGTCTTTTTTTGTGAAAGTTAAAATATTTGAATGATGATTTGGTAATTGGGTCGAAAATTGATGACGAAGATGACTTTTTTTGTGATGTTGACTTGTGAATTGATAGATTGAAATTTGATTATTTTTGACAAAGTTGACTTTTTGGTGGATTAACTGTTAGACGTGCGTGGTCATTAGGTTAAATTGGCCCCACGGCCAAATTGACTATTGAATTGATGGGTTAGTCATTAGTCGGATTGACAATTTTGACCAAAATTGACTTTTTAGTCGAGAGAGATTGACTTATCGGTGATAATTTGGTCATTAGGTCGAAAATTGATTATTTTGGCCAAAAATAAATTTTTTTCGAAAAGGTGACTAGTTAGGTCATTAAAGTCATTAGATTGAAAATTATTAATTTTTGAGTTGACTTTTTGATCAAAAGTTGACTGTTGTCGAAGAGTTAGTATTTGGGTCGAATTGACCATTTTGACGAAAGATATTTTAGTTAAAAGTTTATCATTGAGTCGATGGGTTGATCATTGGGTTAAGAATTGACCATTTTGACTAAAACTTTTTGGTCAAAGTTATACATTAGGTCAATGGAGGTTGAAGTGTGAAAATTGACTTTTGGGTGAAGTTAACTGTTAGGTCAATGGGTTTGTCGTTGGTCGAGTTATTAGATTTTGACTAGTTGACTTTTAGTCGGAGATGACTTATTAAATTGATAATTGGTCATTAATTCAAAAAATGATTATTTTGACCAAAATTGATTTTGGTGAAAGTTGACTATTCATCGATGGGTTGGTGATTGGGTGAGGATTGATTATTTTGACAGTTGACTTTTTGGTGAAGTTGACTGGTCGATGGGTTGGTTATTAGGTTATGGTTTAACCATTTTGACGAAAGTTATCTTTTTGATGGGATTGCTTACTAGGTGATGAGTTGGTCATTTGGTTAAAATTGGTTATTTTGACGAAATTGACTTTGGTGGAGTGTCACATTGGAGTTTATTGGGTTGGTCATTGGGTCGAAGTTGGTATTTGACGAAGTTGTCTTTTGGTCGAAAATTGACTGTTGGAGTTAATGATGGGTCATTAGGTCAAAACTTGACACTTTTAAGCAAAATTGACTTTTTGGTCGAAAAGTTGACTGTTATAGTGGTTGATCAATGGATCGTAATTTAACCATTTTAGCCCCGAAGTTAATTTTTTTGTAAGTTAATGAGTGGAATTCGATGGGTTGCTCATTAGATCGAAGAACCGCTTTATCTCTTGTTACTTCAACGCATTTGATAGGTAGTATAGTGACAAAATAAAATGTCTCAAGCTTTAGAGGTTGCAATTAACATAGATAGAGGGATGTTTACCCGTTCATGCTGCTTAATTTTCAAGTCCCTTTCGAAGTCGGTGAGAAAGTTAGAAATCACCTCTTCCGGCGGTTCTTCCATTTATTCAGAATGCTTATCGTACTGTTGGTATGCGGATCTCGTACTTCGTAGAAATAATTTATTCTTGCGGCATTAATTTAATCTAGTCGCCTCTTACGTCGTGGAGCCATTTCTCGATCTATCGAATTCCACAAAATCTTGACTAAACTTTAAAATATCTTAGAATGGCTTAATTGACTTAAAATAATCTAAAATGAATTCCTTGAGATTTCTTCCAACTATTTTTTCTATATTTGATTTTTTTCAAAATCCCCGAATGTGGAAGAAATACTCGGTGAAAATCAAGAGCTTTTTGCATGGGAGTGAAGATCTTACCAAGGGAAGATAAAATCCGGTGTCGAAATGTGTTGATATTACTGAAATCACGATATACTCGAAGCTCTTAGGTTGGTTTTTTCAATGTTTTTGAGGAAGGAATGGAAAACGGCCAACGCGGCAACGCGATGTGTTTGCTTCCAAAAGATAGCGAAAAGCTTTGACTCGATTTATAAATAGCGGCTAGTGTATAAAATTAATATTATATAATTTAGTAATATTTTTACACACACTATGGGTACTACGCAAGTATACGTATCGTTTCGAAATATTATAGGGTTTTTAAACGAAGACCCCGGTATCGATCCCGAAGTTATGAAATAAATTTTCTATAAAGCGAAAGCGAAATAAAATAGTAAAAATATTTTATTTTGATTATAAATTAATATTAATTTACTAGATTCAATTAAAGAAAACAATAATAAGAAAATGATTTTATGAACTTTATATAAAATAAACAACTTTCTTTCCTTGATTAATCCAAGATTTTAAGATAGTTAATATTCGTTGGAGAATTTAATTTATGGTATTGTGCGAAATGAAGCATTCCTATTCTTTAACCTTTGATCCGGGTGCAAAGAACATTGGCTAATTTACGGAATAGGTCGGATGTATTATTAGTAGAATGGGTTAATCTGGCTCACACTTTAGATGTCGAGGGTAGGCATGGTCGGCCCTACTAGTGACCCTTTCCTATTCTATAGAAATCAAATTATAAGAATTTAATTGTCACTCTAAAAGCTAATCAATTCTACGCCCTTTAAATATTATCTTCCTATTTATTTGCAATTCACCATGAATAGCCCGCTCATGGCCTTCGTACAGTTCATGTGACATTTACAAGTTAAGAGTTCTTCTCCTACAAGGTTTCTAAACTCTTCAACGAGGTTTTAACAATTCAAACGGCCAATTTAAAAAGTAAAGATCGAGTATTAATGTCATCACGATGTTTGAAACTATTTTAATTTTAATTCTCCATCGAATCTTTATATTATCTTATCCCCAATCTCTTCATAGTGAAGTAAGAAAGTAACTAACTACCGAACACATTGAAAATAAATAACAAAACATGATAATTAAGCTTTGAATCAAATGTAAAAATATACTTATCTCGAATATTTCTTCTGAATCTTCGATTCTTGCGAGCTCATGCCGTCCCCAATGAACTGCGGATACGATAAACTTGAAAATAAACTCACTAAACTAAACAAAAGTGGCCCTAAATTTCTCTCTCTAATTCTCTCTCTAAGGATGAGAGATCTAAAGTAGATAAAGAAGAGTCTGATAGCGGGAGCACATTTTTGAAGAAATGGACCTCGTTATAGGCTTCGAGAGTTACCTTGAGGCACCTCTTCAAAACATGTCCACATTGATGAATCTACTAGAAGGTCGGTACGGAACCTAGGCGCGGACACCGCATCCGAGTTCTTCGCACCTCTTCACTTTGGCTCGCACCTCTTCGCGATTAAAACCATTTTGGAGCATCGAATGCAATGTATCACATGTCATTATTAAGGAACAAGCTGCTTAGGCCTTAGAATGTCCCGATGCTTGCTCACTCCGTCAAAATAACTAATCGAAACGTTGTAAAAAACTTGGTTGTTTTCGTATCGTCTGGCGCTTGGCGCCGGTTGCAGCTCCTAGGCGCCGGGCCATATTTTTTTATACTTTTGGTATTTTGTTCGATTTTGCTCCTTTTTGCTCTTTTTCCTTCTTAGACCTTTTACGTTACCTACATCCAAAAACAAAAAAATACCTTTCATTAAAGCATAATATGCTTAGAAATTAATAAAATTAAGACATAAAGAAATAGGTATTTTTCTATAGATCAAAATCCCCCAAACTTAAATGTTACTTGTCCTCGAAGTAACTCTTTTTACTACATAAAATATAACTTTTGGAAATAAAAGATAAATATTTAAGATTCATTATAATTTTGATTTTATAAAGTCTTAGTAAATTATTAACCCAATTTCACTAACTAGGTTTAATTTTAAGAATATAAAGAATATTTAACTACCAAATCATAGATTTCAAACTTTTCATTCATTTTGAAAATAATAAAGTCTATTATATTAAGCTTTCATAGATTATTTACAAAGAAAAAGATTTTCTTGAAAAATCTTTTCTAAATAAATATTTATGCATAAAAATTTAGTAAAGTATGTAATTTGTTTTCTTCTTATAAGATAATTCAAGTGAAGCCAATTTTTGATTAGGAATTTCCTGAAGCTTCTCCTCTACATCTCATTCTTTTTTTTTTCTTCTTTCTTTTTTTATTTTTTTTCTTCTTTCTTTTTTTTTTATGTTATATATATAGAGAGGATTACTATGTCTGGATGCTTTGTTTATGGTTTTGAACTTCTTATCCTTAACTTATATTTTCAAAAAAACTACACATCTCCACTTAATTATTATAACAAAAAATAAAAATTCGAAAAGAATTCGATCTTTTCTTTTGGTAATATTTTTATTACTTAATATTTCTAAAATTCTATTATTCACATGTGAATAGAAAATTTCTTTTTCTCATTCTTCTTTAAGTTAAATAATTATATTCTTAAAATCAATCGAAGTTAGTAAAATTTTGGTTAATTCACTAAATTGCTAATAATTTGAAATAAAAGTGATACGAAATAAATTCTTCATTCCTTAAGTTATGTTAAAAGTTTCTATTTTAGAGAAGTCTCTTAGCTCTTTAAGGACAAATAAAATTTAATTTTGAATGGATTTTCCCTTCCCCCCGAGCTTAAGTTTTGGTATACTATGATAATTGGAAAGTATGAGAGAAAGAAAATCATAGAAATTATTTTAAGTAAGTAAACAAACTTAAAAAGAAAAATTAACTTCCTAAACATGCTTTTATGAATAATTAAGATAAAATTGAAGCATGTATATAGAAAAATGCGCAGGCTAATTTTATGATGATATTAAATTTGAAACAAAATTAAAACGAGCAAAATAACTAAGTACTAAACAATAAAATAAAACAACATATAAAGCAATTCTAAATTCGGTCTCGACACAACGAGAATCTAATACTAAACGATCCGACATACATCATATACGAAATAAACAAACAATCGAATAAAGCAAACTAACGAAGTTACACATCGAAATCGATAACAACTAATCACTAAGCGTAGCCTCATCATCATCTTCATCACCAAAGGAAAATTCTACGTCTTGGGATCGAAATGGTGAATATAGGAAAAGTAGGAAAGCCCAACATCATGTTCGCCTTAATCGTAGGGCTTCATCATACTTGACATCACTTAATTACTCTTCTCAGGTATAGTCGGATAAATGATCTAGTTTTCTATCAATAGTATCAATCTATGAGTGAGTTTGAAATAACTCCTATTTCTTTGCTCAAAAGCGATCATGCATTGATTCCAGAAATGCGATGGTGGCTCGGTAAGTAGAGTCTAGAAGTAGAAGGTCACACGATATGTGCGAAGTAGAAGGAGCGGTCGATCTCTTCCTCGAAGACGATCATAGATACTAATGCTCTCACCGCCTAATTGGCTTAGTAGGCGCCGGCTTCTCCTCGAAATATCGAAACGATGACTCCATTACTAACCTCAAGTGAATAGATCAGATGGAAATCCAATCCAACGAAGTCTTTGGATCTCGCGGTAGACTCCACGAAACGTAAATAATGCTCCCGACATCGATAGGCTTCCTCTCTGAGATACGATAATTTAAGATCGCTCGATCTCCGGTCACTTCACTCGGGTGGTTGGAAGGTAACAATCTCGCGAAAATAAAGTAGGGCCATGCTTTAGATACACCATTTAATTCGAAGGATTTGATTTTACCCTCTTTCCATTCACGATCTTCCCGAGATCCGATGCAAGTTAATTCAGATAAACAATAATCATGTCAATCTCCCTCGGATGGTGATAATCGAGAATAATAGCACTCGATAGTCGGTGAGACCATAGAATATGTTGATTCTTTCTGAGTAAATCTACTCTTGTTTCCTCTAACAAAGACTTCAGAATCCTCGGCATCCGAGAAAATTTGCATAAAATTCTCGAACGATCGGGATAACGGCAATAGCGATAAAGTAACAAAATCGTTGCCGAGTTGTGCGCAATGATAGTGTTTTCAATCACTCTCCCCAGGATGATAAAAACTTTGTTACGAGATGAATTTTCTCGACGACGCAAGTTCGTGGAAGCGAAAATGCACGGCAGTTGGAAATTTCTTGCTATCAAAATTTTCTAGATCGCTCTGCGCTTAGATTTTGGAGCCATACAACGTGAAAAACGAAGCCCAATTTAGGAATCGAATTTAAACTCTTTTTAAGTTTATAAAACTTAAAATAAGTTTAAAAATCAAAAGAAATTACTAAAAATCGAATATTTTTCAAATTTTGGTTCTTAGCAAAACTTAGGGAAATCTATGGTGAAAATCGAAAATAAATGGTTTAAAGTGTAGATCGACTGGCAGAGATGAGGAAATCGAGTGGTTTTCGCGCTCGAATCCTTGATGTTTTGACCTCGAAATGGATCTAGAGGATATGTTACCGCAGAAAATGGGGAAGAAGATGAAGCTTAGGCATCAAAAATGGCTTTGGGGGTTTAAATGGTAATTTTTAGTGCGGGCGAGCGCGCTTAGGCGCCGGGTACGCGCTAGGCGCCGAACTCGCACTTTCCTGAAAAAATTTTTAAAATTTATTTTTTCACCAAAATTCATAAATTCAACTTCCAATTACTCATATCGAGTAGAGCTTCGGTTTCTAACTACAACATTTTCAAAAATTTATAAAAATTAAATATTGAATCCACCGATCAAACATAAGGTTTTCAAATCAAACTCACTAATTTCCATTTAAAATCTTCAATTTTGACTCAATACATTCGAGATAAGTACTACATTTGATTCAAGTTCCTAATACTCACTCAAACATAACAATTTCAAAGCAAATGCAACACACATTGAACATGAAAGCAAATACACAAACAAACACAATCGATTCTCCAAATCGATACAACGGCTAAACAAACCTTAATAACTATCTCTTTACCATAATATTTAATCTTCACAAGGGAAATTGTGTATTCCTTTAAAAAAGAATACTAAGCTCTCAGAGCCAAATCTGTAAGAGCATCTTTTCATCAATCCACTTGTTCTTCGCATACATTTCAACTTGAGCATCTTGATAAACACTTCATATGATCAAATTGGTTTAATTGCCATTCTAGATGTTGACTTGATGAAACATCTCATGAAGAAAATATCGATCCTTTTAAAATCTTTTTTGAGCTTATCAAAACTACTAGAAATTTTCTCTAAACTTACGATGAAACCATTGAAGTAGGGTTGAGGATCCCTTGAGACCTTGTCCACAGCCTCTTCTCCAAGATTCTCCCTTTCGTTCTTCGAAAATTTCTCAAATCTCTCGAAATGAAATGTAAGGACGTAATTTTGATTGTTTGATGGTTAGGGAAGAAGATGGGTTGATTTAAAAGGGGAAAATTGTGTGAAAAACTAAAAATTTTCAGTAGCGCGTGGCGTAGGCGCCGAATGCAGCACACTGGCGCGGACACATTGATACATAGTTGATTAAAGGCGCTTAGGCGCGGGTCACAGCGCCTAGGCGCCGGAACTATCTTCAACTCAGGATTCCTTTAATCGTCCAATTTCAAATTTCGTTCTCCAAGATAGGTAAATTATCTTTTGGTAAAGTAATTTAGACTTCGTATACAAAATTATAAGCAATCATAAGGAAGGTTAACTTGATCTCCTTTTTACTCATATTTTAAACTAGAGTGATCACATTTTTAAATCTTACATACTTAAAAATCATTTTCCGCTAAGTCAACTAAGACTTAGAGCATCAAATTTTCTAAAGTAATATAAAATTAATCGAGATCGAGGCATGACCTTACATTAAATCACAAAAACACAAGATAATTATGAGTTGCCTCCCACAAAGCGCTTGGTTTAACGTCGTCGGCCCGACTTAAGTAAATCTTTAATCGAGTTGACTCAATTCATGACCTCTTTATAAATATTCTTAAAATCTCCCGAATAAAGCTTCGAAATCTTAATCCATTTACTTTAAAATTTTTTCAGTTTTGGGATCTTTAATATCCACGGCTCCATAAAGGTATACTTTCTGAAACAAGTAAGGTCCGATCCATTTAGATCTTAATTTTCCGGGAAAAAGTCTTAAACGAGAATTAAACGAGTAAAACTTTTTTTCCGAACTCAAAAATTTTTCTGAAATTTTCTTATCATGCAACATCTTCATTTTTCTCTTTATAAATTCTCGCATTTGCATACGATTCGTTTCTAATTTCTTCCATCTCATTTAATTGCGATAATCATTTTTCTCTGCTTTATTAAATTAAAATTAAACTCGCTTTATGTGATAAGCTTTATGTTCAAGTTACTACTTTACAGGTAAGTGACAAAATTTTTACCATAAGTGCTTAGGTAAGGTGACATTCTCGGTGGTGTCTTATATGTTGTTCTATAAGCCCATAATGCGGGAATCAAATTCTATCCCGGCCAATCAGTTCTTTTAGGATTAACGATCTTTTCTAAAATTCTTTTAATTTCTCTGTTGATACTTCGGCCATTCAGTAGTTTGAGGGTGATAAACGGTTACGAATACATGTTTGATTTCCAAAATTTTTGAAGTAATGATTGAATTCTTATATTCCGAAATGACTTCCACCATCGGTAATGATTACATAGGCATTCAAATCTTGAAAATATCATTTTCTTTAAAATTTTTAAAACACTTTTTGGAATGTGGTTGGTAAAGAACGACTTAGATCACTTTGAAACATAATCGGCTGTAATAAAATATAAATTTTTCCGGATGATGGAACAAATGGTCCCATAAAGTCTAATCCCCGTACTCTCCAAAAATTTGACTTCAAGTAATATATAGTTTAACGGCATTTCATCTTTCCTAGATATATTTCCGGAAATCCTTTGACATCGATCACATGTTTTCACATATTGTCTCGCATCTTTAAATAAGGTAGACGCGATAAAATCCAGAATTCAAAATTTTAAATGCGAGTTTTATCTATGCCAAAGTGTCCTCCAAAATCGGAAATCATGACATTTTTGAATAATAGCGAAAGTTTCCTCATAACGTACGCATCTTCGAATCATAGAATCTTTATCGATTTTAAATAAATGAGGTTCTTCCCAAATATTAGATTTAGCATCATATTTAAATTTCTTAATAACTTTGTTATCCAAGTCATAAGGTAAAATATTGCTAACTAAATAATTAACAATATCAGCATACCACAGTGTTTTGTATCTTTGAATAACATATAAAGATTCATCGGGGAATTTCATTTATATTTTCTTAGAAATAATATCATTTTAATTCTAGACAAATGGCTTGATAATTTGGTTTCGAGTTCCTTTTCTATCTACTATTTGAAAATCAAATTCTTGTAGAAGTAAAACCCGTCTTCAAAATCCCAGAGTTTAGAATCCTTCTTAGATATTAGATATTTAATGGCAAGAATGATCGGTATGTGTTATGCATTTAGTACCCAGAAGATAAGGTATAAATGTTGCTCAAAAGGCATATACAATAGCAAGCTCTTTCTCGGTGGTAGTGTAATTTCTTTGTGTTTCGGTGAGAGTTTTATTTAGCATAATATACGAACACAGAAAACTTTCTCATATTTTGTCTTTAATACGGCTCAATTAACGAAATCGCCATCATTAATTAAAAGATTTATTCCGGTCGGGTGCAACAATGATAGGTGCGGTTCGTAAATTTTTCTTTTAGAATATTAAAAGCATTAATACGAGTCTTCATTAAATTCAAATTGTGCATCTTTTTCTAATAAATAATAAAGGGTTTAGCAATTTGAAAAATCCTTTATATATATTCTATAAAATCCGGCATGACCTAGAAAACTTCTCGCATCGATATGATAGTAGGTGGTTGCAATTCAGCAATAATTTTCACTTTTGCTTGATCTACTCCCATCCTTTACGTGATACTTTGTGTCCAGTACAAATGCCTTGACGCTGACCATGAATTGACATTTTTCTAAGTTAAGAACTAAATTTGTTTCTTCGCATCTTTTCGGGAACTTTGGTATGTTTTCCCGAACAAGATTCAAAAAGAAGTTCCAAAGGCGAAAATCGTCCATGAATATTTCAATTCCTTTGTCAATCAAATCACAAAATATTGACATCATACACCTTTGAAAAGTTGCGGGTGCATTACATAAACCAAAAGTCATTCTTAAAACGGAAATGTTGACAGGACTTGTAAATGTTGTCTTTTTCTTGGTCCTCGGGGCTTGATAAGTGATGATAACGAGAATATGCATCCGAAACGAAAATATGAGTGTCCAGCTAATTTATCGAGCATTTGATCCAAGAAAGGTAAACGAAAATGATCATTTCTAGTGGCTTTATTTTAGTTTCTTATAGTCGATACAAATTCGCCATCCATTAACTTGTCTTGTAGGAATAAGTTCATTTTTATCATTAACAATGACGGTTACTCCTCCTTTCTTCGGAACAGATGAATAGGACTTACCCATTATTTATGAAATAGGATAAATAATACCAACATCTAACCGCTTAATAATTTCTTTTTAAACACTCTTTCATAATAGGATTTAATCTTCTTTGCGATTATAGTAGGTTTAAATTTTCTTCCATTAAAATTAATGCATGCAAATAGAAGGGGCTTATTCCTTTTATATCGGCAATAGTCAACCAAAAGCTTTCTTATAATTCTTTAATACACACTATTAATTTTTCTTCTTGATCTTTACTCGGTTCGAAGAAATAATAACGGGTAAAGTTAACGAATTTCAAGAAAAGCATATTTTAAATTGGAAGGTAACATTTTTAATTCCGGTTCGGGTGCTTTTTTTAGTTGAGGGTAAAAGTATATCATTTTTGAGTTATGCAAGTTTCCAAATTATCTTTAATAAAATGAGTCTCTTCTTCTTCTACTATTTCATCTTCATCGGTTAAAAATTCGATTTTTCTTGAAATAACTTACATTTTCTTGATAATGTTTTTCGATTAAATAATCGATTATATTGATTCGATAACATTTCTCTTTATCGGGGTACTTCATTGATTTAAGAACATTGAATTTAATTTCTTGATCATTGACTCTCATAGTTTAATTTTTCTTTTTGCACATCAATCATAGCTCGTCGGTAGCTAGAAGAGGACTTCCTAAAATATGTATCTCTTTATCTTCTTCCATATCAAGTACAATGAAATCTACGGGAAGTAAATTTATCCACTTTAACAAGGACATCATATAACTCCTTTAGGATAAGTGATAGATCTATCGGCTAAGCGAAGAGTTACGGTGGTGGGAGTAATATCTCTAAATCGATCTTTGAAAGATAGAAAATGGCATGAGATTAATACTTGCTCCTAAATCACATAAAAGCTTTTCGCAAAATTTTTCTCCAATAGCACGGGGTATAGTGAAACTTCCGGGATCCTTAAGCTTTTCGGGTAATTTCTTTTGAATTATTGCACTGCATTCTTCACTTAATGCAACGGTTTCAAAACGAATTTTTCATTTTTGCTAAAATATCTTCATAAATTTTGCGTAAGTTGGCATTTGTTCCAAAGCTTCGGCAAAGGTACGTTAATATTAAGTTTCTTAAAATTTACGAAGAACTTAGAAAATTGATGATCGAGTTTCTCTTGTTTAAGTCTTTGAGGAAAAGGTGGTGGTGGTTTTTCAACTTCCGCATTAACGAGTATAATAATTCGATCTTGACTAGGAGAGAGAGTTTCTTTAGGTTTTCAATCTCTTCGACCTCGATCTCTTTTTCAATTTCATTCGCAATCTTTCTTTTAATTCCTTTCCACTTCTAAGTTGCACGGCTTTAACTTGTTCATGTTATTTTCCGGTTTCCTTTGGATTGATTTCAACATTACTAGGAAATGTTCTACAAGTGTTATTAATTAAAGTAGCAATTTGCCCCATTTGATTTTGATATTACGAATAACGGTATTTTGATTTTGTAATTGATTATTCATTTGCATAATTAATTCTTCTATTGATAACTTTTTACATTTGATTATTAAATCCGGGAGGTTTATAATTTGAATTAACTTGATTATTCCAATTTCGAGTGGGATGAGATGATTATTACCCCATTGTTGTTGTGAATTATTCAGTTAAAATTATGATGATTTTTTCATGGGATTATAATAATTTGAATAAAGTTATTTTTACTTGCAATAGCTTGTAAAGTTTCAATAGTTTGAGAATCTTCAATATTAAACGAGTATTATGCAAAATATTAATTGCAAAAATTATCCCAATTTCTTAGGCATTCTTTAAACTTGTGAAGCTAAAATAGAAAAGGCTTCATTATCTTGAAGATACTATCCATCTTTTTAGGGTTAATCCTTTCGGAAGGCCATTGAAAATTGTTATTAGCCATTTCTTCAATTAAAGTGTAAGCTTCTTCAAATGATTTAGACATTAAAGAACCTCAAATAACGGCATCGATAATTAATTTTAAAGATACGGTGTCAATTATAAAATGTTTGAATAATCGACCAATCATGTAAAGCATGATAAGGACATTTCTTAATAGTTCTTTAAATCTTTCCCAAGTTTCATATATTGTCTCTAGTCAATTTGATAAATGAAGTAATATCATTTCTTAATTTAGCGAGTTTTAGAAGGAAAATATTTAGCAAGAAATTTTGTGCCATTTCGGCCCCAATGTTTTAATAGAACCGATGCATTAATGAGTTTAACCACATCTTTGCTTTATCTCTTAAAAGAAAAAGGAAAGAATGCAAGTCTAATAACATCATCGAAACATTGTTATATTTAAAGGTGCCTGAAAGTTCTAAAAACTAGCAGATGTAAATTTGGATCCTCGGTGGTGATGTACAAATTGATTGTTTTATAGGAAATTTGAATAATAGACGGTTTTTTTAAGTTCAAAAGAATTAGCATCTACGGTGGGTATTTGAATACTACTATGAAGCTCATCAGCGTTTGTAGGGTTAACTGTCCAGCAATGGTTTATAAACATTTTGATCATTAAGTTGATTGGATTTTGTAAAGTAGCCGTTTCTAGAAATTTTTGAATTTGTTTCCTTTTTAATTTTTCTAATTGTTCTTTTCGATTGAGAATCTAAAGGTATTAATCCTTGAGAACCAAATATTCGCATAAAACAAGCAATAAAATTTAACTATTCTATTTCTTTCTTCCTTTGATTTCTTCCCCGGCAACGGCGCAGAAAACTTGACCGACACGCCGAGCTTAACGCGGTAATGTTTGCTTCCAAAAGATAGCCAAAAATCTTTGACTCGATTTATAAATAGCGGCTAGTGTATAAAATTAATATTATATAATTTAGTAATATTTTTACACTAGGGGTACTACACAAGTATACGTATCGTTTCGAAGTAATATAAAGTTTTTAAACGAAGACGCGGTATCGATCCCATAGGGAAGATTTATAGAAATAATTTTTCTATAAAGTGAAAGCGAAATAAAATAGTAAAAATATTTTTATTTTGATTATAAATTACTATTAATTTACTAGATGCAATTAAAGAAATCAATAATAAGAAAATGATTTTATGAACTTTATATAAAATAAAATGACTTTCTTTCCTTGATTAATCAGATTTTTATAATTTAATATTCGTTGGAGAATTTAATTTATGGTATTGTGCCAAATAGAAGCATTCCTTTATTTTTACCCTTTGTCAAGGTGCAAAGAACATTGACTAATTTACGGAAAAGGTGGATATATTGTTAGTAGAATGGGTTAATCCGGGCTCGCACTTCCCAGATGTCGAGGTGAGCATGGTCGGCCTGCGAGTGACCCTTTCTGATGCATAAATCAAATTATAAGAATTTGGTACGTCACTCTAAAAACTTATCAATTCTATGCCCTTTAAATATTATTTTCCTATTTATTTGCACTTCCTGTAGATAGCATAAGCTCATGGCCTTCGGCAAACCCGAGGATTCATGTGACATTTATAAGTTAAGAGTTCTTCTCCTCTGAGTTTCTAAACTCTTGACGAGGTTTTAACAATTGACGGGCAATTTAAAAAGTAAAGTAAGATCGAGGTATTAATGTCATCACAATGTTTCGAAAATATTTTGAATTTTAATTCTCCATCGAATCTTTATATTATCTTATACATCTCTTCATAATTGAAGAAAGAAAGTAACTAACTACTCATAACACATTGAAAATAAATAACAAAACATGATAATTAAACTTTGAATCGGAAATGTAAAAATATACTTATCTCAAATATTTCTTCTACGAGATCTTCGATTCCTACGCTCTACGGTGTAATGAACTCAAGGAAGCAATAACTTGAAAATAAACTCGCTAAATTAAACAAAAGTGGCCTTAAATTTCTCTCTCACAATTCTCTCTCTAAGGATGAGAGATCTAAAGTAGATAAAGAAGGGGTACGATGGGAGGGGCACGTTTTACGAAGAAATGGACCTCTTGTTATAGGCTTCAAGAGTTGCCTTAAGGCACCTCTTCAAAACATGTCCACATTCGATGAGATCTTCTAGAAGGTCGGTACGGCGCCTAGGCGCCGGACCGCGTCCGGTTCTTCGGACCTCTTCACTTTGGCCTTTTCTTCGCGATTAAAGCCGTTTTGGAGCGTCCCCGGAAATGCAATGTATCCGTATTTATTATCAAGGAACAATGACCTTCTAGAATGTCGATAGCTGCTCACTCATCAAAATAAGCGATCGAAACGTTATAAAAAACTTGGCAGTTTTCGTATCGAGTACGTAGGCGCCGAACTTACGGCGCATAGGCGCCGAACCATATTTTTATACTTTTGGCATTTTGTTCCATTTTGCTCCTTTTCCTTCTTAGACCTTTTTACATTACCTACGTCAAAAACACAAAAATTACCTTTCATTAAAGCATAATATCCTTAGAAATTAATACGAATTAAGACATAAAGAAATAGGTATTTTTATAGATCGGGGACGATGAATAGTGACGGTTGACCGGTCAAAATAAAGTGTTTTTTCGGGATCTCGCCGTCGCGGGAAAAATTTCGCCGTCGGCGGGCTAATTAATTAATTAGGCTTAAAGTTTCTGGAAAATCTCACCGTCGGTGGCATCGTTCTCCTTGTCGGCGGGATTTTGGGAATTAATATTTTTAATATTTATAATGTTTTCAATTTATTTTAAGCCTTGATAATGTCCGATCAATCAATTAAATACATTTTATTGTGATTATATATTATTTTAACTCACATAAATTCACACAACATAAAACATAACAATTTTATATATGAAATCAAGGTTTAACAATATGCATACACCACATTTACTTAACACATAAAATTGAGCGTCGCAATCCCGAGCCACGGTAGTCAAAACGCTGGGACTAAACAAACAACACATAATCTCATCTATCTTGAGATCAATCTTAAAATCTAAAATATCAAAAGTGTAATTTTATAAAAATTAAATTCAAACTAACTTCCAAACACATAAGCAAATACGAAGATATTACACTCGTGATTAATAAGTAAATTCATCTCGATATCTCTGATAGAACGTAAATGAATGAATAGTTTGTAGAAAGGCTGTGAAATTCTTCTTTAGAATCTTCTTCAATCCGTCCTTTCTTTCTAAAAGTCGTATGAAACTTGCCTCGAAAGTATCGAGAATAATCGAAGTGTTCCTTCATCCTCACGTCATATGTTGAATAAATCGGAGATAATATTATTAATAGAATCATCACGTTTTGTACCTCTTTCAAATCTTTTGAGTTTTCTTGGAGTCAGTTTGTTCTATCGGTAAAGGGCGATTGAAATAGAGTTTTGAGATCTTGATCCGCGATGTGGTTGCCTCATTATCGTTATCCGGAGTAGGAAACATATCGAGTTGGATCTAATGGTTTCCGAGGTAAAAGTACTTTTTCACGGGCTTCATAAGAAACTTAGTACGGCATAATGCAAAAATTGTTGAAGGATGTCCAAGCCCATAAATCGATCACACCTGTCCAGGGCTAGCGAGACTTCACAATAATTGAACCAACATCAATGAGTAATCCCGCTTGAATACAATAGTCGGAATTGCACACTTCTTAGAAACTTTGTTTACCTCGCTAATTGGGTAATAATTTTGAAAAAGAAATAAAGTGCCGGTGTTTAGAGTGGGGGTTTAGAAGTGAAAGTGCCGGAAAAGGCTAACATGCAGATCTTCTCTTATTTCCCGATCTTGATTCATCAGTCAAATATCGATATATCTCATTCATATTATTTCTTGTAGGAAGAAAAGTGGAATAGCGGCAAACGGATGTATTTGATTGAATATAACTCATTGATTCAAAAAGGAGTGATAGTTACCCATCTGCCTCGCACATCGCGCTTCCATGAAGATTGGAGTAAATTATTTTACTACGGGGATGACTACAGCGAGAAGTTGTATAGCACCAATACCTCCAACGTCGTCGCATAATCATCTCCTCGATAGACTTTGTCAAATTCTCCACTCTTACATTCACGAATCTTCTTTCTTTGATTAATCTCTTCTTCATCATAACTTTGTTGAAGGTCGTGACCCTCATAAGCGACAAACTTTCTTTGATTGAACACTCGGGATTTAGTGATTTCAATTGGATTGGGTGCCATAATGATGAGTTTTTGTGGAGTTTCAAATCGTTTTCGGGAAGTAAATGGTTTAGATTTTGAGTTTTAGGCGTTCTTAAAGAGTTAAAACACTTAGAATCACCGAAGCCGTGAAATAACTCCTGCAAGCCGCTCATTCACCGATCTCGCCGTCGGCGGCATTATTAAAAATATGAAATTTGAATTTGGCGAGGCAAAACTCGCCGTCGGTGGCGTCGATCTCGTCGTCGACGGGCTAAGGCAAAATTTCTAGTTTATGCAGTTCGAATGCTTTCCGAGTTTTTACATGTATCCCGATATCGTGATGATTATAAATATAAGTTGAGGTAGTAGAATTCATTTTATACCAAAAATAGTAATAAATCAAAATAAATATACAATTATTGTACCTAAATAAAGATCAACATAGGTTGCCTCCCATAAGCGCTTGGTTTAATGTCGTCGGCCCGACATTACGGTTATTAATCGGGTTATTTGAGCATTAAAACCTCTTTAGGAAATTTGGTCTTTTTCCTTGAAAATATGGTTTTAATGTTGTGTCCATTTACTTTAAATACGTAATCGATCTTTTGATCTTCAATTTCTACGGCTCAGAGTATGTAAATATTTGAGTTATAGTGAAAGGTCCTAACCATCGAGATTTTAGTTTCAGGAATAATTTAAATCTTGTATTATAAAGTAAAACTTCTTATCCTTATTCAAAATTTTTTTTTGTTAATCTTCGATCATGCCATAATTTCATTTTCTCTTTATAAATTTATCGTTATTATAGGATTCATTTCTTAATTCTTAATTCATTCATCTGCCATAATCTTTTCTCATGACATCTTTTAAATTATAATTAAATTCTTTAATCACGAAATACGCTTTATGCTCTAATTCAGGCGAGTAAGTGACAAGTTTTTCCATAAATAAGCACATGGGAGTCATTCCGATCGGGGTTTTATAAACGATCTTGTATGCATGTCGTGAATACAGTTTGTAGACCAATCTAATCTCTTAGGGTTTACATTTTTCAAATTTGTTTAATTTCTCGATTAGAAACTTCGGCTAATTCCTTTGGTTTGTGGATGATAAGCAGTCGATATTTTATGAATAATGTTAAATTTTTACGTCGATTTACGATATATTTATTCTTTAAGGGAGTGATCTCCGTCGGTGATAATCACTCTCGGCATTCCGTATCTTGTGAAAATATTTTCATTAAAAATTTTTGAAACACTCTTAGCATCACAACGAGGTAAGGCTTGTGCTTGATCAATTTGAACGTAATCGGCAACAAGCCCAATATATATGAGTTTCCGAATGAAGAAATAAATGGTCTAAGTAAATCCCCAATCCCAAATATATTGAGTGACTTCATATAAAATTCGAGAGGCATTTGATTTCTTCTAGATATATTACGCACTCGTTGGCATTTATCGCAAGTTTTGATATATATATAAACATCATTAAAAAGTAGGCCAATAAAATCTACAGATCGTAAAATTTTTATAGCCGGTTTATCGGAATCCCGAAATGTCCTTCAAATTCGGAATCGTGACATTTTTGAATAATCTGTTGATTTCTTCATAAGGCACGCATCTTAATAATTAGATCCTTACACTTGTTTATATAAATATGGTTCATCCAAAATACTTTTTAGCATAATAAATGAATTTTTTGTTTGTTGTTGCGAGAGTTAGCATGGGCGGTAAATATCACCTATTATAATTAACTATATTAGCATACCATGGTATTTTCCATCATTTATATTATAAAGTTGTTCGTGTAAGATAATTCACAATATTCTAATCTTGACAAATGATACGCAATTTGATTATCGGTTCCCTTTACATTAATTATTTCAAAATCGGAATTCTTGCATCGATGTATCCATCGATTAATCTTTTGTTTGGTATCTTTCTTTTGCATTAAATATTTAATAGCGAGTGATCGGTATGCACGGTACATTTAGTTCAATTAAATAACGTCTAAATTTATCAAAAGCATATACAATTGCTAATAATTCTTTTTCTGTAACTATATAATTGATTTCGGCATTATTGAGAGTTTTCTTAGCATAGTGTATAACTTTAAAAATTTTATCATACCTTTGTCAAAACAGCTCCTATAGCATAATCACTAGCATCACACATAAGTTGAAATGGTTTCTCCCAATCAATTGGAAACCATTATAAGTGTTGTGATTAATTTATCTTTTAATAATTAAAAAGCATTTAAGCATTACATAATTGAATTGGTATATATCTTTTAAAAGTTTGCATAAAGGTTTAGTAATTTTTAAAATCTTTTATATAGCGTCTTGTAAAATCCGGTATGTCAAAAAAACTTCTTACCCCTCTCGGCTGTAGTAGGTGATAATTTAGGTATAACTTGAATTTTTGCGAGTCACTTCCACCGTTTGTTGAAATTTTAATGCTCACAATACAATTCCTTAACGACCATAAATTGATATTTCTCCCGATGTAGAGCTTAAGTTAGTTTGTTCGCATACCTCTAAGACTTTTGAGATGATCGAGCGTCGTCAAATGATGTTCAAATACAAAATCATCCATAAATGCTTATTCCATCATCAATTAATTTACTAAATATCGACATGTTACATCTACGGAAGTTACGGGAGCATTACATAATCCAAAAGGCATCCTTCGAAAAGCAAATGTTCCATAAGGACTAGTAAATGTTGTTCTCTCTTGATCCTTAGGAGCGATAGGTATTTGATGATAGCCGGTATATCCATGCAAAAATAAAAATATTTGTGTCAGAGCCAGTATCTAACATTTGGTCCCAGGAATGGTAAAGGGAAGTGATCTTTCCTGGTGGGCGCATTTAATTTTCTATAATCGATACATATACGCCATCCGGTAACTTGTCTTATAGGGATTAAATCACATTTTTTCATTACTTCAATAGTCACTCCTCCTTTCTTAGGAACCACAATGAATTGGGCTTACTGGCCAGCATCCCGAAATAAGATATATAATACCATTATCTAACCACTTTAATATTTCTTTCTTGACTACATCTTTCATTATTGGGTTTAATCTCCTTTGGAGATCAACTCTTGGTTTATGTTCATTATCCAAAATAATTACGTACTTACACATCGAAGGACTAATTCCCGCAATATCTGCTTAGGTCCGGCCAAAAGCTTTCTTATACTTTTAATGTATTCGAAGTTTTCTCTTGTGATTCATTTAATTCTTGCCGATATAATAACCGGTAAAGTTAAAGAATTTCCCAAAAATGCGTACTTCAAATGAGTAGGTAAAACTTTTAACTCATGTTAGGAGGTTTAATAATCGATGGAACTATATTCTTTTAGCGTTTTCGGTAATATCCCGACATCTCGGAAATCTTTCTTGTATATAATCTAATTTTTCATTATGCACTTCTTCAATTAATTAAACGTATTTTCATTTCGGTTTATCTTCAAAGTATTCTTTAAAATGTTCATTTAGTAGATGTTCGAAGTTTCCATTCGAAAACATTCATCTTCTTTTTCTATAGCGGGATATTTCATTGATTTTGCAATGTTAAAAGTTACTTCACGATCGTTTACTCTCATAGTTAGTTCTCCTTTTTGAATGTCGATCATAGCTCTTCCAGTAGCTAAGAAGGGTCTTCCTAAAATTATGGGTATTTATTTATCTTCTCATATTTAAGACGATAAAATCCACGGAAGATAAATTTATCACTTTACTAACACATCTTCATTAACTCCTTTAGGATATGTCAGCTGAACAATAAGCTAACTGAAGAGTTACGTAGAATTGAGACTTCTCCCAATCCTAATCTTTTAAAAATTGATAGAGGCATAAGATTTATGCGCTCGAATAGCATAGAGATTTTCCATAATATTTTTTTCCGATAGCACACGGTATAGTGAAACTACGAGGATCTTTTAATTTCTCGGTGAGCTTTTCTAAATATGCACTATACTCTTCGCTAAGTGCAACGGTTTCATTATATGTGAACTTTCTTTTCTTGTTTAAAATATCTTTCGTAAACTTCACATAATTGGGCATTTGTTCTAATGCTTCTACAAAAGGATTGTTTACGTTAATTCTTTCGGGATTCGAAATTTAGAAAATTGCTTATCCTTTTTATGTTGCTTTAATGTTGAGGAAATGGTGGTGGTGGTCTCTCTACGAAATTTTCATAGGAATTAGTGGATATTCTAAATTTTAATCTTGCGGTATTTCTTTTTAGAGTTTCTACTTTCTCTTTTTCTTCAGTTTCTTTTTGTATTCTTGTTTCTAATTATTTTCCACTTCATAAGCTTGTATCGCTTTGATTTGTTCTTTCTGGATCTTTAGGATTTATTTTTTCACATTACTAGGAAAAGTGTCGGGAATTCTATTATTAAGTGCGGTAAGCGATATGTCGAGTTGAGTCTCAATATTTTTAATTGCGAGTTCCTTGATTTTGTAATTGGTTCCCTTGAATTTGTAGTGATTTCCTTGATTATTTGCAAAATCTTGACCCATATTTAATATTAATTCTTCCATAGATAACTTATTTTCCTTAAATTGAGAGTTGTTATTAAATCCGAGTGGATAAGAAGGTTTATAATTTGAATTTCCTTGGTTAGATGAATTTCCTAATGGGTTTCTTGAGTTGTTCATCCATTGTTGATTAGCGAGTTGTTATTCCGATTGAAATTTGGATGGTTCTTCCAACTAGGGTTGTAATAATTTGCATAAGGATTATTGGGTCTATTATTAATAGCATTTAAAGTTTCATATGAAGATTGAGCTTCTATAAGTTGTCGAGATGAATTTTCTTATTATATTAAGAATAATTCATTCCAAAATATTTAATTTCTTGGATATAGCGGCAATGCGAGAAGCTAACATAGATATTGCATCGAGTCGATGTATACTAGCTATTTTCTTAGGATTGACAACTTTACGAAGGCCATTGAAAATTGTTGGTAGCTATTTCTTGATTAATGAATAAGCCTCATCAAATGGTTTTGACATTAAAGAACCTCGACGACGGCATCTATAATAGATCTAAGAGATTACTACTAATCCATTATAAAAAGTTTGTATAATTAGCCCAATATGGTAATCCGCTGATGTGGGCATTTCTAAGAAGATCTTGCAAATCTCTCAGAAGCCGTATATCGATTCTCCATGTAGTAGCTAAAAGATGTTATGTCATTTTTAAGCTTTATAGTTTTGAAGGAGTAAAATGTTTGGATAGAAATTTTTGTGATAGTTCTCCCCGAGTTCTAATAGATCCAGGTCTTAATGAATTTAACCACATCTTAGCTTTATCACGTGAAAAGGAAAAAGCTGAGTCTAACGGCACATCAAACTAGATACTCCGTCATATTTAAAAGTAGAACAAAGTTCTAAAAACCTTGAATGTAAATTAGGAACTTCGTTTGGTGAACCACTAAATTGATTGTGTTTGTATCATTTGGATAATTACGGGTTTAAGCTCGAATGAATTAATTATTTACATCGAATTTTGGATAGTTAAATGAATTTCATCTAATGTAGGGTTAGCACGATCTCTTAAGGTGTTTGGGTTGATTTAATATTTTCAATTGTTGGATTAATTGCCATTTGAGTTAAATTTATAGTTTCTTTTCTACGTTTTATAATTTTTTTTTTTTTTTTTTTTTTAATAGTGCGCTCTAATTCAAAATCGTAAGGTATTAAACTTTCGGTTCGAAATTTACGCATACACAAGTAAGTAGATTTTTTTGTTTTTTTAATAGTCTGTTACTCTAGTAATTATCATTATTAATTATTTTATTAATTTCCTTAATAATTACTTTACTTCCGTATGTGACGCAAGCAGTCGGGGGTCGGGAGGAAGGTTTATATGATTGCATAGCTTATATTATATAATTTAATAAATGATTAGTGCCCCCTCCCCTTTTTATCAATGCAAGTATACATTGTTCAAGTAATAGAAGGCTCTAATGGAGTCTAAATATCGATCCCACGGGGAAGTTTAGACATTAACTAATTTTAACGAATGCGAAATTACTATCTAGTATACGGAAATAAAGAACGCTTATACTAAGCTTCTATTACTTAATTTTTAAATAGAAGATTACAATTTAGAAAAAGTATGTTTCTCCTTGTTAAGAGAATTAAGTGAATGAATAATTAAATTAGTTAGAATTATATTGTGCGAATAGGGCATTCTATTCTTTACCCTTTAATTGAGGGCATAAAGAACATTGACTAAATCCTATGCTTGGTTACCTGCATCTGCTGACTGGGGAATTTCAGGAGGATACCGAGTACAGCACTTGAACTCTTCGTTCCCCTCTCCCCTGAGGCTAACATCTACACTTTAGCTCCCAATGATAGGACCGAATTGATGATTTTAGCGTAAAATATCGATTACACGCCCCGATAAATAATATTTACTGAATTTATTTGCACCTACGCAGGCTTTTGTCTTCACGAATCTTAGATGTAATCTTTACTATAGTTGATAATTCAACATATTTTAACAATTCAATTGGCCAAATTGAGAAATAAATTAAGATTTAAGTAAAATGATTATCACGATTTTATTTGATATTTTTAGGCACAACTAATTCAATTCTTCATCTCGCAAAATCTCGACAACGGGAAAAATGGAAAACTACTCGAATGCATAGGAAAAATAATAGAAAACTTCGATTTCATTTAAAGTTATAAAACAATAATTAAAAACTTATCTCCGATCTTCCTCCCAAACGAACTCATGGTCCTCTAACTCTTCCTTCTTGTACAACACACTTAATTTTACTCACTAATATACTCTCAAATTACACTCGCACACTAAATACACTAATAAAGGACACATAAGGGCAACATAATGAAGACACACCTTCGGCACAAAATCGTCTCTATTTAAAAAGGAAGAAAGATTTCAATGGTTGTAAGCACCTCTTGAAAAGCATCCAAATTCAATGTATCTTGCTTAAACCAACATTTTCGCGCGTCGGCGGGCTCGATCTCAGGTCGGTAGTCTTCTAGAACTTTGGCTAAACGCAAGGTTTCCTTCTCCAGTGACTCGATCTTACCGTCGGCGAGCTCCTTTATAATATATTCAAAACTTTCGGGAAAATCATGCCGTCGGCGGCATATTTCTCGCGTCGGCGAGATAGTTGATTTCCATCTCTTTTTAGTCCTTTTCATTGAGTGCTTCTTCTCGATCTTTTCTTTCAATACCTATATATCTTCATACCTCGGCAAACATAGAAAATACCTTTCTTTAAAGTGTAATTTCATATAAAATTGGTATGAATTTCTTAATTCATTTTTCTGTGGTCAGCTAACCATTTGGCAAAGTTGACTTTTTAGTCGAAAAGTTGACAAATTAGATTCGATAGGTTCCTCATTAGATTAAGGATTGAACTTTTCACCAAAGTTGACATTTAGGTCATTGTGTCGAAATTGATATTTATGAAATTTGATTTTTTGGTGAAAAGTTGACCTTTTCGATCGATGAGGTGGTCATTATGTAAAATTAATAATTTTGACCAAATTGACTTTTTGGTTAAAGTTGTCCTTTTAGGTCAATGGAGTTAGGTCATTAGATTCGAGGAATGACCTTTTTAACGAAGTTGACTTTTTGGTCGATGGGTTGGTCGATAGGTCGAAGTTGACCATTTTGACGAAAGTTGACTTGTTAAAAGTTGACTGTGCGGTCGATAATTAATCATTAAGTCGAAATTTGTTATTTTGACCAAAATTGACTTTTGGTGAAAGTCGATATATTGAATTCGGTGTGTTGGTCATTGGGTCGAGGATTTACCATTTTGACCAAAGTTGACTTTTTGGTCAAAGTGACTATTAGATTGATGGGTTTGTCATTAGATCAGATTAATGATTATGACCCAATGACTTTTTGCTTTCGAGATTTACTTGATAGATTCGATTATCAGTCATTAGATCAAAATTATTATTTTAATTTAGAAGCTTTTTGTTTTAAAAGTTAATCTTGGGTCAGTGTGTTAGTCATTGATCAAAATTAGCCATTTGTGAAGATTATTTTAGTCAAAATTTGACCTAATGAATTAAATAGGTTAGTCATTGGTAAAAATTGACCATTTTGACCAAAGTTAACTTTTGGTGAAAGTTGACAACTTGAAAAATTAAAGTAGTCATTAGATCAAATATTAGTATTTTGACGAAAATTGAAACTTTAATTAAAAGTTGACACATTGAATTAAATGGGTTAGTCATTGGGTGAGTTCCAACGACTTGACTTTTTTGATCAAAAATTCGTCTATTAGATTGATAGGTTGATCATTAGCTCAATTATTTTGACCAAAGTTGACTTTTTGGTCGAAGTTAACTTATTAGGTAAGTGGGTTTTTCATTGATCCAGTGTCCATTTTGACGAAAGTTGACCTTTTGGTCAGAGATTTGCTTATTCTTGGATCAATAATTGGTCATTAGATCAAAATTGACTATTTTAACCAAAATTGATTTTTTAGTCGAAAAGATGACCTGTTAGATTGATGGGTTGGTCATTGGGTCAGGATTGACCATTTTGATCAAAGTTGACTTTTGGTCGAAAGTTGACTATTAGGTCGATGCGTTGGTCATTATGTCGAAGATTGAGCATTTTGACCAAAGATGACTTTTGGTCGGTGATTGACTTATTGGGTCGATAATTAGTCATTAGATCAAAAATTGTTTCTCTTGACCAAAATAAATTTTTAGTCGAAAGTTGACTGCATTAGATTGACGGGGTGGTCATTAGATTGAAATTGACCATTTTGACCAAAGTTGACTTTTTGGTCGAAAGTTGAACTATTTGTTCAATTAGTTGGTAATTGGGTCGATAATTGACTAAGTTAAACTTTTAGATTGATGAGTTAGTCATTGGGTAAAAACTCGACCATTTTGACCAAAGTTCACTTTTTGGTCAAAAGTTGACATATTGTGTCAAGTCATTAGGTTAAAAATTGATTATTTTGACCAAAATTGACTTTTTGTTCAAAAGTTGACCTATTGGGTCAATGGGTTTGTCATTGGGTCAAGGATTGACCATTTTGACCAAAGTTGACTTTTTGGTCAGAGATTGACTTATTGGGTCAATAATTGGTCATTAGGTCAAAATTGATTATTTTGACCAAAATTGAATTTTTGGTCAAAAGTTAACCCATTGGGTCAACGAGGTGGTCATTGGGTTAGAAATTGACCATTTTGACTAAAGTTGACTTTTTGGTCAAAAGTTGACATATTTAGTCAATGTGTTGGTAATTAGGTAAAGAATTGACCATTTTGACCAAAGATGACTTTTTGTCGAAAGTTGACTTATTAGATCGATGGGTTGGTCATTGGGTCGAAAATTGACCATTTTGACCAAAGTTGACTTTTTGATCAAAAGTTGACCTATTGGATCGATAGGTGGTCATTAGGTCGAAAATTGATTATTTTGACCAAAATTGACTTTTTGGTCAAAAGTTAACCTATTGGGTCAATGGTTTGGTGTTTGGGTCAAGGATTGACAATTTTGACCAAAATTGACTTTTTGGTCAGGGATTGACTTATTGGGTCAATAATTGGTCATTAGCTCAAAAATTGATTAATTTGACCAAAAATAATTTTTTTTCCAAAAGTTGACCCAGTGGGTCATTGGGGGGTCATTAGGTCAGAAATTGACCATTTTGACCAAAGTTGACTTTTCGGTCAAAAGTTGACCTATTTGGTCAATGAGTTGGTAATTGGGTCAAGAATTGACTATTCTTACGGAAGATGACTTTTTCATTAAAAGTTTATCTATTAGGCGAGGTGTTAGTCATTAGGTCGAAAAATTGACAATTTCGACTTAAAGTTTACTTTTTGGTCGAAAGCTGTCTATTGGGTCGATGGGTGGTCATTATGTCGAAAATTAACTATTTTAACCAAAATTAACTTTTTGGTCGAAAGTTGACTCTATCGGGTCAATGGGTTTGTCATTGGGTCGAGGATTGACCATTCTAACCTGAAAGTTAACTTTTTGGTCGAAGATTGACTTATTAGGTCGATAATTGGTCATTAGGTCAGAAAATTGATTATTTTGACAAAAATTGAATTTTTGGTCAATAGTTAACCCATTGGGTCAACGAGGTCGTCATTGGGTCGAGAATTTACCATTTTGAAGCAAAGTTAACTTTTTGGTCGAAAGTTGACATATTTGGTCGATGAGTTAGTAATTGGATCGAGAATTTACCATTTTGGCCAAAGATGACTTTTTGGTCAAAAGTTGACCTATTGGGTCAATGGGTTGGTCATTGGGTCAAAATTTGACTATCTTTCGTCAAAAGTTGACCTATTGCGTCAATGGGCGGTCATTAGGTCAAAAATTGACTATTTTGACATAAATTGACTTTTCTGTCAAAAGTTGACCTATTAGGTCAATTGGTTTGTCATTGGGTCAATTATTGACTTATTGGGTCAATAATTGGTCATTAATTAAAAAATTGACTATTTTGACCAAAATTAACTTTTCGGTCAAAAGTTAACCTATTAGGCCAATGGGTTGGTCATTGGGTCAAGAAATTGACCATTTTCACCAAAGATGAATTTTTGGTCAATAGTTGACTTTTTTTTACTAAAATTAAATTTTTGGTTAAAAGTTAACTCATTGGGTCAACGGGGTGGTCATTGGGTGAGAAATTGACCATTTTGACCAAAGTTAACTTTTTGGTCAAAAGTTGACCTTTTTGTCAATTAGCTAGTAATTGGGTCAAGAATTGACCATTTTGTCCGAAGATGACTTTTTGGTCAAAGGATGATCCATTGGGTCAATGGATTGGTTATTAGGTCAAAAATTGAACATTTTGGCCAAAGTTGACTTTTTGGTAAAAAGTTGACCTATTGGATCGATAGGTTGGTCTTTAGGTCGAAAATTGGCTATTTTGACCAAAATTAACTTTTGTCGAAAAGTTGACCTATTGGGTCAATGGGTTTGTCATTGGGTCAAGGATTGACCATTTTGACCAAAGTTGACTTTTCGGTCAGAGATTGACTTATTGGGTTAATAATTGGTCATTAGGTCAAAAATTGATTATTTTGACCAAAATTGAACTTTTGGTCAAAAGTTAGCCCAATTGGTTAATGTGGTGATCATTGGGTCAGAAATTGACCATTTTGACCAAAGTTGACATTTTGGTCAAAAGTTGACTGTTTGGCACGATGAGTTGGTAATTGGGTTAAGAATTGATCATTAGGTCAAAAATTGACCCCATGGGTGAATGGATTTGTCTAAAAGTCATCTTTGGTTAAAATGGTCAATTTCTAACCCAATGACCACCCGTTGACCCAATGGGTAAACTTTTGACCAAAAATTTAATTTTGGTCAAAATAGGTCAACTTTTGATCAAAAAGTCATCTTCTGTCAAAATAAGTCAACGATTGACTTTATAAATCTATCTTTGACCAAAAAGTCGACTTTAGTCGAAGCAGTTCGATCCTTGACCCGATAGACAAACCCATTGATCAATAGATCGACTTTTTTGACCAAAAAGTCAATTTTGGTCAAAATAGTAAATTTTTGACCTAAAGACCACCGCATTGACCCAATAGATCGACTTTTGACCAAAAAGTTAACGTTGGTCGAAATGAGTCGATTTTGACTATATGACTGATTATTGACCCGATAAGTCGATCTCGACCAAAAGTCAACTTTGGTCAAAATGGTCAAACCTTGACCCAATGACAAGCCCATTGACCGAATAGGTCAACTTTTGACCAAAAAGTCAATTTTGGTAAAAATAGTCGATTTTTGACTTAAAGACCACCCATTGACCCAATATGTCAACTTTTAACCAAAAAGTCAACTTTGGTCAAAATGGTCCATTTTGACCAATGACAACCCCACGGACCTGATATATCATCTTTTGACCAAAAAGTCATCTTCGATCAATTTTTCACCTAATGACCAATTATTGACCTAGTAAGCTGATCTTTGACCAAAAAGTCAACTTTGGTCAAAATGTTCAATCCTTGAACCAATGACCAACCCATTGATCCAATTGGTCAATTATTGACCAAAAAGTCAACTTTGGTCAAAATGATCAAACCTTGACCCAATGACCAACCCATTGGCCTAATAGGTAACTTTTGACCAAAAGTTAATTTTGGTCGAAATAGTCGATTTTTTAATTAATGACCGATTATTGACCCAATAAGTCGATATCGACCAAAAAGTCAACTTTGGTCAAAATGGTCAATCCTTGACTCAATAACAAACCAATTGACCTAATAGGTCGACTTTTGACCAAAAAGTCGATTTTGGTCAACATAGTCAATTTTTGACTTAAAGATCACCATTGACGAATAGATCGACTTTTGACCAAAAAGTCAACTTTGGTCGAAATGATCAATTTTTGACAACCCCATGGACCTAATATATCATCTTTTAACCCAAAAGTCATCTTCGGTCAATTTTTGACCTAATGACAAATTATTGACCCAATAAGTCAATCTATGACCAAAAAGTCAACTTTGGTCAAAATGTTCAATCCTTGAACCAATGACCAACCCATTGACATAATTGATCAACATTTGACCAAAAAGTCAACTTTGGTCAAAATGACCAATCCTTGACCCAATGACCAACCCATTGGCCTAATAGGTTAACTCTTGACCAAAAAGTTAATTTTGGTCAAAATAGTCAATTTTTTAATTAATGACCAATTATTGACCCAATAAGTCAATCTCTGACCAAAGTCAACTTTAGTCAAAATGGTCAATCCTTGACCAAATGACAAACCAATTGACCTAGTAGGTCAACTTTTGACAGAAAAGTCAATTTATGTCAAAATAGTCAATTTATAACTTAATGACAGCCCATTTACGCAATAGGTCAACTTTTGACAAAAAATTAACTTTGGTAAAAATGATCAATTTTGACTCGATGACCAACCCATTGACCCAATAGGTCAACTTTTGACTAAAAAGTCATCTTTGGTTAAATTGGTCAATTCTTGACCCAATTACCAACTCATTGCCAAATAGGTCAACTTCTGACCAAAAAGTTAACTTTGGTCAAAATGGTCAATTTCTGTCCCAATGACCACCCTATTGCCTCAATGGGTTAACTTTTGAAAAAAAATTAATTTTGGTCAAAATAGTCTATTTTTGACCTAATGACCAATTATTGAACCAATAGATCATCTTTTGACCAAAAAGTCATCTTCGGTTAATTTTTAACATAATGACCAATTCATTGAACCAAGTAGGTAATCTCCGACCAAAAAATCAACTTTGGTCAAGATGGTCAATCCTTGACCTAATGATAAACCCTTTGACCCGATAGGTCGACTTTTGACCAAAAGTCAATTTTTGTCGAAATAGTTATTTTTTGACCAAATGACCACCCATTGACCTGACTTTGGTCAAAATGGTCAATTTTTGACCTAATGACTGACCCATTGACCTGATAGGTCAACTTTTGACTAAAAAGTCATCTTTGGTTAAAATGATCAATTCTTGACCCAATTACCAACTCATTGACCAAATAGGTCAACTTTTGACCAAAAAGATAACTCTGGTGAAAATTGTCAATCCTTGACTAATGATCACCATTGACATAATAGGTCAATGACCACCCCGTTGACCCCATGGGTTATCTTTTGACCAAAAATTTAATTTGGTCAAGTAGGTCAACTTTTGACCAAAAAGTCATCTTCTGTCAAAATGGTCCATTTCTGACCTATTGACCCTCCAGTTCACTCAATGGGTTAATTTTTGACCGAAAATTTGATTTTGGTCAAAATAGTCAATTAGGTCATTAGGTCAGAAATTGACCATTTTGACAGAAGATGACTTTTAGGTCAAAGTTGACCTATTTTGACCAAAATTAAATTTTTTGTCAAAAGTTAACACATGGGGTCAACGACATGGTCATTGGGTCAGAAATTGATCATTTTGATCAAAGTTGACTTTTTCGTCAAAAGTTGACCTATTTGGTCAATGAGTTGGTAATTAGGTCAAGAATTGACCATTTTGACCAACATTAACTTTTGGTCAAAAGTTAACCTATTGCGTCAATCGATGGTCATTAGGTCAAAAATTAACTATTTTGACCAAAGTTGAATTTTTTGTCAGTTATTGACTTATTGGGTCAATAAATGGTCATTAGGTCAAAAATTGACTATTTTGATCAAAATTGAATTTTTTTGTCAAAAGTTAACCCATTGGGCCAGGGGTGGTCATTGTGTTAGAAATTGATCATTTTGACCAAAGTTGACTTTTTGGCCAAAAGTTGACATATTTCGTCCATGAGTTAGTAATTGGGTCAAGAATTGATCCTTTTAACCAAAGATGACTCTTTAGTCAAAAGTTGACCTATTGGGTCAATGGGTTAATCATTAGGTCAAAAATTGATTATTTTGACCAAAGTTGACCTTTTGGTCAAAATTTTACCTATTGGGTCAATCGGTGGTCATTAGGTCAAAAATTGACTATTTTGACCAAAACTGACTTTTTGGTCAAAAACTGACCTATTTGGTCAACGGGTTTGTCATTGGGTCAAAGATTGACCATTTTGACCAAAGTTGACTTTTTGGTCAAAGATTGACTTATTGGGTCAATCATTAATTTAAAAATTGACAATTTTGTCCAAAATTGACTTTTCGGTCAAAAGTTGACCTATTAGGATAATGGGTTGGTCATTGGGTCAAGGATTGATGTTTTTGACCAAAGTTGACTTTTTGTTCAAAAGTTGACCTTATTGGGCCTATAGATTGGTCATTGAGTCAAGAATTGATCATTTTGACCAAAGATGGCTTTTTTGGTCAAAGGTTGACCTATTGGGTCTATGGGTTGGTCTTTGGGCCAAGGATTAACCATTTTTACCAAAGTTGACTTTTTGGTCAGAGATTGGCTTACTGGATCAATAATTGGTCATTAGGTAAAAAATTGAATATTTTGACCAAAATTGACTTTTTGGTCAAAAGTTGACCTATAGGGTCAAGGATTGACCATTTTGACCAAAGTTGACTTTTTAGGTTAATAATTGGTCATTAGTTAAAAAAGTTGACTTATTTTGACCAAAATTAATTTTTTGGTCAAAAGTTAGCCGATTGGGTCAACGGGGTGGTCATTGGGTCAGAAATTGACCGTTTTTTACTAAAGTTGACTTTTCGGTCAAAATTTGACCTATTTGGTCAAAGGTTTTGTAATTGGATCAGAAATTGACCATTTTAACCAAAGGTGACTTTTTTGTCAAAGAGCAATTGGGTCAATGGGTTGGTCATTTGGTTAAAATTTGACCATTTGACCAAAGTTGACTTTTTGGTCAACAGTTGACCTATTTGGTCAAAGAGTTGGTGATTGGGTCAAGAATTGACCATTTTGACAAAAGATGAGTTTTCAGTCAAAAGTTCACCTATTGGGTCAATGGGCTGGTCATTGGGTCAAAAATTGACAATTTTGACCAATGTTGACTTTGTGGTCAGAGATTGACTTATTGTGTCAATAAGTGGTCATTAGTTCAAAAATTCACTATTTTGACCAAACTTGACATTTTGGTCAAATGTTGACCTATTAGGCCAATGGGTTGGTCATTGGGTTAATAATCGATCATTTTAACCAAAGTTGACCTTTTGGTCAAAAGTTGACCTGTTGGGTCAATGGATTGGTCATTGAGCCAAGGATAGACCATTTTGACCAAAGTTGCCTTTTTAGTCAGAGATTTGCTTACTGGGTCAATAATTGGTCATTAGGTTAAAAATTGATAATTTTGACCAAAATTGAGTTTTCGGTCAAAAGTTGACGTATTGGGTCAATGGGTTGGTCAAGGATTGACCATTTTGACAAAAGTTGACTTTTTGGTCAAAAGTTGACCTATTAGGTCAATGGGTTGATCATTGGGTCAAGGATTGACCATTTTGACCAAAGTTTACTTTTTGGTCAGAGATTAACTTATTGGGTCAATAATTGGTCATTAGGTCAAAAATTGATTATTTTAACCATAATTAAATTTTTTGTCAAAAGCTGACCGATTTGGTCAACGAGGTGGTCATTGAGTCAAAAATTGATCATTTTGACTAAAGTTAACTTTTTGGTCAAAAGTTGACCTATTTGGTCAATGAGTTGGTAATCGAGTCGAAATTTTAAGTTTTGACCGAAGATGACATTTTGGTCGAAAGTTGATCTGATTAGGTCGATGAGTAAAAAATTGACCATTTTAACTAAAGTTGACTTTTTGGTCAAAAGTTGACCTATTGGGTTTATGAGTGGTCATTACGTCGAAAATTGACTATTTTGACCAAAATGGATTTTTGGTCAAAAGTTGACTATTGGGTCGATGGGTTTGTCATTGGGTTAAGGATTGACAATTTTTACCAAAGTTAACTTTGTGGTCGAAGATTGACTTATTGGGTCGAAAATTGGTCATTAATTCAAAAATTAGTTATTTTAACCAAAATTAAATTCTTGGTCAAAAATTAACCCATTGGGTCGATGGGGTGGTCATTGGGTCGAAATTGACCATTTTGACGAAAGTTGACTTATTTGTCGAAAGTTTACCTATTTGGTCGATGAGTTGGTAATTTGGTCGCGAATTAACCATTTTGACCAAAGATGACTTTTTGGTCAAAAGTCGACCTCATAGGTCAATGGGTTGGTCATTGGGTCAAAATTTGACCATTTTAACCAAAGTTAACTTTTTGGTCAAAAGTTGACCTATTAGGTCAATGGGTGGTCATTAAGTCAAAATTTGACTATTTTGACCAAAATTGACCGTGGTCAAAAGTTGACCAATTGGGTCAATGGGTTTGTCATTGGGTCTAGGATTAGCCATTTTGACCAAAGTTCACTTTGTGGTCGGAGATTAACTTATTAGGTCGATAATTGGTCATTAATTCAAAACTTGACTATTTTGACCAAAATTGACTTTTTGGTCAAAAGTTGACCTATTTGGCCAATGGGTTTGTCAATGATTGATCATTTTGACCAAAGTTAACATTTTGGTCAAAAGTTGACCTATTGGGCCAATGTGTTGGTCATTGGGTCAAGGATAGAACATTTTGACCAAAGTTTACTTTTTGGTCAGAGATTAGCTTACTGGGTCAATAATTGGTTATTAGGTCAAAAATTGACTATTTTGACCAAAATTGATTTTTTGATCAAAAGATAACCTATTGGGTCAATGGGTTGGTCATTGGGTCAAGGATTTACCATTTTGACCAAAGTTGACCTCTTGGGTCAATGGGTTGGTTGTTGGGTCAAGGATTGACCATTTTGACCAAAGTTGAATTTTTGCTCAAAGATTAACTTATTGGGTCAATTATTGATCACTAGATCGAAAATTAATTATTTTGCCCAAAATTAATTTTTTTGTCGAAAGTTGACTCATTAAATCGATGCGGTTCGTCATTGGATAAAAATTGACCATTTTGACCAAAGTTGACTTTTTGGTCAAAATTTGACCTATTTGGTCAATGAGTTGGTCATTGGGTTAAGAATTGACCATTTTGACTGAAGATGACTTCTTGGTTAAAAGTTGATCTATTAGGTCAATGGGTTGATCATTAGCTCAAAAATTGACCATTTCGACCAAAGTTGAGTTTTTGGTCAAAAGTTGACCTATAGGGTCAATGGGTGCTCATTAGGTCAAAAATTGACTATTTTGACCAAAATTAACTTTTTGGTCAAAAGTTGACCTTTTAGGTCAATGGGTTCATCATTGGGTCAAGGATTGACCATTTTGACCAAAGTTGACTTTTTGGTCAGAGATTGACTTATTGTATCAATAATTGGTCATTAGGTCAAAAATTGACTATTTTGACCAAAATTGAATATTTGGTCAATTGTTAACCCATTTGGTCAAAAGGGTGATGATTGGTTCAGAAATTGACGATTTTGACCAAAGTTGATTTTTTGGTCAAAAGTTGACCTATTTGGTCGATGAGATGGTAATTTGGTCAAGATTTGACCATTTTGACCAAAGATGACTTTTTGGTCAAAAGTTGACCAATTGGATCAATGGGTTGGTCATTGGATAAAAAATTAACCATTTTGACCAAGGTTGACTTTTTGGTCAAAAGTTGACATATTGGGTCAACAGGTGGGCATTAAGTTAAAAATTGACTATTTTGTTCAAAATTGACTTTTTGAAAAAAAGTTAACCTATTGGGTCAATGGGTTTGTCATTGTGTCTAGGATTGACCATTTTGACCAAAGTTGACTTTGTGGTCAGAGATTGAATTTTTAGGTCAATAATTGGTCATTAATTCAAAAATTCACGTTTTTGACCAGAATTGACTTTTTGGTCAAAAGTTGACCTATCAGGTCAATGAGTTGGTCATTGGGTCAATGATTGATCATTTAGACCAAAGTTGACCTTTTGGTTAAAAGTTGACCTATTGGGTCAATGGGTTGGTCATTGGGTCAAGGATAGGCCATTTTGACCTAAGTTGACTTTTTGGTCAGAGATTGGCTTACTTGGGTCGATAATTGGTCATTAGGTCAAAAATTGACTATTTTGACCAAAATTAATTTTTGGTCGAAAGTTGACACGTTGGGTCAATGGGTTGGTCATTAGGTCAAGAATTGACCATTGTGACCAAAGTTGACTTTTGTGTCAGAGATTGACTTATTGGGTCAATAATTGGTCATTAGGTCAAAAAATTATTATTTTAACAAAATTAAATTTTTGTTAAAAGTTTACCCATTGGGTCAACGGGGTGGCCATTGGGTTAGAAATTGACCATTTTGACCAAAGTTGACTTTTTGGTCAAAAGTTGACATATTTGTTCAATGAGTTGGTAATTGGGTCAAGAATTATCTATTTTGACCAAAGTTGATCTATTGGGTCAATGGGTTTGTCATTGGGTTAAAAATTGACCATTTTAACCAAAGTTAACTTTTTGCTCAAAAGTTAACATATTGGGTTAATGGTTTGTCATTAGGTTAATTATTGACAATTTTGACCAAAATTGACTTTTTGTTCAAAGGTTGACCTATTTGGGTCAATGGGTTTGTCATTAGGTCAAGGATTGATCATTTTGACCAATGTTGACTTTGTTGTCAGAGATTGACTTATTGGGTCAATAATTGGTTATTAATTCAAAAATTGACTATTCTGACCAAAATTAAACTTTTGGTCAAAAGTTCACCGATTGGGTCAATGGGGTGGTCATTGAGTCAGAAATTGACCATTTTGACCAAAGTTAATTTTTTGGTCAAAAGTTTACCTATTTGGTCAATGAGTTGGTAATTTGGTCAAGTATTAACCATTTTGACCCAAGATGAATTTTTGGTCAAAAGTTTACCTATTGGGTCAATGGGTTGGTCATTGGGTCAAAAATTGACCATTTTAACCAAAGTTAACCTTTTGGTCAAAAGTTGACCTATTGGGTCAATAGTTGGTCATTTAGTCTAAAACTGACTATTATGACCAAAATTGACTATTTTGTCAAAAGTTGACCTATTGGGTCAATGTGTTTGTCAAAAGTTGACTTTATGGTCAGTGTTTGACTTATTAGGTCAATAATTGGTCATTAATTCAAAAATTGACTATTTTGACCAAAATTGACTTTTGGGTCAATGGATTGGTCATCGGGACAAAAATTGACAATTTTAACAAAAATTGACTTTTAGGTCAAAAGTTGTCTATTGGGTCAATGGGTTTGTCATTGGGTCAAGGATTTACTATTTTGACCAAAGTTAACTTTTTGTTCAGACATTGACTTATTGGGTCAATAATTGGTCATTAATTCAAAAATTGACTATTTTGACCAAAATTGACTTTTTGGTCAAAAGTTGACCTATTAGGCCAATGGGTTGGTCATTGGGTCAAAGATTGATCATTTTCACCGAAGTTGACTTTTTGGTCAAAAGTTGACCTATTGGGTCAATGGGTTGGTCGTTGGGTCAAGGATAGACCATTTTGACCAAATTTGACTTTTTGGTTAGAGATTGGCTTACTTGGTCAATAATTGGTCATTTGATCAAAAATTGAATATTTTGACCAAAATTGATTTTTTGGTCAAAAGTTAACCGATTGGGTCAAGGATTTACCAATTTAACCAAAGTTGACTCTTTGGTCAAAAGTTGACCTTTTGGGTCATTGGGTTAGTCATTGGGTCAAGGATTCACCATTTTGACTAAAGTTGACTTTTTGGTCAGAGATTGACTTATTGGGTCAATAATTGGTCACTAGGTCAAAAATTGATTATTTTGAACAAAATAAAATTTTCTGTCAAAAGTTGACCCATTGGATCAATGGGGTGGTCATTGGGTCAGAAATTGACTTTTTGGTTAAAAGTTGATCTATTAGGTCAATGGGTTGGTCATTCGCTCAAAAATTGACCCTCTTGACCAAAGTTGACTTTTTGGTCAAAATTTGACCTATTGGGTCAATGGGTAGTCATTAGGTCAAAATTTGATCGTTTTGACCAAAATTGACTTTTTGGTCGAAAGTTTACTATTGGGTCGATGGGTTTGTCATTAGGTCGAGATTGACCATTTTGACCAAAGTTAACTTTTTGGTCGAAAGTTGACTATTAGGTCAATGGGTTGGTCGTTGGGTTAAGGATTGGCCATTTTGACCAAAGTTGACATTTTGGTAAGAGATTGACTTATCGGGTCAATAATTGGTCTTTAGGTCAAAAATTGATTATTTTGACCAAAATTAAATTTTTTTTCAAAAGTTGACCCATTCGGTAAACGGGGTGGTCATTGGGTCAAAAAATGATCATTTTGACCAAAGTTGACTTTTTGGTCAAATGTTGACCTATTATGTCAATGAGTTGGTAATTGGGTCAAGAATTGACCATTTTGACCGAAGATGACTTTTTGGTCAAAAGTTAATCTATTGGGTCAATGAGTTGGTCATTGGGTAAAATATTGACCATTTGGACAAAACTTGACTTTTTAGTCAAAAGATGACCTAATGGGTCAATGGGTGGTCATTAGGTCAAAAAAAGACTATTTTGAGCAAATTTGACTTTTTAATCAAAAGTTGACCTATTTGGCCAATGGGTGGTCTATTGGGTCAGAAATTTTTGGTCAAAACTTGATTTATTGGGTCAACGAGGAGCTCATTGGGTCAGAAATTGACCATCTTGACCAAAGTTGAATTTTTAGTCTAAAGTTGACCTATTGGGTCAATGGGTTTGTCATTGGTTCAAGGATTGACCATTTTGACCAAAATTGACTTTTTGGTCAGAGTTTGACTTATTGGGTCAATAATTGGTCATTAGGTCAAAAATTGACTATTTTGACCAAACATGAATTTTTCGTTAAAATTTAACCCATTGGGTTAACAGTGTAATCATTGGGTCAGAAATTGACCATTTTGACCAAAGTTAACTTTCTCGTCAAAAGTTGACTTATTTGGTCAATGAGTTGGTAATTAGGTGAAGAATTGGCCATTTTGACCAAAGATGACTTTTTGGTCAAAAGTTGACATATTGGGTCAATGGGTTACTCATTAGGTCACAAATTGACCATTTTGACCAAAGTTGACTTTTTGGTCAAAAGTTAACCTATTGGGTCAACAGGTTTGTCATTGGGTCAAAAATTGACCATTTTGACCAAAGTTGACTTTTTGGTCAGAGATTATCTTATTGGGTTAATAATTGGTCATTAATTCAAAAATTGACTATTTTGACCAAAATTGACTTTTTGGTCAAAAGTTGACCAAATATGCCAATGGGTTGATCATTGGGTCAAGGATTGATCATTTTAAACAAAGGTAACTTTTTGGTCAAAAGTTGACCTATTGGGTTAATGGGTTGGTCATTAGGTCAAGGATTGACCATTTTGACCAAAGTTGATTATTTAGTCAGAGATTGACTTACTGGGTAAATAATTGGTCATTAGGTCAAAAATTGACTATTTTAACCAAAATTTACTTTTTGGTCAAAAGTTAACCTATTGGGTCAATGGGTGGTCATTAAGTCAAAAATTGACTATTTAACGAAAATTGACTTTTTGGTCAAAAGTTGACCTATTGGGTCATCGGATTTGACATTGGGTCAAGGATTGAACATTATGTAAAAAATTAACTATTTTGACCCAAGTTAATTTTTTGGTCAAAAGTTAACCCATTGGGTCAACAGGGTGGTCATTGAGTCAGAAGTTGACCATTTTGACCAAAGATGACTTTTTGGTCAATAGTTGACCAATTTTGACCAAAATTGAATTTTGGGTTAAAAGGTAACTCATTGGGTCAACAGGGTGGTCATTGGGTTAGAAATTGACCATTTGACCAAAGTTGACTTTTTGGTCAAAAGTTGACCTATTTGGTCAATGAGTTGGTAATTGGGTAAAGAATTGACCATTTTGACCAAAGATGACTTTTCGGTCAAAAGTTAATCTTTTGGGTCAATGGTTGGTCACTGGGTCAAAAATTAACCATTTTGATTAAAGTTGACTTTTTGGTCAAAAGTTGAGCTATTGGGTCAATGGGTGGTCTTTAGGTTAAAAATTGACAATTTTGACCGAATTGACTTTTTGTTCAAAAGTTGACTTATTGGGTCAATGGGTTTATCATTGGGTCAAGGATTGAACATTTTGATCAAAATTGACTTTTTGGTCAGAGACTGACTTATTAGGTCAATAATTGGTCATTTGGTCAAAAATTGACTATTTTGACCAGAATTGAATTTTTGGTCAAAAGTTAACCCAATGGGTCAACGGGTTGGTCATTGTGTCAGAAATTGACCTTTTTGACCAAAGTTGACATTTTGGTCAAAAGTTGACTTATTTGACCATTGAGTTGGTAATTGGGTTAAGAATTGACCATTTTCACCAAAGATGACTTTTTAGTCAAAAATTGACCTATTGTGTCAACGGGTTGGTCATTGGGTCAAAAATAACTATTTTGACCAAATTTGAGTTTTTGGTCAAAAGTTGACCTAATGGGTTAATGGGTTTGTCATTGGGTCAAGGATTGACCATTTTGACCAAAGTTGACTTTTTGGTTAAAGATTGACTTAATGGGTCAATAATTAGTCATTAATTCAAAAATTGACTATTTTGACCAAAATTAACTTTTTTGTCAAAAGTTGACCTATTAGGCCAATGGGTTTGGTCATTGGGTTAAGGATTGATCATTTTGACCAAAGTTGACTTTTTGGTCAAAAGTTGACCTATTGGGTTAATGGGTTGGTCATTGGGTCAAGAATTGACCATTTTGACCAAATTTGACTTTTTGGTCAGAGATTGGCTTACTGGTGCAATAATTGTTCATTAGGTCGAAGTTAACTATTTGACCGAAATTGACTTTTTGGCCGAAAGTTTACTGTTGGGTCGATGGGTTGGTCATTGGGTCATAAATTGACCATTATGAAAAAAGTTGACTTTTTGGTCAAAAGTTGACCAATTGGGTCAATGCGTTGGTCGTTGGGTTAAGGATTGACCATTTTGACCAAAGTTGACATTTTGGTCAGAGATTGACTTATTGGGTTAATAATTGGTCATTTGGTCAAAAATTGACTTTTTTTGACCAAATTGAATTTTTGGTCAAAAGTTAACCCATTGGGTCAATGGGTGGGTCATTGGGTCAACGGGTGGGTCATTGGGTCAGAAATTGACCATTTTGACCAAAGATGACTTTTTGGTCAAAAGTTGACCTTTTTTGACTAAAATTGAATATTTGGTCAAAAGTTAACCCATTGGGTCAGAAATTGACCATTTTGACCAAAGTTGAATTTTTTGGTCAATTAGTTGGTAATTGGGTCAAGAATTGACCGTTTTGACCGAAGATGACTTTTTGGTCAAAAGATGATCCATTGGGTCAGTGGTTTGGTCATTGGGTCAAAAATTGACCATTTTGACCAAAGTTGACTTTTTGATCAAAAGTTGACCTATTGGATTAATGGGTGGTCTTCAGGTAAAAAATTGGCTATTTTGACTAAAAAGTCAATTTTGACCATTGGGTCAATGGGTTTGTCATTGGGTCAAGGATTGACCATTTTGACCAATGTTAACTTTTTGGTCAGAGATTGACTTATTGGGTCAATAATTGGTCATTGGGTCAAAAATTGATTATTTTGACCAAAATTAAATTTTTGGTCAAAAGTTAACCCAATTGGTTAACGGGGTGGTCGTTGGGTCAGAAATTGGCCATTTTGACCAAAGTTGACTTTTTAGTCAAAAGTTAACTATTGGCCGATGAGTTGGTAATTGGGTTAAGAATTGATCATTAGGTCAAAAATTGACTCCATGGGTCTATGGGTTTGTCTAAAAGTCATCTTTGGTTAAAATGGTCAATTTCTGACCCAATGACCACCCCGTTGACCCCACGGGTAAACTTTTGACCAAAAATTTAATTGTGGTCAAAATAGGACAACTTTTGATCAAAAAGTCATCTTCTGTCAAAATAAGTCAAGATTTGACTTTATAAGTCTATCTCTGACCAAAAAGTCAACTTTGGTCAAATAGGTCAATCCTTGACCCAATGACAAGCCCATTGACCCAATAGGTCAACTTTTGACAAAATAGACAATGTTAATTTTGGTCGAAATAGTCGATTTTTGACCTAACTGACTACCATTGACCTAGTAAGGTCGACTTTTGACAAAAAGTCAACTTTGGTCAAAATGGTCGAATTTTAACCCGATGACCGACCCATTGACCGATAGATCATCTTTTGACCAAAAGTCAACTTTGGTCAAAATGGTCGATCCTTGATCCAATCAGGTCGACTTTTTGACAAAAAATTCAATTTTGGTCAAAATAGTCGATTTTTGACCTAAAGACCACCCATTGACCCAATAGGTCGACTTTTGACCAAAAGTCGACTTTGATCAAAATAGTCGATTTTGACTAGTGACCGATTATTGACCCGATAAGTCGATCTCGACCAAAAGTCAACTTTGGTCGAAATGGTCAATCCTTGACCTAATGACAAACCCATTGACCGAATAGGTCAACTTTTGACTAAAAAATCAATTTTGGTCAAAATAGTCAATTTTTAACCTAAAGACCACCGTTGACCCAATAAGTCAACTTTGGTCAAAATTGTCAATTTTTGACCAAATGACAACCCCATTGACCCAATAGATAATCTTTTGACCAAAAAGTCATCTTCAGTCAATTTTTGACCTAATGACCAATTATTGATCCAGTAAGCCAATCTCTGACTAAAAAGTCAACTTTCGTCAGAATGGTCAATCCTTCACCCAATGACCAACCCATTGACCCAATCGGTCAACTTTTGACCAAAAAGTCAACTTTGGTCAAAATGATCAATCCTTGACCCAATGACCAACCTCATTGGCCTAAAAGGTCAACATTTGACCAAAAAGTTAATTTTGGTCAAAATAATCAATTTTTTAATTAATGACTAATTATTCACCCAATAAGTCAATCTCTGACCAAAAAGTCAACTTTGGTCAAAATCGTCAATCCTTAACCCAATGACAAACCAATTGACCTAATAGCTCAACTTTTGACTGAAAAGTTAATTTATGTCAAAATAGTCAATTTTTGACCTAATGACCACCCATTGGCGCAATAGGTCAACTTTTGACCAAAAATCAACTTTGGTAAAAATGGTCAATTTTTGACCCGATGACCAACCCATTGACCAATAGGTTAACTTTTGTCTAAAATGTCATCTTTGGTAAAGTTGGTAAATTCTTGACCCAATTACCAACTCATTGACCAAATAGTCAACTTTTGACCAAAAAGTCAACTTTGGTCAAAATGGTCAATTTCTGACCCATTGACAACCTAGTTAACCCAATGGGTTAACTTTTGACGAAAAATTCAATTTTGGTCAAAATAATTTATTTTTGACTTAATGACCAATTATTGACCCAATAGATCATCTTTTGACCAAAAAGTCATCTTCAGTCGATTTTTGACCTAATGACCAATTATTGACCCAGGTAAGCGTCTTTGACCAAAAGTCAACTTCGGTCAAAATGGTCGATCCTTGACCCAATGACCAACCCATTGACCCAATAGGTCGACTTTTGACCAAAAGTCAACTTTGGTCGAAATGATCGATCCTCTGACCCAATGACCGACCCATTGGCCCAATAGGTCGACTTTTGACAAAAAATCGATTTTGGTGAAAATAGTCGATTTTTGAATTAATGAGCAATTATTGACCCGATAAGTCGATCTCGACCAAAAGTCAACTTTGGTCGAAAATGGTCGATCCTTGAACCGATATGAACCCATTGATCCAATAGGTTGACTTTTTCACCAAAAAGTCGATTTTTGTCGAAATAGTTAATTTTTGACTGAATGACACTTATTGACCCAATAGGTCGACTTTTGACCAAAAGTCGACTTTGGTCGAAAATGGTCGATTTTTGACCCGATGACCGACCCATTGACCCAATATGTCGACTTTTGACTTAAAAAGTCATCTTTGGTTAAAATGATCGATTCTTGACCTGATTACCAACTCATTGACCGAATAGGTCAACTTTTGACCAAAAAGTTAACTTTGGTCAAAATGTTCAATCCTTGACCTAATGACCACCATTGACCTAATAGGTCAATGACCACCCCGTTGACCCCATGGGTTATCTTTTGACCAAAAAATTAATTTTGGTCAAAATAGGTCACCTTTTGGCCAAAAAGTTATCTTCTGTCCAAATGGTCAATTTCTGACCCAATGACCCTCTCGTTGACCCAATGGGTTAACATTTGACCAAAAATTCGATTGGTAATTGGGTCAGAAATTGATCTATTTTGACCAAAATTAAATTGTTTGTCAAAAGTTAACCCATGGGGCAACGGCGTGGTCATTGGGTCAGAAATTGATCATTTTGACCAATGTTGACTTTTTAGTCAAATGTTGACCTAGTGGGTCAATGGGTGGTCTTTAGGTCAAAAATTGACTATTTTGACCAAAGTTGAATTTTTTGTCAGAGATTGACTTATTGGGTCAATAAAATATCATTAGGTCAAAAATTGATTATTTTAACCAAAATTGAATTTTTTGTCAAAAGTTAACCCATTGGGTCAGGGGTGGTTGTTGAGTCAGAAATTTACCATTTTGACCAAAGTTGACTTCTTGGCCAAAAGTTGACCTATCTCGTCCATGAGTTGGTAATTGGGTCAAGAATTGATCGTTTTGACCAGAGATGACTCTTTAGTCAAAAGTTGACTGTTGGATTCGATGGGTTAATCATTTAGTAAAAAATTGACCATTTTGACCAAAGTTAACCTTTTGGTCAAAATTTTACCTTGGTCAATCGGAGGTCATTAGGTGAAATTGACTATTTTGACCAAAATTGACTTTCTGGTCAAAAGTTGACCTATTGGGTCAATGGGTTTGTCATTGGGTCAAGGATTGACCATTTTGACCAAAGTTGACTTTTTGGTCAGAGATTGAATTATTGGGTCAATCATTAAATTAAAAATTGACAATTTCGTCCAAAATTGACTTTTCGGTCAAAAGTTGACCTATTGGAATATGGGTTGATCATTGGGTTAAGGATGGATGTTTTTGACCAAAGTTGACTTTTTGTTCAAAAGTTGACCTATTGGGTCTATAGATTTGTCATTGAGTCAAGAATTGATCATTTTGACCAAAGATGACTTTTTTGGTCAAACGTTGACCTATTGGGTCTATGGGTTGGGCTTTGGGCCAAGGATTGACTATTTTTACCAAAGTTGACTTTTTGGTCAGAGATTGGCTTACTGGGTCAATAATGGGTCATTAGGTCAAAAATTGACTATTTTGACTAAAATTGACTTTTTGATCAAATGTTGACCTATTGGTAAATGGGTTTGTCATTGGGTCAAGGATTGACAATTTTGACCAAAGTTGACTTTTTGGGTCAATAATTGGTCATTAGTTAAAAATGTTGACTTATTTTGACAAAAATTAAATTTTTGGTCAAAAGTTAACCTATTGGGTCAACGGGGTTATCATTGGGTCAGAAATTGACCATTTTTACCAAAGTTGACTTTTTGGTCAAAAGTTGACCTATTTGGTCAATGGTTTGGTAATTGGGTCAGAAATTGACCATTTTGACCAAAGATAACTTTTTTGGTCAAAAGTTGAGCTATTGGGTCAATGGGTTGGTCATTTGGTTAAAAATTGACCATTTGACCAAAGTTGACTTTTTGGTCAAAAGTTGGCCTATTTGGTCAAAGAATTGGTAATTGGGTCAAGAATTGACCATTTTGACAAAAGATGAGTTTTTGGTCAAAAGTTGACCTATTGGGTCAATGAGTTGGTCATTGGGTCAAAAATTGAAAATTGACAATTTTGACCAATGTTGACGTTGTGGTCAGAGATTGACTTATTGTGTCAATAATTGGTTATTAGTTCAAAAATTCATTATTTTGACCAAACTTGACGTTTTGGTCAAAAGTTGACCTATTAGGACAATGGGTTCGTCATTGGGTTAATACTTGATCATTTTGACCAAAGTTGACCTTTTGGTCAAAAGTTGACCTATTGGGTCAATGGATTAGTCATTGGGACAAGGATATATCATTTTGACCAAAGTTGCCTTTTTGGTCAGAAATTGGCTTCTTTAGGTCGATAATTGGTCATTAGGTTAAAAATTGACTCATTTTGACCGAAATTGAATTTTAAGCTAAAAGTTGACTGTTGGGTCGATGGGTTGGTCGAGTGGTCGAGGATTGACCATTTTAACTAGAAGTTGACTTTTTGGTCGAAAGTTGACTGTTGGGTCAATGGGTTGGTCATTGGGGCAAGGATTGACCATTTTGACCAAAGTTGACTTTTTGGTCAGAGATTAACTTATTGGGTCAATAATTGGTCACTAGGTCAAAAATTGATTATTTTAACTAAAATTAAATTTTTTGCCAAAAGTTGACCGATTGGTTTAACTGGGTGGTCATTGTCAAAAATTGACCATTTTGACCAAAGTTGACTTTTTAGTTAAAAGTTGACCTATTTGGTCAATGAGTTGGTAATCGGTTCAAAAATTTTAAGTTTTGACCGAAGATAACTTTTTGGTCGAAAATTGATCTATTGGATTGATAGATCGAAAATTGACCATTCTGACCAAAGTTGACTTTTGGGTCAAAAGTTGACCTGTTGGATTAATGGGTGGTTATTACGTCAAAAATTGACTATCTTCTTCAAAATGGACTTTTTGGTCAAAAGTTAACCTATTGGGTCAATGGGTTTGTCATTGGGTCAAGGATTGATAATTTTGACCAAAGTTAACTTTGTGGTCAGAGATTGACTTATTGGGTCAAAAATTAGTCATTAATTCAAAATTGCACTATTTTGACCAAAATTAAATTTTTGGTCAAAAGTTAACCCGTTGGGTCAATGGGGTGGACATTGGGTCAGAAATTGACCATTTTGACCAAAGTTGACTTATTTGTCAAAGGTTTATCTATTTGTTCAATGAGTTGGTAATTTGGTCAAGAATTAACCATTTTGAGAGAAATTGACTTTTTGGTCAAAAGTCGATCAATGGGGTCAATGGGTTGGTCATTGGGTCAAAAATTGACCATTTTGACAAAAGTTAACATTTTGGTCAAAGATTGACTTATTGGGTCTATTATTGGTCACTAGGTCAAAAATTAATTATTTTGACCAAAATTAAATTTTTTGTCAAAAGTTGACTCATTGGATCAATGCGGTCCTTTTGACCAAAGTTAACTTTTTGGTCAAAAGTTGACCTATTTGGTCAATGAGTTGGTCATTGGGTCAAGAATTGACCATTTTGACCGAAGATGACTTTTTGGTCAAAAGTTGATCTATTAAGTCAATGGGTAGTCATTAGGTCGAAAATTGGTATTTTGACCAAAATTGACTTTTGGTCAAAAGTTGACCTATTAGGTCAATGGGTTCGTCATTGGGTCAAGGATTGACCATTTTGACGAAAGTTGACTTTTTTGTCAGAGATTGACTTATTGGTCAATAATTGGGTATTAGGTCAAAAATTGACTATTTTGACCAAAATTGAATTTTTTGTCAATTGTTAACCCATTAGGTCAACAGGGTGGTGATTGGGTCAGAAATTGACCATTTTGACCAAAGTTGATTTTTTGGTAAAAAGTTGACCTATTTGGTCAATGAGTTGGTAATTTGGTCAAGAATTGACCATTTGACCAAAGATGACTTTTTGGTTAAAATTTGACCTATTGGGTCAATGGGTTGGCCATTGGATCAAAAATAAACCATTTTGACCAAAGTTGACTTTTTGGTTAAAAGTTGACATATTGGGTCAATGGGTAGTCATTAAGACGAAAATTGTTACTTTGACGAAATTGACTTTTTGAAGAAAAGTTGACTGTTGAGTTCGATGGGTTTGTCATTAGATCTAGGATTGACCATTTTGACTAAAGTTGACTTTGTGGTCGAGAGATTGACTTATTAGGTCGAAAATTAGTCATTAATACAAAATTCATTATTTTGACCAAAATTGACTTTTTGGTCGAAAGTTGATCTGATTAGGCCAATAGGTTGGTCATTGGGTCAATGATTGATCATTTTGACTAAAGTTTGCCTTTTGGTCAAAAGTTGACCTATTGGGTCAATGGGTTGGTCATTGGGTCAAGGATAGACCATTTTGACCTAGTTTCACTTTTTGGTCAGAGATTGGCTTACTGGGTCAATAAATGGTCAGTAGGTTAAAAAATGACTATTTTAACCAAAATTGATTTTTTAGTCAAAAGTTGACTGTATAGATTCAAAGGGTTCGTCATTGGGTCAGGGATTGACCATTTTGTCCAAAGTTGACTTTTTGGTCAGAGATTGACTTATTGTGTCAATAATTGGTCATTAGGTCAAAAATTGACTATTTTGACCAAAATTGAATTTTTGGTCAATTGTTAAACCATTAGGTCAACGGGGTGGTGATTGGGTCAGAAATTGACCATTTTGACCATTTTTGGTCAAAAGTTGACCTATTTGGTCAATGAGTTGATAATTTGGTCAAGAATTGACCATTTTGACCAAAGTTGACTTTTTGGTCGAAATTTGACCTATTGGATTCGATGGGTTGGTCATTGGATCGAAAATTAACCATTTTGACCAAAGTTGACTTTTTGGTTAAAAGTTGACATATTAGGTCGATGGGTGGTCATTAAGTCGAAGTATTTATTTTGACGAAAATTGACTTTTTGAAAAAAATTGATCTATTGGGTCGATGGGTTTGTCATTAGATGCAGGATTGACCATTTTGACGAAAGTTGACTTTGTGGTCGGAGATTGACTTATTGGGTCGATATCACGGTCATTAATTCGAAAATTTAAGATTTTGACCAAAATTGACTTTTTGGACAAAAGTTGACATATTAGGCCAATGGGTTGGTCATTGGGTCAATGATTGATCATTTTGACTAAAGTTGACCTTTTGGTCAAAAGTTGACCTATTGGGTCAATGGGTTGATCATTGGGTCAAGGATAGACCATTTTGACCAAATTTGACATTTTGGTCAGAGATTGGCTTACTGGGTTAATAATTGGCATTAGGTCAAAAAATGACTATTTTGACCAAATTTGATTTTTTAGTTAAAAGTTGACCTATAGAATTGATGGGTGAGTCATTAAGCGAAGTTGACTATTTGACCAATATTGACTTTTTGGTCGAAAGTTGACCTTTTGGGTTAATGGGTTTGTCATTGGATCGAAGATTTATCATTTTGACCGAAGTTGACTTTTTGGTCAGAGATTTACTTATTGGATCGATAATTAGTCATTAGGTAAAATTAGTATTTTAGCAAATTGAATTTTAGTCGAATGTCAATTTGAGACGACGGGGGGGGGGGAGGGTGGGGGTCATTGGGTGAAATTATCATTTTAACAAAAGTAAATCTATTGGGTCAATGAGTTGATCATTCGGTCAAAAATTGACCTTTTTGACCAAAGTTGACTTTTTGGTCAAAGTTGACCTATTAAGTCAATGGTGGTCATTAGGTCAAAAATTGATTATCTTGACCAAAATTTACTTTTTGGTCAAAAGTTGACCTATTGGGTCAATGTGTTTTTCTTTGGGTCAAGGATTGACCATTTTTACCAAAGTTGAGTTTTTATCAGAGATTGATTTATTGGGTCAATAATTGATCATTAATTGAAAAATTAGTTATTTTGACTAACATTGACTTTTTGGTAAATCATTGACATATTAGGTCGAATGGGTTGGTCATTGGGTCAAAGTTGATCATTTTGACCAAAGTTGACTTTTTGGTCGAAGGTTGACTATTGGATTGATGGGTTAGTCATTGGGTCGCAGTATTAACCATTGTTACCAAAGTTGACTTTTTGGTCAGAGAATGGCTTACTGGGTCAATAATTGGTCATTAGGTTAAAAATTGACTATTTTGACCAAAATTGACTTTTTGATCAAAAATTGACTATTTTGACCAAAATTGACTTTTTGGTCAAAAGTTGACCTATTGGGTCAATGATTGGTCATTAATTCAAAAATTGACTATTTGACCAAAATTAACTTTTGGTTAAAAGTTGACTATTAGATTGATGGGATTGTCATTAGGTCGAGGATTAACCATTTTGACGAAAGTTGACTTTTTGGTCGTATATTGACTTATTTGGTCGATAATTGTTGATTAGGTGAAAAATTAGCTATTTTAACCAAAATTTAATGTTGGGTCAAAAGTTAATCCCTTGGGTCACGGGGGGTCATTGCGTCAGAAGTTAACATTTTAACTAAAGATGACTTTTTGGTCAAAAGCTGAACCAAATTTTAGTTTTTTGTCAAAAGTTATCCCATTGGGTCAACGGGGTGGTCATTGGGTCAGAAATTGACCATTTTGACTAAAGTTGACTTTTTGGTCAAAAGTTGACCTATTTGGTCAATGAGTTGGTAATTGGGTCAAGAATTGGCCCTTTTGACCAAAGATGATTTTTTAGTCGAAAGTTAACCTATAGGGTTAATCAGTTGGTCATTGGGTCAAAAATTGACTATTTTGACCAAAGTTGACTTTTTGGTCAAAAGTTGACCTATTGGGTCAATGAGTTGGTAATTAGGTCAAGAATTGATCATTTTGACAGAAGATGACTTTTTGGTCAAAAGTTGATCTATTGGGTCAATGGGTTTGTCATTGGGTCCAGGATTGACCATTTTGACCAAAGTTGATTTTTTTTCAGAGATTGACTTATTGGGTCAATAATTAGTCATTAGGTCAAAAATTGACTTTTTTGACCAAAATTGAATTTTTATTGAAAAGTTAACCGATTGGTCGACGGGGTGGTCATTGGGTCGGAAATTGACCATTTTGACCGAAGTTGACTTTTTGGTGAAAGTTGACTGTTTGGCGATGAGTTGGTAATTTGGTTAAGAATTGACCATTTTGACCAAAGATGACGTTTTAGTCAAAAATTGACTTATTGGGTCAATGGGTAAAAAATTGTCCATTTTGACCAAAGTTGAATTTTTGGTTAAAGTTGACTTATTAGGTCAATGGGTGGTCATTAGGTCAAAAATTGACTATTTTGACCAAAATTTGCTTTTTGGTCAAAAGTTGACTTATTGGGACAATGAGTTTGTCATTTGGTCAAGGATTAACCATTTTGACCAAAGTTGACATTTTGGTCTGAGATTGACTTATTGGGTCAATAATTGGTCATTAATTCAAAAATTGACAATTTTGACCAAAATTGAATTTTTTGTCAAAAGCTAACCTATTAGTCCTATATGTTGGTCATTGGGTAAATGATTGATCATTTTGACCAAAGTTAACTTTTTGGTCAAAAGTTGTCATATTGGTTCAATGGGTTGGTCATTGGGTCAAGTATTGACCATTTCGACCAAAGTTGAATTTTAGGTCAGAGATTGTCTTACTGGGTCAATATTTGGTCGTTAGTCAAAAATTGACTATTTTGACAAAAATTGACTTTTTGGTCAAAAGTTAACCTATTGGGTCAATGAGTGGCCATTAGTTCAAAAATTAACTATTTGACCAAAATTGACTTTTTGGTCAAAAGTTGACATATTGAGTCAATGGGTTTTTCATTGGGTTAAGGATTGACCATTTTGACCAAAGTTGACTTTTTGGTCAGAGATTGACTTATTTGGTCAATAATTGTTCATTAGGTGAAAAATTGGCTATTTTGACCAAAATTTAATTTTGGGTCAAAAGTTAACCCCTTGGTCAACGTGGGGGGGTCATTTTGTCAGAAATTGACCATTTTGACCAAAGATGGTTTTTTTGTCAAAGGTTGACCTTTTTTGACCAAAATTGAATTTTTGGTCAAAAGTTATCACATTGGGTCAATGGGGTGGTCATTAGGTCATAAATTGACCATTTTGACTAAAGTTGACTTTTTGGTCAAAAATTGACATATTTGGGTTAATGGGTTTGTCATTGGGTTAAGGATTAACCATTTTGACCAAAGTTGACTTTTTGGTCAGAGATGGACTTATTGGGTCAATAATTGGCATTAGGTTAAAAATTGACTATTTTGATCAAAATTGAATTTTTGGTCAAAAGTTAACCCATTGGGTCAACGGGGTGATCATTGGGTCAGAAATCGACCATTTTGAGCAAAGTTTACTTTTTGGTCAAAAGTTAACCTCTTTGGTTAATGAGTTGGTAATTTGGTAAAGAATTGATCATTTTGACCAAAGATGACTTTTTGCGCAAAATTTAACCTATTGGGTCAATGGGTTGGTCATTGGGTAAAAAATTGACCATTTAGACCAAAGTTGACTTTTTGGTCAAAAGTTGACCTATTGGGTCAATGGGCTTGTCATTGGGTCAAAATTTGACCATTTTGACCAAAGTTCACTTTTTGTCGGAGATTGACTTCTAGGGTAAATAATTGGTCATTAAATCAAAAATTGACTATTTTGACCAAAATTTACTTCTTAGTCAAAAGTTGACCTATTAACCCAATGGGTTAACTTTAAACCAAAAATTCAGTTTTGGTCAAAATAGTCAAGTTTTAATCTAATGCCAATTATTGACCCAATAAGTCCATCTCTGACCAAAAAGTCAACTTTGGTCAAAATGGTCCCTTGTCATTAACCAAATATGTCAACTTTTGACCAAAAAGTCAATTTTGGTTAAAATAGTCAATTATTGACTTAATGACCACCCATTGACCCAAAAGGTCAACTTTTCACCAATTAGTCACCTTTGGTCAAAATGGTCGATTCTTGATCCAATTACCAACTCATTGACCCAATATGTCAACTTTTGACAAAAAAGTCAACTTTGGTCAAAATGGTCAAATTTTGACCCAATGACGACCTGTTGACCTGATAGAGTCGACTTTTGACTAAAAAGTTATCTTTGGTCAAAATGGCGATTCTTGACCGAATTAGCTGACTCATTGATCAAATAGTTCGACTTTTGACCAAAAGTCGACTTTAGTCGAAATGGTCGATTTTGACCCGATGACCGCCTCGTTGATCTGATGAGGATAACTTTTGAAAAAATTTAATTTTGGTCAAAAGGTTAACTTTGACCAAAAAGTCATCTTTGTTCAAAATGGTCGATTTACTGAACTAATGTCCACTCCCCGATTCACCCGAGGGTTAACTATTTGGGTCGATAATTGGTCATTAATTCGAAAATTCACGATTTTGACGAAATTGACTTTTGTGGTCGAAAGTTGACCTATCGAGTTAATGGGTCGGTCATTGGGTCGATGATTGATCATTTTGACCAAAGTTTGACTATCATGTCGACTTTGGTCAAAATGGTCGATCTTTGATCTGATAGATAAGCCCATTGATCGATAAAGTCGACTTTTGACAAAAATAAGTTTTTGTCGAAATAGTCGATTTTGACTGATGATCACCCATTGACCCAATAGGTCGACTTTTGTCAAAAAGTCAACTTTAGTCGAAATGCTCGATTTTGACCCGATGACTGACTCATTGACCACATGGAGTCGACTTCTGACTAAAAGTCATCTTTGGTTAAAATGGTCGAGTCTTAACCCGATTACTGACACATTGACGGAAATAGGTCGACTTTTGACCAAAATGTCGACATTGGTCGAAATGGTCGATTTCGACGAATAACCGCCTCGTTGACCCAATAGGTTAACTTTTGACCAAAAATTCAATTTTGGTCGAAAATAGAATTGACTTTTGACCAAAAATTTATCTTTGGTCAAAATGGTTAATTTCGACTCGATGACCACCCCGTTCACCCACTGGGTTAACTTTCGGCAAAAAATTTGATTTTGGTCGAAATAATTAACTTTTAACCTAATGACATATTATTGACCTGATAAGTTAATCTCGACCGAAAAGATGACTTTGGTGCAAATGTCACGATGATAAACCCATTGATCAGAATAGTTCGACTTTTAACCGAAAAGTTAATTTTGGTTAAATAGTCAATTTTTGACTTAATGACTGCCCATTGACCCAATAGGTCAACTTTTGACCAAAAAGTCAATTTTGGTAAAAATAGTCAATGTTTTACCTAATGAACAATTATTGACCGAGTAAGCCAATCTCTGACCGAAAAGTCAACTTTGGTCGAAATAGTCGATCCTTGACTCGATGACCGACCCATTGACCTCGATAGGTCAACTTTTGACCAAAAAGTCAACTTTGGTCAAAATGATCGATCCTTGACTCAGTTGATCATTATGATCATTGGGTCGAAGAGCACATCTTTTCACTCCAAGAGACACATTTACTCATTCAGAATGTTTCTAGATTCGTTTAATTGGCTATTTTAAGCAAAATTGATAGTTTGGTCGAAAGTTGACTTATTGGGTCAATGGGTTGGTCATTGGGTCGAGGATTAACCATTTTGGGCAAAGATAACGTTTTAGTCGAAAGTTGACAAATTGGATCGACGGGTTGGTCATTGGATTAAGGATTGACCATTTTCACCAAAGTTGACATTTAGAGTCATCTGTGTCGAGAAATTGACCATTTTGACCAAATTTGACTTTTTGGTCAAAAGTTGACCTTTTGGGTCAATGAGGTGCTCATTAGGTCAAAAATTGACAATTTTGACCAAAATTATTTTTTTTGTCAAAAGTTGTCCTTTTGGGTCAATGAGTTGGTCATTAGGTCAAGGATTGACCTATTTGACCAAAGTTGACTTTTTGGTCAAAAGTTGACCTATTAGGTCAATAACTGGTAAATAAGTCAAAAATTTACTATTTTGACCAAAATTGGCTTTTTTGTCAAAAGTCGATCTATTGAGTCACTGGGTTGGTCATTGGGTCAAAGATTTACAATTTTGACCAAAGTTATCTTTTTGTTCGAAACTTGACTATTAGATTGATGGTTTTGTCATTAAGTCGAGATTGACCATTATGACGAAAGTTGACTTTTTGGTCGGGGATTGACTTATTAGATCGATAATTGGTCATTAGGTCGAAATTGTTATTTTAACTCAAATTGACTTTTTGCTCGAAAAGTTGACTTATTGGGTCGATGCGTTCGTCATTTGGGTCGAGAATTGACCATTTTGGCTAAAGTTGACTTTTTAGTCGAAAGTTGACCTATTGGGTCGACGGGTTGGTCATTAGAGTCGAAATCGATCATTTTGATCAAAGTTAACTTTTGGTCGAAAGTTAACTTATTTGGTCGATGTGGGGTCATTAGGTCGAAATTTTACTTATTTTGACCAAAATTGACTTTTTGGTGAAAAGATGACCTATTAGGTCGATGTGTTAGTTATTGGGTCGAGGTTTGACCATTTTGACGAAAGTTAACTTTTTGGTCGAAGTTGACTGTTGGGACGATGGGTTGGTCATTGGGTCGAAGTTCACCATTTTGACCAAAGTTGATCTTTTGGTCGAAAAGATGACTTATTGGGTCATAGGGTTTGTCATTGTGTCGAAAATTAACCATTTTAACCAAAGTTGACTTTTTTGTCGAGAGATTGGCTTATCTAGGTCGATTATTTGTCATTAAGTCGAAAATTGATTATTTTGACCGAAATTGACTTTCGAGTCGAAAGTTGACTTATTGGGTCGATGGGTTGGTCATTGGGTCGAGGATTGACCATTTTGACGAAGTTTACCTTTTGGTTAGAGATTGACTTATTGGATTCGATAATTGGTTATTTTGACCGAAATTAATTTTTTTGTCGAAAGTTGACTCCGATGGATCAACGTGGTGGTCATTGGTTCGAAATTGACCATTTTGACCAAAGTTGACTTTTTGGTCGAAAATTAACATTTTAGTCGATGAGTTGGTAATTCGATCGAAATTGACCATTTTGATCGAAGATTACTTTTTGGTGAAAGTTGATCTATTGGATTGATGAGTTCGTCATTGGGTCGAAAAATTGACGAAAGTTGACTTTTTGGTCGAAAAGTTGGCTTATAGGATCGATGGGTGGTCTTTAGGTCGAAATTGATTTATTTTGACAAAAGTTGACTTTTTGGTCGAAAGTTGATTTATTGGGTCGATGGGTTTGTGATTGAATCGAAGATTGATCATTTTGACCGAAGTTGACTTTTTCGTCGATGATTAACTTATTGGGTCGATAATTGGTCATTAAGTCGAAAATTGACTATTTTGACTTAAATTGAATTTTTGGTCGAAAGTTATCGATTAGTCGATGCGGGTGGTCATTAGATTCAGAAATTGACTATTTTGACAAAACTGTTATTTTGTTAAAACTTGACTATTTGGTCGATGGTTTTGTCATTAGGTCGAGGATTGATCATTTTGACCAAACTTGACTTTTTGGTCAAAAAATTGACCTATTGGGTCAATGAGTTGGTCATTGGGTCAAAAATTGACCATTTTATCCAAAGTTGACTTTTAAGTCAAAAGTTGAGGTCATTGGGTCAGAAATTACCATTTTGACCAAAGTTGACTTTTTAGTCGAAAAGTTGACTTTATTGAGTCGATGAGTTGGTAATTGGGTTAAGAATTGACAATTTTGACCAAAGATGACTTTTTAGTCATAAATTGACCTATTGGGTTAATGGGTTGGTCATCGGGTCAAAAATTGACCATTATGACTAAAGTTGACTTTTTGGTCGAAAGTTGACTATTAGATTGATGAGTGGTCTTTAGATTAATGCTGTTATTTTGACCAAAATTGACTTTTATTTAAAAGTTGACCTATTAGATTGATGAGTTTGTCATTGGGTCGAGGATTGACCATTTTGACCAAAGTTGACTTTTTGGTCGCGGATTGACTTATTGGGTCGATAATTGGTCATTACGTTAAAAATTAGCTATTTTGACAAAAATTGAATTTTCAGTCGAAAGTTAACTGATTAGATTGATTGGGTGGTCATCGGGTCAGAGATTGACCATTTTGACCAAAGTTGACTTTTTGGTAATTGGGTTAAGAATTGACCATTTTGACCAAAAATGACTTTTTGGTCAAAAGTTGACCTATTGGGTCAAAGGGTTGGTCATTTGGTAGAAAAATGATAATTTTGACCAAAGTTGACTTTTTGGTCAAAAGTTGCCCTATTAGGTCAATGGGTGGTCATTAGGTCAAAAGTTGACTGATTAGATTGATGGGTTTGTCATTGGTTCAAGGATTGATCATTTTGACAAAAGTTGACTTTTTGGTCAAAGATTGACTTATTGGGTTAATAATTGGTCATTAATTCAAAAATTTACTATTTTGACCAAAATTGAGTTTTTGGTCAAAAGTTGACCTATTAGGTCGTTGGGTTGGTTATTGGGTTAAGGATTGATCATTTAGACCAAAGTTGACATTTTGGTCAAAAGTTGACCTATTGGGTTAATGGGTTGGTCATTGAGTCAAGTATTGACCATTTTGACTAAAGTTGATTTTTTGGTCATAGATTGGCTTACTGGGTCAATAATTGGTCATTAGGTCGAAAATTATCTATTTTCACCAAAATTGACTTTTTGGTCGAATGTAAACTGTTAGATTGATGAGTGGTCTTTAATTCGAAAATTGCTTATTTGACCAAAATTGACGTTTTGGTCAAGAGTTGACTATTAGGTCGATGTGTTTGTCATTTAGTCGAAGATTGACCATTTTGATCGAAGTTGACTTTTTGGTCAGAGATTGACTTATTGGGTCAACAATTTTTCATAAGGTGAAAAATTTACTATTTTGACCAAAATAGAATTTTTGGTTAAAAGTTAACCCATTAGGTTGACGTTGGAAGTCATTGTGTACGAAATTAACCATTTTGACCAAAGATGACTTTTTGGTCAAAAGTTGACATATTTTAACCAAAATTGAATTTTTGGTCAAAAGTTATACCATTGGGTCAACGGGGTGGTCATTGGGTCAGAAATTGACCATTTTGACTAAAGTTGACTTTTTGGTCAAAAGTTGACATATTTGGTCAATGAGTAGGTAATTGGGTCAATATATGACCATTTTGACCAAAGTTACTTTTTTGGTCAGAAGTTGACTTATAGGGTTAATGGGTTGGTCATTGGATCAAAAATTGGCCAATTTGACCAAAACTGACTTTTTGGACAAAGTTGCTATTGGATCGATGGGTGATCATTAAGTCACTAATCAACATTTTTACCAAAATTGACTTTTGGTTCAAAAGTTGACCTATTGGGTTAACGGGTTTGTCATTTGGTTAAGGATTGACCATTTTGAACAAAGTTGACTTTTTGGTCAGAGATTGACTTATTGGGTCGATAATTGGTCATTAGGTCAAAAAATTGTCTATTTCAACCAAAATTGAATTTTTGGTCAAAATTTAACTCATTGGGTTAACGGGGTGATCATTGGGTCAGAAATTGACCATTTTGATGAAAATTGACTTTTGGACAAAAGTTGGCGTATTTGGTCACTGAGTTGGTAATTTGGTCAAGATTGACCATTTTGACCAAAGATGACTTTTTGGTCAAAAGTTAACCTATTGGATCAATGAGTTGGTCGTTGGCTAAAAAATTGACCCTTTTGACCAAAGTTTACTTTTTGGTCAAAAGTTGAATTATTGGGTCAATGGGTTTATCATTGGGTCAAAAATTGACCATTTTGACCAAAGTTGACTTTTTGGTCAGAGATTGACTTATTTGGTAAATAATTGGTCATTAATTCAAAAATTGACAATTTTGACCAAAGTTGACTTTTTTGTCAGAGATTGACTTATTTGGTAAATAATTGGTCATTAATTCAAAAATTTACTATTTTGACCAAAATTAAATTTTTTGTCGAAGTTAACTTTATTATGCTTAGATGGGTTGGTGATTAGGTCGAAGATTGATCATTATGACCAAAGTTGACTTTTTGGTCGAAAGATGACATATTGGGACAATGGGTCAGTCATTGGATCGAGATTGACCATTTTGACGAAGTATACTTTTTGTCGAGAGATTGACTTATTGGAGTCGATAGCTTGGTCATTAGGTAAAAAATTGACTATTTTGACTAAAATTGACTTTTTGGTCGAAAGTTAACCTATTGAGTCGATGGGGTGGTCATTAAGTCGAGAATTGACCATTTTGACCAAAATGGTAAATTTTTGAGTCGATGAGTTGACGTTTATTTTGACCAAAATTGAATTTTTGGTCGAAGGTTAACCCATTGAGTCAATAGGAGTGGCTTTAGGTCGAAATTGACCATTTTGACAAAGTTGACTTTTTGTCGAAAGATTGACCTATTTGGTCGATGAGTTGGTAATTGTGTCGAGAATTCACCATTTTGACAAAGATGACTTTTTGGTTAAAAGTTTATATATTAGGTTGATGGGTTGGTCATTGGGTCGAAAATTGACCATTTTGACGAAGTTAACTTTTTGGTCGAAATTTGACTTATTAGGTGAAAGAGTGGTCTTTAGGTCGAAAATTGGCTATTTTGACCAAAATTGACTTTTTGGACGAAAAGTTGACTTATTGTGTCGATGGGTTTGTCGATTGGTCGAGGATTGATCATTTTGACGAAAGTTGACTTTTTGGTCGAAGAATAACTTATTGGAGTCACTAATTGTTCATTAGGTCGAAAATTGATTATTTTGACCAAAGTTGAATTTTTTGTCAAAAGTTAACTTGATTGAGTCGATAAGTTGGTCATTGGGTCGAAATTGACCATTTTGATCAAAGTTGATTATTTGGTCGAAATTTGACTATTTTAGGCAAATGAGTTGGTAATTAGGTTAAGAATTGAACATTTTGACCAAAGATGACTTTTTGGTCGAAAATTGGTCTATTAGGTCAGAAAATTGACCATTTTGACCAAAGTTGTCTATTTGGTCAAAAGTTGACTTTATTAGATCGATAGGTGGTCATTAGGTAAAAATTGATTATTTTGATAAAAATTAAGTTTTTGGTCGACAGTTGACTTATTTGACGATGACTTGGTAATTGGGTTAAGAATTGACCATTTCGACAAAGGATGACTTTTTAGTCAAAAATTGACCTATTGGGTCAATGGGTCATCATTGGGTCAAAAATTAACCATTTTGACCACGGTTGACTTTTTGGTCAAAAGTTGACCTATTGGGTCAATCGGTGGTCATTAAGTTAAAATTAACTATTTTGAACAAAATTGACTTTTTGGTCAAAAGTTGACCTATTGGGTGAATGGGTTGGTCATTCGGTCAAGGATTGATCATTTTGACCAAATTTAACTTTTTGGTCAGAAATTGGCTTACTAGGTCAATAGTTGGTCATTAGGTCAAAAAATGACAATTTTGACCAAAATTTACTTTTTGGTCAAAAGTTAGCCTATAGGGTCAATGGGTGGTCATTAAGTCAAAAATTAACTATTTAAGTAAAATTGACTTTTTGGTAAAAAGTTGACCTATTGGGTCAAAGGGTTTGTCATTAGGTCAATGATTGATCATTTTGACCAAAGTTGACTTTTTTGTCAGAGATTGACTTATTGGGTCAATAATTGGTCATTAGGTAAAAAATTGACTATTTTGACCAAATTGAATTTTTGGTCAAAAGTTAACCCATTGGATCAACGGGGGGTCATTGGGTCAGAAATTGACCATTTTGACCAAAGTTAACTTTTTAGTCACAATTTGACCTATTTGGCCAATGAGTTAGTAATTAGGTTAAGAATTGACCATATTGACCAAAGATGACTTTTTAGTCAAAAATTGACCATTAGGTCAATGCGTTGGTCATTGGGTCAAAAATTGACCATTTTGACCAAAGTTGACTTTTTGGTCAAAAGTTGACATATTAGGTCAATGGGTGGTCATTAGGTCAAAAATTGACTATCTTGACCAAAATTTACTTTTTGGTCCAAAGTTGACCTATTGGGTAAATGGGTTTGTGACCCGATTTTTGTATTTCCAAATACAAGAATTTGTTACCACTGCTAGAAAATTTAATTTCTGGCATAGGTGCAAAACACTTGACCCGGAATAACTTGCTATATAGATGTGTACCAAATTTTAATTTACGGCAATAGCATTAAATAAAACTTGATTGCTCTTGAATGCTTAGAGCCGTTAGTGATTAATAATTTTTAAATATATGTTTACATAGCAAAATATAATTTTAAAGGAAAATATTTTATATACTTTTTGGGTACTACGCAAGTATACGTATCGTTTCAAGTAATAAAGGGCTTTGAAACAAAGACCCCAGTATCGATCCCACGGGGAAAAAGGGAAATAAATTTTTAAATATTGTATTTCAAAATCTTTTTGTATTTTAATCAAACTATAAATTACTTTTAATGCAGATAAAGAAAACAATAATAAGAAAATGATTTTGTGAAAACAATATAAAACAAACAACTTTCTTCCTTTCAATTAATCCAAGATTTTTAAGATAATTTAATATTCGTTGGAGAATCTAATTTATGGTATTGTGCCAAATAGAAGCATTCCTATTTTGGTTCCCTTTGATCCAGGTGCAAAGAACATTGGCTAATCTACAGATCAGGTCCGGATATATTGTTAGTAGAATGGGTTAATCTTGGCTCACACTACTAGATGTCCAAGGGTGGCTATGGTCGGCCCTACTAGTGACCCTTTCCTTATCTATAAATCAAATTATAAGAATTTAGTGTGTCACTCTAAAAACTTATCAATTCTACGCTCTTTAAATCTTATCTTCCTATTTATTTGCACTTCACCTTGAATAGCCCGCGCATGGCCTTCGACTACCCAAGGATTCATGTGACATCTACGAGTTAAGAGTTCTTCTCCTTCTAGGTCTCAAAACTCTTCAACAGGTTTTAACAATTTAAATGGCCAATTTAAAAAGTAAAGTAAGATCAGGTATTAATATTATCACAATGTTTTTTTAAAATATTTTGATTTTCAATTCTCCATCGAATTTTATATTATCTTATTTATCTTTTCATAATTGAAGGAAGAAAGTAAACTAACTACTGGGAACACATTGAATATAAACGACAAAACATAATAAATAAACTTTGAATCAAAAATAAAATACTTATCTCGAAATATTCCTTCTACGGATCTTCGATTCCTACGACTCCACGGTGTAATGAACTCCGAGATGCAACAATTTGAAAATAAACTCACTAAACTAAATAAAAGTGGCCCTAAATTTCTCACTCTATTTCTCTCTCTAAGGATGAGAGATCCTAAAGTGGCTAAGAGATAGGGGATACAATGGGGGCCCCTTTTTCTGAAGGAGTGGACTCCTATTTATAGGCTTCAAGGGTTGCCTTGAGGCACCTCTTCAACACATGTCCAAATTCGATGAATCTTCTAGAAGGTACGTCTCGCGCTGGCGCCGGAATGCAGTGCTCAGGCGTCGGAGCTCAGTGCTGGCGCCGGACACCGCGTCCGGTTCTTCGCACCTCTTCACTTTGGCTCGCACCTCTTCGCGATTAAAACCATTTTGGAGCGTCCAAATGCAATGTATCACATGTCCTATTATTAAGGAACAAGCTGCAGTCTTATAGAATGTCCAATAGCTGCTCACTCAGTCAAAATAACGCGTCCAAAAGTCGTCAAAAACTTGACAGTTTCTGTATCGAGTCTGGGGCATAGGCGCCAACTTCTGGCGCCTAGGCGCCAGCCATAATTTTTGATAATTCTTGTATATTGCTCCATTTTTGCTCCTTTTTGCTCCTTTTTCACCCTTTTTCCTTTTTTGGACCTTTTTACATCACCTACATCCAAAAACACAAAAATACCTTTCATTAAAGCATAATATCCTTAGAAATTGATAAAAATCATGGCATAAAAATAGGTATTTTTTTCCTGGATCAAAATCGCCCAAACTTAAATGTTACTTGTCCTCAAGTAACCCTTTTTACTATATAAAATGTATAACCTTTGGAAGAAAAGATAAATATTTAAGATTCCTTATAATTTTTTATTTTATAAAGTCTTTAGTAAATTATTAACCTAATTTCACTAACTAGGTTTAATTTTAAGAATTTAAAGAATATTCAACTACCAAATCATAAGATTTCAAATTTTTCATCCATTTTGAAAATAATAGAATTTTATTATATTAAGATCTCATAGATTATTTAGAAGAAAAAGATCTTCTTGAAAAACCTTTCCTAAATAAAGATTCATGCATAAAAATTAAGTAAAATATGTAATTAGTTTTTCTTCTATAAGATAATTCAAGTCAAGCCAATTTTTGATTAGGCATTTCCTCAAGCTTCTCCTCTTTTTTTTTCATATAGAGAGGATTACTATATCTGGATAGTCTGTTATTGATTTTGAACTTCACTATCCTTAACTTATATTTTCAAAACTTATACATTTCCACTTAATTATTATAACATGAAGAAAAATTCAAAAAAAATTTCAATCTTTTGTTTTTCAAGTGATAATTTTTTAGTACTTAATACTTCTAAAATTCCATTATTTCTACCACGAATAGAAAAATTCCTTAATCTTATTCTTCTTTATGTTAAATAATTCTATTGTTAAAAGCAATCAAAGTTATTAAAATTTTGGTTAAGTTCACTAAATTGTTTATAATTTCAAAAATAAAAGTGATCTTAAATAGATTCTTCATTCCTTAAGTTATGTTAAGAAGTTTTTATTTTAAGAAAATATTAGCTCTTTAAGGACAAATACAATTTAAATTTGAATGTATTTTCCCTTCCCCCAAACTTAAGTTTTGGTATACTATGAAAATTTGAAAGTATGAGGGAAAGAAAATCATAATTTTAAAAAGGAAATTTTTATAAGTATGTAAAAACGATCTTAAAAAGAAAAATTTACTTCTACTCATGCTTTTATGAATAATAAAGATAAAATTGAAGCAGGTATAAAACGTAAGCAGGCTAATTTTTATGATTATACTAAATTTAAAACAAAATAAACGCAGAGCAAAATTACTAATTACTAAACAGTAGACTGAAACAAGCATATCATAAATTAACTCTAATCTAAGTCTCAAACACAATATAGTAAGAATATTCTAACAACAGAATCTTAACACTAATCAATCCACACATGTACATAAACAAATCAACATACATCAAACATCAAACTAAACAAACAAACCAAACAAAACAAACTAACAACAAATTAACACAACATAGAGATCTATCAACTACTAGTCACTGGCTGTAGCCTCATCATCATCATCGTCACCAAAGGAAAACATAACATCCTTAGGATCAACAAATGGTGTGAAACTAGGAAAAGTAGGGAAACTAACATCATGCTCACCCTTCGGAAATCTGACAAGGGCTTCATCATACTCGACATCATAGCTACTCTTCCTGCGGGTATAGTCGGATAAATGATCAAGTTTCCTATCAATAGTATCAACCTGCGGTGAGTTTGAAATAACTCCTGCTTGCTGCTCTATCAAGCCGATCATGCATTGACTCGCGAAACTCGATGGTGGCTCGGCGAGAAGAAGAAGGTCGGGAAGTAGAAGGTCTACACGGAGTGGGTGCGAAGAAGAAGGAGCGGTCGATTTCTTCCCTCGAAGACGATCATATATGCTAATGCTCTCTCGACCGATCGGCTTAGTAGTCTTGACCTTTCCTCCGAAATATCAGCGGTGACTCCATTGCTAATACATAATGAATAAATCGAGAGATGGGAATCCCGGTCAACGAAGTCTTTGGATCTCGCGGTAGAATCCACAGAATCATAAATAATACTTCTGGCATCAATAGGCTTCCTTTCCTGAATGCAGTAGTTTAAGATCACTCGATCTCTAGTCACTTCACTCAGGTGGTTGGAAGGTAACAATCTTGCAGAAATAAAATAGTGCCATGCTTTAGAAATACCATTTAACTTGGAGGATTTGAAGTTTACCCTTTTTCCGTTCCTAATCTTCCAAGATCCAGTACCATCAGTCAAATAAGCAATGATCATATCCAAATCTCCCTCAGATGGAGATAATCCAGAATAATGGCACTCTATAGTCGCGTAGCGGGCCATAAAATACATTGATTCTTTCAGGAGTAAATCCTACTCCGACACCTCTGACAAAAACTTCATAATCTTCGGCATCCAGAAAATTCGCATAAAATTCTCGAACTATAGGGATAACAGCAACGGCAGTGAAATAATAGAATCGTTGCCAGTTGTGCGCAACGATAGTGTTTTCAATCATCTCCCTCGGATGATAGAAACTTCGTTCTGAAATGAACTTCCTACGTCACAAATTCGTGGAATCGAAAATGCGCAGCTGCAGTAGAAAATTTGCTGCTATCGAAGTTGTCTCATGCCTTCCCGCGTTTAGATTTCGGAGCCATCTAAACTTGAAAGAAAACAAGAACAAATTTAGGAATAAAAAATTTAAACTCTTTTTAAGTTTAGAAAACTTAAAATAAGTTTAAAATTCCAAAGAAATCACTAAAAATCAAAACTTTTTTCAAAATTTCGGTTCTTAGAAAAACCTAGGGAAATCAATGGTGAAAATAAAAAATAAATGGTTTAAAGTGTATATCTGATCTTGAGACAAAGAATTCAAGTGGTTTCGCGCCCAAATCCTTGATGTTTTGACCTCAAAATGGATTCTAAAAGCTGATTTACGTGAAAAATGGAGGAAGAAGAAGGCTTAGGAGTCGATAATGGCTTTTGGGGGTATTTATGGAATTTTTTGGGTACAGGCCGAACTGGCGCTTAGGCGCCGAATTCTGGCGCCTAGGCGCCAGACTCGCCTTTCACGAAAAATTATTTTTAAATTTAATTTTCCACCAAAATTCATAAATTCAACTTCGATTACTCACATTAGAGTAGGGCTTCAGTTTCTAACTTCCTAAACATTTTCCAAAAATTTTAAAAATTAAATATTAAATTCACCAATCAAACATAAAGTTTAAATCAAACATCACTAAATTTCATTTATAATCTTCAATATTGGCTCAATATATTCCAGATAAGTATCATACTTGATTCAAGTTCCTAATACACAATCAAACATAACAATTTCTAAGCAAAAACAACACACATTGAACATGAAAGCAAATACACAAATACGATCGATTCACTTACATCGATACAACGACTCAACAAACCGGATAATAACGATCTCATTACCGGAATATTCTAATCTTCACAAGGGAAATTGTGTATTCCGCTTGGAAAGAACACTAACGCTCTCGGGAAATCGGTAGCCATCTTTTCGTCAATCCACTTGTTCTTCGCATACATTTGACTTGAGCATCTTGATAAGCACGCAAAATGATTAAATTGAAGTTTCATCTGCCATTCTAGATGTTCAATCTAATGAAACATCTCATGAAGGTGATCTCCGATGCTTTTAAACTCCGCTTGAAACTTATCCGAGCGACTAGAAATTTTCTCTAAACTTACAGCGATGAAACCATTGAAGTAGGGTTGAGGATCTTTTGAGACCTTGTCCCTAGCCTCTTCTAAAATTTCTCCTTCATTTCTCAGAATTTCTCTCTCTCAAAAATGAAGTGTAATGGACGTAACTTTGATTGCTTGATGGTTAGGGATGAAGATGGGTTGATTTAAAGGTGAAAATTGTGTGAAAATTGAAAATTTTCGATTTTTGCATAACTCAGTAACCGTGGTGCTTAGGCGCCAAATCTGGCGCCTAGGCGCCAGACCTATTGATACATAGTTTAACTCGGGCGCTTAGGCGCCGAATCTTGGCGCCTAGGCGCCGGAACTATGTTTAACTCCGTTTCACCTGATCGTCAAATTTCAAAGTTTCTTTCTCCAAGATAGGTAAATTATCTTGGTAAGAGTAATGCAGACTCAATAACACAAATTATAAGCAATCATAATGAAGGTTAACATGATCTCCTTTTTACTCATATTTAGGATAGAGTGATCTAATTTCTAAATCTTACATACTTCAAAATAATCTTCAGCTTAAAGCAACAAAGACTTATAAGCATCAAATTTTTCTAAAGTAATATAAAATTAGTCAAGATCGAGGCATAACCTTACATTAAAAACATAAAAACACTCAAAAACAAAAGATAATTATGGGTTGCCTCCTACAAAGCGCTTGGTTTAACGTCGTCGGCTCGACTTAAGTAAATCTTTAATCGGGTTGACTCGATTCATAAGCCTCTTTATAAATCATTTTAATATCTCCCAGAATAAGGCTTCGATCTTAATCCATTTACTTTAAAAATTTTTCCTGTTTTGGGGTCTTTAATATCCACAGCTCCATAATGGTGTACTTTCTCAATTATATAGGGTCCTATACATTTAGATCTTAATTTTCCAGGAAAAAGTTTTAAACGAGAATTAAACAGTAATACTTCTTGTCCAGGCTAAAAAATTTTTTCACGAAATTTTCTTATCATGTAACATCTTCATTTTCTCTTTATAAATCCTTGCATTTTCATATGATTCATTTCTTATCTCTTCCATCTCATTCAATTGCAATAATCACTTTTCTCTTGCTTCATTCAAATTAAAATTAAACTCCTTTATCGCCCAATAAGCTTTATGTTCAAGTTCAACAGGTAAGTGACAATGTTTACCATAAATTAACCGGTAAGGTGACATTCCGATTGGTGTCTTATAAGGTGTTACTATAAGCCCATAATGCGGAATCAAGTCTATCAACCCAATCGGTTCTTTTAGGATTAACAGTCTTCTCTAAAATTCTTTTAATTTCTCTGTTTGATACTTCGGCCATTCCACTTGTTTGTGGGTGATAAGCGATTACAATTCTATGTTTGATTCCAAATTTTTGTAGTAATGATTGAATTCTTACATTCCTGAAATGACTTCCACCATCAGTGATAATTACCTTAGGCATTCCAAATCATGAAAATATCATTTTCTTTAAGAATTTAGAAACACTTTTGGAATCACAGTTCGGTAAAGCAACAACTTCAATCCACTTTGAAACATAATCAACTGCTAATAAAATATAAGTTTTTCCAAATGATGGAACAAATGGTCCCATAAAGTCTAAACCCCATATATCAAAAATTTCAACTTCAAATATATAGTTTAAAGGCATTTCATTCTTCATAGATATATTTCCCATCCTTTGACATCGATCACATGTTTTCACATAATGTCTCACACCTTTAAATAAGGTAGGCCAATAAAATCCAGAATTTAAAATTTTAAGTGCATTTTTATCTATGCAAAAGTGTCCTCCAAAATCGGAATCATGACATTTTTGAATAATAGTAAAATTTTCCCCATAAGATACACATCTTCGAATTATAGAATCTCTTCCAATTTTAAATAAATGAGGAACTTCCCAAATATAAGATTTAGCATCATATTTAAATTTCTTAATAAATTTGTTATCCAATTCATAAGGTAAAATATTGATAACTAATTAGTTAACAATATCAGCATACCAAGGTGTTTTGCATCCTTGAATAACATATAATGATTCATCAGAAAATTTCTCATTTATATTTTCTTCTGAAATAATATCATTTTTAATTCTTGACAAATGATCAGCAATTTGGTTTTCAGTTCCTTTTTTATCTACTATTTGAAAATCAAATTCTTGTAGAAGTAAAACCCATCTTATCAGTCTAGGTTTAGAATCCTTCTTAGATATTAGATGTTTAATTGCAGAATGATC
>CM040436.1:54377906-54435864 GCA_022702705.1 Papilionanthe hookeriana x Papilionanthe teres
ACCTAAATGTCAACTTTGGTGAAAACGGTCAATCCTTATTCCAATGACCAACCCATTGACCCAATAGGTCAACTTTTGTCCAAAAAGTTAATTTTGCTCAAAATTGTCAATTTTGCTAAAAATTGTCAATTTTACTAAAAATTGTCAATGTTTGACCTAATGAACACCTCATTGACCTAAATAGGTCAACTTTTGACCAAAAAGACAACTTTGGTCAAAATGGTCAATCCTTGACCCAACGACCAACCCATTGACCCAATATGTCAACTTTTGACCAAAAAGTCAATTTTGGTCAAAATAGTCAATTTTTGACCTAAAGCCAATCTTTGACCAAAAAGTCAACTTTGGTCAAAATGGTCAATCCCTGACCCAATGACTAACCCATTGACCCAATAGGTCAACTTTTGATCAAAAAGTCAACTTCGGTCAAAATGATCAATCCTTGACCCCCAATAGGTCAATTTTTGATCAAAAAGTCAACTTTTGCCAAAAATGATCAATCCTTGACCCAATGACTAACCAATTGGCCTTATAGGTCAACGTTTAACCAAAAAGTCAATTTTCATCAAAATAGTCAATTTTTTAATTAATGACCAATTATTGACCCAATAAGTCAATCTCTGACCAAAAAGTCAATTTTGGTCAAAATAGTCAAGTTTTGACCTAATGACCACCCATTGACCCAAGAGGTTAACTTTTGACCAAAAACTAAACTTAAGTCAAAATGGTCAATTTTTGACCCAATGACCTACCCATTGACCCAATAGGCCAAATTTTGACCAAAAACATAATTTTGGTCTAAATTGTCAATTTTTGACCTAATCACAACCCCTATTAACCGAATATGTCAACCTTTGACCAAAAAGTCAATTTTGACTAAAATGGTGAATTTCTGACCCAGTGACCACCCCAATAACCCAATTTGTTACTTTTGACCAAAAAGTCAACTTTGGTCAAAATGGTCAATCCTTGACCCAATGATCACCTATAGACCCAATAGGTCAACTTTTGACCAAAATAGTCAATTTTTGACATAATGACCAATTATTGACCCAATATGTCAATCTCTGACCAAAACGTCAACGTTGGCCAAAATGGTCAATCATTGACCCAATGACCAACCCATTGACCCAATAGGTCAACTATTGACCAAAAAGTGAACTTTAGTTAAAATAGTCAATCCTTGACACAATGACAAACCCATTGACACAATGGACAATTGTTGACTAAAAAGTTAATTTTGGTCAATATAGTCAATTTTTTACCTAATGACCACCCTATTGAGCCAATATGTCAACTTTTGAGCAAAAAGTCAACTTTGGTTAAAATGGTCAATTTTTGACCCAATGACCACCCAAGTGACCCAATGGGTCAACTTTTGACCAAAATTTCTGTTTTGGTCAAAATAGACAATTTTTGACCTAATGACCAATTATTGACCAAATAAGTCAATCTCTGACCAAAAGTTAATTTTAGTCAAAATGGTCAATCATTTTCCCAACGACCAACCCATTGACCAAATCGGTCAACTTTTGACCAAAAAGTCAACTATGGTCAAAATGGTCAATCTTTGACCCAATGAACTAAAAGGTCAACTTTTGACCAAATGTCAATTTTGATCAAAATAGTCAATTTTTGACATAATGACCAACTCATTGACCCAATATGTCAACTTTTGACCAAAAAGACAAATTTGGACAAAATAGTCAATTTTTGACAACCCAATTGACCCAATCGGTTAACTTTCGACCAAAAAGTCAACTTTTTCAAAAATTGTCAATTTCTGACCCAATGACCAACCGCTGACCCAATAAGTCAACTTTTGACGAAAAAGTCAATTTTGGTCAAAATATTTAATCTTTGACCTACTGACCAATTGTTGACCCAGTAAGCTAATCTCTTACCAAAAAGTTAACTTTGGTCAAAATGGTCAACGCTTGACCCAATCACGAACCAATTGACCAGATAGGTCAACTTTTGACCAAACAGTCAACTTTGGTCAAAATTGTCAATACTTGACCCAATGACCAACCCATTGACCCAATAGGTCAACTTTTGACCAAAAAGTCAATCTTGGTAAAAATAGTCAATTTTTGACCTTATGACCAACTATTTACCCAGTAAGTCAATCTCTGACTAAAAAAGTCAACTTTAGTCAAAATAATTAATCTTTGACCTAATGACAAACCAATTGAACCAATCAGGTCAACTTTTGACCAAAAAGATAACTTTTGTTAAAATGGTTAATTCTTGACCCAATTACCAACTCATTGACAAAATAGGTGAACTTTTGACCAAAAAAACAAATTTTGTCAAAATGGTCAATTTCTGACCCAATGACCGCCCCGTTGACCCAATCGGTCAACTTTTGACCAAAAAATTAATTGGTCAAACAATAATTCATTTTTGACCTAATGACTAATTATTGACCTAAGTTGACCAAAAAGTCATCTTCCGTTAAAATGGTCAATACTTGACCCAATTACCAACTCATTGACCTAATAGATCAACTTTTAACCAAAAAGTCATCTTCCGTCAAAATGGTCAATTCTTGACCCAATTACCAACTCATTGACCAAATAGGTCAAATTTTGACCAGAAAGTCAATATTGGTTAAAATGGTCAATATTTGACCCAATGACAACCCCATTGACCCAATGGATCAACCTTTGACCAAAAATTCAATTTTGGACATAATAGTCAACTTTTGACCTAATGACCATTATTGACCCAACAAGCCAAACTCTGACCAAAACGTCAACTTTTGTCAAAATGGTCAATCCTTGACCCAATGACCAACCCATTGACCCAATATGTGAGCTTTTGACCAAAAATTTAATTTTGGTCAATATATTCAATTTTTAGCCTAATGACCACCCCATTGACCCAACACGTCAACTTTTGACCAAAAAGCCAACTTTGGTCAAAATCGTCATATTCTGACCCAATGACCAACCCATTGACCCAATAGGTAAGTTTTTGTCCAAAAAGATAACTTTGGTCAAAATGTTTAATACTTGAAGCAATGACATACCCATTGACCCTGTAGGTCAACTTTTTACCAAAAAGTCAATTTTGGTCGAAATAGTCAAATTTTGACCTAATGACCAATTATTGACCCAATAAGTCAATCTCTAACTAAAAGTCAACTTGTTCAAAATGGTCAATTTTTGACCTAATGACCATCCCATTGACCCAATAGGTCAACTTTGGTTAAAATGACCAATTTATGAACCAACGACTAACTCATTGACCTAAAAGGCTAACTTTTGACCAAAATGTGAACTTTGGTAAAAATAATCAATCCTTGACCCACTGACCAACCTATTAACCCAATAGGTCAACTTTTGACCAAAAAGTCAATTTTGGTCAAAATAGTCAACTTTGACCAAAAAGTTAACTTTGGTAAAAATGGTCAAGTCATTTGATCTGATGGGTCAACTTTCGACCAAAAATTTAATTTTGGTCAAAAAAATCAATTTTTCCCTAATGACTAATTATCGACCCAACAAGTCAATCTTCGACCAAAAGTCAACTTTGGTCAAAATGGTCAATCTTCGACCCAATCGACCAACCCATCGACCAACAGGTCAACTTTCACCAAAAAGTCAACTTTGGTTAAAATGATCAAATACTTGACCCAATGACTAACCCATTGACCCAATAGGTCAACTTTTAACTAAAAAATCAATTTTGGTCAAAATAGTCAATTTTTGACCTAATGTCCAATTATTGACCCAGTAAGCCAATCTCTGACCAAAAAGTCAACTTTGGCCAAAATGGTCAATCCTTGACCCAATGACCACCCATTGACCGAATAGGTCAACTTTTGACTGAAAGACCAACTTATGTCAACATGATCAATTTTTGACCCAATGACCAACCGATTGACCCAATAGGTTAACTTGTGAGCAAAAAGTCATCTGTAGTCAAAATGGTAAATTCTTGACGCAATTACCAACTCATTGACCAAATAGGTCAAATTTTGACCAAAATGTCAACTATGGTCAAAATGTTCAATTTTTGACCCAATGACCACCCAAGTGACCCAATGGATCAACTTTCGACCAAAATTTCGTTTTGGTCAAAATGTACGATTTGACCTAATGACCAATTATTGACCAAATAAGTCAATCTCTGACCAAAAGTTAATTTTAGTCAAAATGGTCAATCATTTTCCCAATGACCAACCCATTGGCCAAATCGGTCAACTTTTGACCAAAAAGTCAACTATGGTCAAAATGGTCAATCTTTGACCCAATGAACTAAAAGGTCAACTTTTGACCAAATGTCAATTTTGATCAAAATAGTCAATTTCTGACATAATGACCAACTCATTGACCCAATATGTCAACTTTTGACCAAAAAGACAAATTTGGACAAAATAGTCAATTTTTGACAACCCAATTGACCCAATCGGTTAACTTTCGACCAAAAAGTCAACTTTTTCAAAAATTGTCAATTTCTGACCCAATGACCAACCCGCTGACCCAATAGGTCAACTTTTGACGAAAAAGTCAATTTTGGTCAAAATATTTAATCTTTGACCTAATGACCAATTGTTGACCCAGTAAGCTAATCTCTGACCAAAAAGTTAACTTTGGTCAAAATGGTCAACGCTTGACCCAATGACGAACCCATTGACCAGATAGGTCAACTTTTGACCAAACAGTCAACTTTGGTCAAAATTGTCAATCCTTGACCCAATGACCAACCCATTGACCCAATAGGTCAACTTTTGACCAAAAAGTCAATCTTGGTAAAAATAGTCAATTTTTGACCTTATGACCAACTATTTATCCAGTAAGCCAATCTCTGACTAAAAAAGTCAACTTTAGTCAAAATGATTAATCTTTGACCTAATGACAAACCAATTGAACCAATCAGGTCAACTTTTGACCAAAAAGATAACTTTGGTTAAAATGGTTAATTCTTGACCCAATTACCAACTCATTGACAAAATAGTTCAACTTTTGACCAAAAAATCAACTTTTGTCAAAATGGTCAATTTCTGACCCAATGACCGCCCCGTTGACCCAATCGGTCAACTTTTGACCCAAAAATTAATTGGTCAAACAATAATTCATTTTTGACCTAATGACTAATTATCGACCTAAGTCGACCAAAAAGTCATCTTCCGTTAAAATGGTCAATACTCAATCCAATTACCAACTCATCGACCTAATAAATCAACTTTTAACCAAAAAGTCATCTTCCGATCAAAATGGTCAATTCTTGACCTAATTACCAACTCATTGACCAAATAGTCAAATTTCGACTAGAAAGTCAACTTTGGTTAAAATGGTCAATATTCGACCTAATGACAACCCATTCGACCCAATGGATCAACTTTTGACCAAAAATTCAATTTTGGACATAATAGTCAACTTTCGACCTAATGACCATTATCGACCCAACAAGCCAAACTCGACCAAAACGTCAACTTTTGTCAAAATGGTCAATCCTTGACCCAATGACCAACCCATCGACCCAATATGTAGCATTTTGACCAAAAATTTAATTTTGGTCAATATATTCAATTTTTAGCCTAATGACCGCCCCATTGACCCAACACGTCGACTTTTGACCGAAAGCCGAACTTTGGTCGAAATCGTCATATTGCGACCCAATGACCAACCCATTGACCCAATAGGTAAGTTTTTGTCCAAAAAGATAACTTTGGTCAAAATGTTTAATACTTGATGCAATGACATACCCATTGACCTCAGTAGAGTCGACTTTTTACCAAAAAGTCAATTTTGGTCGAAATAGTCAATTTTGACCTAATGACCAATTATTGACCCAATAAGTCAATCTCTAACTAAAAGTCAACTTGTTCAAAATGGTCGATTTTTGACCTAATGACCATCCCATCGACCCAATAGTCAACTTTGGTTAAAATGACCAATTTATGAACCAACGACTAACTCATTGACCTAAAAGGCTAACTTTTGACCAAAATGTGAACTTTGGTAAAAATAATCAATCCTTGACCCACTGACCAACCTATTAACCCAATAGGTCAACTTTTGACCAAAAAGTCAATTTTGGTCAAAATAGTCAACTTTTAACCAAAAAGTCAACTTTGGTAAAAATGGTCAAGTTTTGACCCAATGGGTCAACTTTTGACCAAAAATTTAATTTTGGTCAAAAAAATCAATTTTTTCCCTAATGACTAATTATTGACCCAACAAGTCAATCTCTGACCAAAAAGTCAACTTTGGTCAAAATGGTCAATCCTTGACCCAATGACCAACCCATTGACCAAATAGGTCAACTTTTGACCAAAAAGTCAACTTTGGTTAAAATGATCAATACTTGACCCAATGACTAACCCATTGACCCAATAGGTCAACTTTTAACTAAAAAATCAATTTTGGTCAAAATAGTCAATTTTTGACCTAATGTCCAATTATTGACCCAGTAAGCCAATCTCTGACCAAAAAGTCTACTCTGGCCAAAATGGTCCATCCTTGACCCAATGACCACCCATTGACCGAATAGGTCAACTATTTACTGAAAGACCAACTTATGTCAACATGATCAATTTTTACCCAATGACCGACCAGATTGACCCAATAGGTTAACTTGCGAGCAAAAAGTCGTCTATAGTCAAAATGGTAAATTCTTGACGCAATTACCAACTCATTGACCAAATAGGTCAAATTTTGACCAAAATGTCAACTATGGTCAAAATGTTCAATTTTTGACCCAATGACCACCCAAGTGACCCAATGGGTCAACTTTTGACCAAAATTTCTATTTTGGTCAAAATAGATAATTTTTGACCTAATGACCAATTATTGATCAAATAAGTCAATCTCTGACCAAAAGTTAATTTTAGTCAAAATGGTCAATCATTTTCCCAATGACCAACCCATTGGCCAAATCGGTCAACTTTTGACCAAAAATTCAACTATGGTCAAAATGGTCAATCTTTGACCCAATGAACTAAAAGGTCAACTTTTGACCAAATGTCAATTTTGATCAAAATAGTCAATTTGACATAATGACTAACTCATTGACCGATATGTCACTTTGACCAAAAGACAAATTTGGACAAAATAATCAATTTTCGACAACCTGATTGACCCAATCGGTTAACTTTCGACCAAAAAGTCAACTTTTTCAAAATTGTCGATTTCGACCTAATAACTGACAGATGACCTAATAGGTCAACTTTTGACGAAAAAGTCAATTTTGGTCAAAATATTTAATTTTCGACCTAATGACCAATTGTTGACTCAATAAGGCTAATCTTCGACCAAAAAGTTAACTTTGGTCGAAATGGTCGACAACTTGATCGATGACGAACCCATTGATCGGATAGGTCGACTTTTGACCAAACGATGAACTTTGGTCAAAATTGTCGATCCTTGATCCAATGACCAACCCATTGACCCAATAGGTCGACTTTTGACCAAAAGTCAATCTTGGTAAAAATAATCGATTTTCGACCTTATGACCAACTATTTATCCGATAGAAGCCGATCTCTCGACTAAAAAAGTCAACTTTAGTCAAAATGATTAATCTTTGACCTAATGACAACCAATTGAACCAATGAGGTCAACTTTTGACCAAAAAGATAACTTTGGTTAAAATGGTTAATTCTTGACCCAATTACCAACTCATTGACAAAATAGGTCAACTTTTGACCAAAAAATCAACTTTTGTCAAAATGGTCGATTTCGACCCAATGACGACCCGTTGACCCGATCGATTAACTTTTGACCAAAAATTAATTGGTCAAACAATAATTCATTTTTGACCTAATGACTAATTATTGACCTAGGTTGACCAAAAAGTCATCTTCCGTTAAAATGGTCAATACTTGACCCAATTACCAACTCATTGACCTATTAGATCAACTTTTAACTAAAAAGTCATCTTCCGTCAAAATGGTCAATTCTTGACCCAATTACCAACTCATTGACCAAATAGGTCAAATTTTGACCAGAAAGTCAACTTTGGTTAAAATGGTCAATATTTGACCCAATGACAACCCCATTGACCCAATGGATCAACTTTTGACCAAAAATTCAATTTTGGACATAATAGTCAACTTTTGACCTAATGACCATTATTGACCCAACAAGCCAAACTCTGACCAAAACGTCAACTTTTGTCAAAATGGTCAATCCTTGACCCAATGACCAACCCATTGACCCAATATGTGAGCTTTTGACCAAAAATTTAATTTTGGTCAATATATTCAATTTTTAGCCTAATGACCACCCCATTGACCCAACACGTCAACTTTTGACCAAAAAGCGAACTTTGGTCAAAATCGTCATATGTCGACCCGATGACCAACCCATTGACCTAATAGGTAAGTTTTTGTCCAAAAAGATAACTTTGGTCAAAATGTTTAATACTTGAAGCAATGACATACCCATTGACCCTGTAGGTCAATTTTTACCAAAAAGTCAATTTTGGTCGAAATAGTCAAATTTTGACCTAATGACCAATTATTGACCCAATAAGTCAATCTCTAACTAAAAGTCAACTTGTTCAAAATGGTCAATTTTTTACCTAATGACCATCCCATTGACCCAATAGGTCAACTTTGGTTAAAATGACCAATTTATGAACCAACGACTAACTCATTGACCTAAAAGGCTAACTTTTGACCAAAATGTGAACTTTGGTAAAAATAATCAATCCTTGACCCACTGACCAACCTATTAACCCAATAGGTCAACTTTTGACCAAAAAGTCAATTTTGGTCAAAATAGTCAACTTTTAACCAAAAAGTCAACTTTGGTAAATATGGTCAAGTTTTGACCCTGTGGGTTAACTTTTGACCAAAGATTTAATTTTGGTCAAAAAAATCAATTTTTTCCCTAATGACTAATTATTGACCTAACAAGTCAATCTCTGACCAAAAAGTCAACTTTGGTCAAAATGGTCAATCCTTGACCCAATGACCAACCCATTGACCAAATAGGTCAACATTTGACCAAAAAGTCAACTTTGGTTAAAATGATAAATACTTGACCCAATGACTAACCCATTGACCCAATAGGTCAACTTTTAACTAAAAAATCAATTTTGGTCAAAATGGTCGATTTTGACCTAATGTCCGATTATTGACCCGGTAAGCCGATCTCCGACCAAAAGTCGACTTTGGCAAAATGGTCGATCCTCGACCCAATGACCAACCCATTGACCGAATAGGTCAACTATTGACTGAAAGACCAACTTATGTCAACATGATCAATTTTTGAACCATTGACCAACCGATTGACCCAATAGGTTAACTTGTGAGCAAAAAATCATCTGTAGTCAAAATGGTAAATTCTTGACGCAATTACCAACTCATTGACCAAATAGGTTAAATTTTGACCAAAAAGTCAACTATGGTCAAAATGTTTAATTTCTGACCCAATGACCACCCAGTTCACCCAATGGGTCAACTTTTGACTAAAAATTTAATTTTGGTCAAAATAATCAATTTTTGACCTAATGAACAATTATTGACCCAATAAGTCAATCTCTGACCAAAAAGTCAACTTTGGTAAAAAAGGTCAATCTGTAACCCAATGACCGACCCATCGACCTAGTAGGTCAAATTTTGACCAAAAAGCCAACTATGGTCAAAATGATCAATCTTTGACCCAATGACCCACTCATTGACCCAATAGGTCAACTTTTGACAAAAATATCAATTTTGGTCAAAATATTCAATTTTTGACCTAATGGCCAATTATTAACCCAGTAAGCCAATCTCTGACCAAAAAGTCAACTTTGGTCAAAATGGTCAATCCATGACACAATGACCAACCCATTGGCCCAATAAGTCAACTTTTGATCAAAAAGTTAACTTTAGTCAAGATGAGCAATCCTTGACCGAATGACCAACTTATTGTCCTAATAGGTCAACTTTTGACCAAAAAGTCAATTTTGGTCAAAATAGTCAATTTTTGAATAAATGACCAATTATTGACCGAATAAGTCAATCTCTGACCAAAAAGTAAACTTTGGTAAAAATGGTCAATCCTGACCCAATGACTAACCTATTCACCCAATACGTCAAGATTTGACCAAAAGTCAACTTTAGTCAAAATTGCCAATCCTTGATTCAATAGGTCAACTTTTGACCAAAAAGTCATCTTTGGTCTAAATAGTCAATTTTTATCTAATGACCACCAATTAACCCAATAGGTCAACTTTGGCTAAAAAGTAAACTTTGGTCAAAATGGTTAATTTTTTACCCAATGACCAACCCATTGACCCAATAGATCAACTTTTGACCAAAAAGTCATCTTCGGTCAAAATGTTCAATTCTTGACCCAATTACCAACTCATTGACCAAATAGGTCTACTTTTGACCAAAAAGTCAACTTTAGTCAAAATGATCAATTTCTGACCCAATGACCATCCTATTGACCGGGTAAGCTTTCGACAAAAAATTCAATTTTGGTCAAAATAGTTAATTTTTGACCTAATGACCAATTATTGACCCAATAAGTCAATCTTTGACCAAAAATTCAACTTTGGTCAAAAGGGTCAATCTTTGACCCAATGAAAGACCCATTGACCCAATAGGTCAAAATTTGACCAAAAATTCAATTTTGGTCAATATAGTCAATTTTAGACTTAATGACCACCCATTGACCCAATAGATCAACTTTTGATCAAAAAGTCAACTTTGGTCAAAATTGTCAATTTTTGACTCCTTAACCCAATAGATCAACTTTTGACGAAAAGTCATCTATGCTCAAAATGGTTAATTCTTGACACAATTACCAACACATTGACAAAAAAGGTCAACTTCTGACCAAAAAGTCAACTTTGGTTAAAATGGTCAATGTCTGACCCAATGACCACACAGTTGACCAAATGGGTCAACTTTTGACCAAAAATTTAATTTTGGTCAAAAAAGTCAATTTTTGACTTAATGACCAAATTGGACAATTTTTGAATTAATGATCAATTATTGACGAAATAAGTCAATCTCTGACCAAAAAGTCAACTTTAGTTAAAATGGTCAATCGTTGACCCAATGACAAACCCATTGACCCAATAGGTCAACTTTTGACCAAAAAGTTAATTTTGGTCAAAATAGTCAATTTTTGACCTAATGACCACCCATAGACCCAATAGGTCAACTTTTGACCAAAAAGTCAACTTTTGTCAAGATGGTCAATCCTTGACCTAATGACCAACCCATTGACCCTATAGGTCAACGTTTGACCAAAAATGTCAATTTTGGTCAAAATAGTCAATTTTTGACCTAATGACCAATTATTGACCAAATAAGTCAATCTCTGACTAAAAAGTCAACTTTGGTCAAAATGGTCAATCCTTGACCCAATCACCAACCCCATTGCCAAATAGGTCAACATTTGACCAAAAAAGCCAACTTTAGTCAAAATGGTCAATCCTTGACCAAATAACTAACCCTTGACCTAATAGGTTACCTTTTGTCCAAAAAATCAATTATGGTCAAAATAATCAATTTTTGATCTAATGACCACCCATTAACACAATAGGTTAACTTTTGAACAAAAACTCAACTTTAGTCAAAATGGTTAATTTTTGACCCAATGACCAACCCATTGACCAATAGATTAACTTTTGACCAAAAAGTCATCTTCGGTCAAAATGTTCAATTGTTGACCCAATTACCAACTCATTGACCAAATAGGTCTACTTTTGACCAAAAAGTCAACTTTGGTCAAAATGGTCAATTTCTGACCTAATGACCATCCTATTGACCCAATGGGTAAGCTTTCGACAAAAAATTCAATTTTGGTAAAAATACTTAATTTTTGACCTAATGACCAATTATTGACCCAATAAGTCAATCTTTGACCAAAAAGTCAACTTTGGTCAAAAGGGTCAATCTTTGACCCAATGAAAAATCCATTGACCCAACAGGTCAAAATTTGGCCAAAAAGTCAATTTTGGTCAATATAGTCACTTTTAGACTTAATGACCACCCATTGACCCAATAGATCAACTTTTGCCAAAAAGTCAACTTTGATCAAAATGGTCAATTTTTTACTCTTTAACCCAATAGATCAACTTTTGACCAAAAGTCATCTATGGTCAAAATGGTCAATTCTTGACACAATTACCATCACAATGACCAAATAAGTCAACTTCTGACAAAAAAGTCAACTTTGGTTAAAATGGTCAAAGTCTGACCCAATGACCACCAAGTTGACCAAATGGGTCAACTTTTGACCAAAAATTTAATTTTGGTCAAAATAGTCAATTTTTGACTTAATGACCAAATTGGACAATTTTTGAATTAATGATCAATTATTGACCAAATAAGTCAATCTCTGACCAAAAAGTCAACTTTAGTTAAAATGGCCAATCGTTGACCCAATGACAAACCCATTGACCCAATTGGTTAACTTTTGACCAAAAAATTAATTTTGGTCAAAATAGTCAATTTTTTACCTAATGACCACCCATAGACCCAATAGCTCAACTTTTGACCAAAAAGTCAACTTTTGTCATGATGGTCAATCCTTGACCTAATGACCAACCCATTGTCCCAATAGGTCAACGTTTGACAAAAAATGTCAATTTTGGTTAAAATAGTCAATTTTTGACCTAATGACCAATTATTGACCAAATAAGTCAATCTCTGACAAAAAAGTCACCTTTGGTCAAAATGGTCAATCCTTGACCCAATCACCAATCCCATTGCCAAAAAGGTCAACTTTTGACCAAAAAGCCTACTTTAGTCAAAATGGTCAATCCTTGACCAAATGACCAACCCTTGACCTAAAAGGTCACCTTTTGTCCGAAAAATAAATTTTGGTCAAAATAGTCAATTTTTGATCTAATGACCACCCATTAACCCAATAGGTCAACTTTTGGCTAAAAAGTAAACTTTGGTCAAAATTGTTAATTTTTAACCCAATGACCAACCCATTGACCCAATAGATCAACTTTTGACCAAAAAGTCATCTTCGGTCAAAATGTTCAATTCTTGACCCAATTACCAACTCATTAACCAAATAGGTCTACTTTTGACCAAAAAGTCAACTTTGGTCAAAATGGTCAATTTTTGACCCAATGACCATCCTATTGACCCAATGGGTAAGCTTTCGACAAAAAATTCAATTTTGGTCAAAATAGTTAATTTTTGACCTAATGACCAATTATTGACCCAATAAGTCAATCTTTGACCAAAAATTCAACTTTAGTCAAAAGGGTCAATCTTTGACCCAATGAAAGACCTATTGACCCAATAGGTCAAAACTTGACCAAAAAGTCAATTTTGGTCAATATAGTCAATTTTAGACTTAATGACCACCCATTGACCCAATAGATCAACTTTTGACCGAAAAGTCAACTTTGATCAAAATGGTCAATTTTTTACTCTTTAACCCAATAGATCAACTTTTGACCAAAAGTCATCTATGGTCGAAATGGTCAATTCTTGACACAATTACCAACACATTGACCAAATAGGTCAACTTCTGACCAAAAAGTCAACTTTGGTTAAAATGGTCAATGTCTGACCCAATGACCACACAGTTGACCAAATGGGTCAACTTTTGACCAAAAATTTAATTTTGGTCAAAATAGTCAATTTTTGACTTAATGACCAAATTGGACAATTTTTGAATTAATGATCAATTATTGACGAAATAAGTCAATCTCTGACCAAAAAGTCAACTTTAGTTAAAATGGTCAATCGTTGACCCAATGACAAACACATTGACCCAATAGGTCAACTTTTGAGCAAAAAATTAATTTTGGTCAAAATAGTCAATCTTTGACCTAATGACCACCCATTGACCTAATAGGACAACTTTTGACCAAAAAGTCAACTTTTGTCAAGATGGTCAATCCTTGACCTAAAGACCAACCCATTGACCCTATAGGTCAACGTTTGACCAAAAATGTCAATTTTGGTAAAAATAGTCAATTTTTGACCTAATGACCAATTATTGACCAAATAAGTCAATCTCTGACTAAAAAGTCAACTTTGGTCAAAATGGTCAATCCTTGACCCAATCACCAACCCCATTGCCAAATAGGTCAACATTTGACCAAAAAGCCTACTTTAGTCAAAATGGTCAATCCTTGACCAAATGACCAACCTTTGACCGAATAGCTCACATTTTGTCCAAAAAATCAGTTTTGGTCAAAATAGTTAATTTTTGATCTAATGACCACCCATTAACCCAATAGGTCAACTTTTGGCTAAAAAGTAAACTTTGGTCAAAATGGTTAATTTTTGACCCAATGCCAACCCATTGACCCAATAGATCAACTTTTGACCAAAAAGTCATCTTGATCAAAATGTTGATTCTAGACCCGATTCCGACTCATTGACCAAATAGATACACTTTTGACCAAAAAAGTCAACTTTAGTCAAAATGATCAATTTCGACCCGATGACCATCTTATTAACTAGGGTAAGCTTTCGACAAAAATTGATTTTGGTGAAATAGTTAATTTTTGACCTAATGACCAATTATTGACCCAATAAGTCAATCTTTGACCAAAAAGTCAGCTTTGGTAAAAAGGCTCAATCTTTGGCCCAATGAAAAACCCATTGACCCAATAGGTCAAAAATTGACCAAAAGTCAATTTTGGTCAATATAGTCAATTTTAGAATTAATGACCACCCATTGACCCAATAGGTCAACTTTTGACCAATAAGCCATGTTTGGTCAAAATGGTCAATTTTTGACACAATGACCAACCTATTGACCCAATAGGTCAATATTTGACCAAAAGGTCAACTCCGGTCAAAATGATCAATCCTTGACCCATTGACAAACCCATTAACCCAATAGGTCAACTTTTGACCAAAAAGTTAACTTTGGTCAAAATGGTCAATTTTTGACCCTTTGACCCAATATGTTAACTTCTAACTAAAAAGTCATCTTGGATAAATATGGTCAATTCTTGACCCAATTACCAACTCATTAACCAAATATGTCAACTTTTGACAAAAAAATCAACTTTGGTGAAAATGGTCAATTTCTGACCCAATGACCACCCCGTTCACCCAATGGGTTAACTTTTGACCAAAAATTCAATTTCAATCAAAAAAATTAATTTTTGACCTAATCACCATTTATAGACCCAACAAGTCAATCTCTGACCAAAAAGTCATTTTTGGTCAAATAGGTCATCCTTGATCCAATGACAAACCCATTCACCCAATAGGTCAACTTTTGACCAAAAAGTCAATTTTGATCAAAATAGTCAATTTTTGACCAAATGACCTCCCATTGACTCAATAGGTCAAATTTTGAGCAAAAAGTCATTTTTGGTCAAAATGATCAATTTTTGACCCAATGACAAACTTATTGACCCAATTGGTCAACTTTTGACTAAACAGTCATCTTCGGTCAAAATGTTCAATTCTTGACCGATTACCGACTCATTGACCAAATAGGTCTACTTGTTAACTAAAAAGTCGACTTTGGTCAAAATGGTCGATTTAAGCAATGACCACCCCGTTGAACCAATGGGTTAACTTTTGACAAAAAATTCAAGTTTGGTCAAAATAGTCAATTTTTGACCTAATGACCAATTATTAACCCAATAAGTCAATCTCTGACCAAAAGTCAACTTTGGTCAAAATGGTCAATCCTTGACTCATTGACAAACCCATTGATCCAATAGGTCAAGTTTTGACCAAAAAGCCAACATTGGTCAAAATGGTCAAATTTTGACCCAAAGACGAACTCATTGACCCAAAAGGTCTACTTATGACCAAAAAGTAAAGTTTGGTCAAAATGATCAATTCTTGACCCAATACCAACTTATTGACCAAATTGGTCAATTTTTAACCAAAAAGTTAACTTTGGTCAAAATAGTCAATTTCTAACCTAATGACCTCCCCGTTAACCCAATGGGTTAACTTTTGACCAAAAATTCGATTTTGGTCAAAAGAGTTAATTTTTTACAGAATGACTAATTATTGATCCAATAAGTCAATCTCTGATAAAAAAGTTAATTTTGGTCAAAATGGTCAAACCTTGACCCAAAAACCAACCCATTGACTCAATAGGTCAACTTTTGACAAAAAAGTCAATTTTGGTCAAAATGTTCAATCCATGACCCAATAAGTTAATTTTGACCAAAAAGTCAATTTTGGTCAAAAATAATAAATTTTTGACCTAATCACCAATTATTGACCCAATAAGCCCATCTCTGACCAAAAAGTAAACTTTGGTCAAAATGGTCAATCCTTGAACCAATGACCAACCCATTGACCTAATAGGTCAACTTTTGACCAAAAAGTCAACTTTGGTCAAAATGATCAATCATTGACCAAATGATTAACCCATTGGCCTAATAAGTCAACTTTTGACAAAAAGTCAATTTTGGTCAAAATAGTTAATTTTTGAATTAATGACCAATTATTGTCCCAACAAGTCAATCTCTGACCAAAACGTCAACTTTGGTCAAAATGGTCAATCCTTAACCCAAAGACAAACCCATTGACCTATTAGGTCAACTTTCGACCAAAAAGTCAAGTTTTTTCAAGATAGTCAATTTTTGACCTAGGACCACCCATTGATCCAATAGGTCAACTTTTGACCAAAAAGTCAACTTTGGTAAACATGGTTAATTTTTGACCTAATGACCAACCCATTGATCCAATAGGTCAACTTTTGACCGAAGGTCATCTTTGGTACAAATGGTCAATCCTTGACCAAATTACTAACACATTTACCAAATAGGTCAACTTTTAACCAAAAAGTTAACTTTGATCAAAATGGACATTTTCTGACCCAATGACCATCCCGTTGACCCAATGGGTTAACTTTTGACCAAAAATTCAATTTTTTGTCAAAATAGTCAATTTTTTACCTAATGACCAATTGTTGACCCAATAAGTCAATCTCTGGCCAAAAAGTCAATTTTAGTCCAAATGGTCAATCTTTGACCCAATGACAAGCCATTAGCCCAATAGGTCAACTTTTGACCAAATAGTTAATTTTGGTCAAAATAGTCAATTTTTTACTGAATGGCCTCCCGTTCACCCAATAGGTAAACTTTTGACTAAAAATTTAACTCTGGTCAAAAAGGTTAATTTTTGACACAATGACAAACACAATGACCACATATCAACTTTTGACCAAAAAGTCATTTTGAATAAAAAATGGTTACTTCTTGACCCAATTACCAACTCATTGACAAAATAAGTCAACTTTTGACCAAAAAGTCAATTTTGGTCAAAATGGTCAATTTCTAACCCAATGACCACCTCGTTGACCCAATGGGTAAACTTTTGACAAAAAATTCAATTTTGGTCAAAATAGGTCAACATTTGAACAAAAAATCATCTTTGGTCAAAATGGTCAAAAACTGACCCAATGACCACCCGTTACCCATTGGGTTATCCTTTGACCAAAAATTCAATTTTTGTCAAAATAGTCAATTTTTGACCTAATGACCAATTATTGACCCAGTAAGCTAATCTCTGACCAAAAAGTCAACTTTGGTCAAAATGGTCAATCCTTAACCCAATGACCAACCCATTGTCCCAATAGATCAACCTTTGACCAAAAAGTCAATTTTGGTCAAAATTATTAATTTTCAGAACAATCAATTCTTGACCCAATTACGAACTCATTGACCAAATAGGTTAACTTTTGACCAAAAAGTCAACCTTGGTCAAAATGGTCAATTCTGAACCAATGACCACCCCTTTGTCCCAATGGGTCAACATTTAACCAAAAAATTAATTTTTGTCAAAATAATCAATTTTTGACCTAATGACCAATTATTGACCCAATAAGTTAATCTCTGACCAAGAAGTCAACTTTGGTCAAAATGGCCAATCCTTGACCCAAAGACCAACCCATTGGCCCAATATGTCAACTTTTGACCAAAAATCAGTTTTGGTCAAAATAGACAATTTTTTGACCTAATGACCAACCATTGACGCAATATGTCAAGTTTTGACCAAAAAGTCAACTTTGGTCAAAATGGTCAATTTTTGACCTAATAACCAACCCATTGACCCAAGAGGTTAACTTTCGACAAAAATGTCATCTTTGGTCTAAATGGTCAATTCTTGACCCAATTACCAACACATTCACCAAATAGGTCAATTTTTGACCAAAAAGTCAACTTTGGTCAAAATGGTGAATTTTTGAACCAATGACCACCCCGTTGACTCAAGAAGTTAACTTTTGATCAAAAATTCAATTTTGGTCAAAATAGTCAATTTTTGATTTAATGACTAATTATTGACTCAATAAGTCAATCTTTGACAAAAAAATCAACTTTGGTCAAAATAGTCAATCCTTGACCTAATGATAAACCCATTGACCCAATAGGTTAACTTTTGAACAAAAAGTCAACTTTGGTTAAAATAGTCAATTTTTTACCTAATGACCACCCATTGACCCAATAGGTCAACTTTTGACCAAAAAGTCAACTTTGGTAAAAATGGTCAATTTTTTACCCAATGACTAAGCCATTGACCCAATAAATCAATTTTTGATCAAAATGTCATCTTCGGTTAAAATGGTCAATTCTTGACCAAATTACGAACTCATTGACCAAATAGGACAACTTTTGTCCAAAAAGTTAACTTTGGTCAAACTGGTCGATTTTTGACCCAATGTGTAAACTTTTGACCAAAAATTAAATTTTGGTCAAAATAGTCAATTTTTGACCTAATGAACAATTATTGACCTAGTAAGCTAATCTCTGACAAAAAAGTCAACTTTGGTCAAAATTGTCAATCATTGACCCAATGACCAACTCGTTGTCCCAATAGGTCAACTTTTGACCAAAAAGTTAACTTTGGTCTAAAATGTCAATTTTTGACCCAAGGACCAACCCTATAGAACAACTTTTGACCAAAAAGTCAACTTTGGTCAAAATGGTCAAGTTCTGACCAAATGATCACCACTTTGACCCAATGGGTCAACGTTTGACCAAAAATTTAATTTTTTTCAAAATGATCAATTTTCGACCTAATGACCAGTTATTGACCCAATCAGTCAATCTCCGACCAAAAAGTCAACTTTGGTCAAAATAGCCAATCCTTGACCCAAAGACCAACCCATTAACCCTAAAGGTCGACATTTGATCAAAAATCGATTTTGGTCGAAATAGTCGATTTTTTACCTAATGATCGATTATTGACCATGTAAGTCGATCTCTCGCAAAAAATCGACTTTTCTCGAAATTGTAAATCGTTGACCCAATGACCAACCTATTGACCTAATAGGTCAACTTTTGACCAAAAAGTCAACTTCGATCAAAATGATCAAACCTTCACTCAATGACCAACCCATTGGCTTAATAAGTTAACTTTTGACCAAAAAGACAATTTAGATCAAAATAGTCGATTTTGAATTAATGACGAATTATTGACCCATTATGTCGATCTCTGACCAAAAAGTTAACTTTGGTCGAAATGGTCGATCCTTGATCCGATAATGAAACCCATTGACCCAATTGGTCGACTTTTGACCGAGATAGTTCATTTTGGTCGAAATAGTCGATTTTGACTTAATAACCACCCATTGACCCAATAGATCAACTTTTGACCAAAAAGTCAACTTTGGTAAAAATGGTCAATTTTTTACCCAATGACCAACCCATTGACCCAAAAGATCAACTTTTGATCAAAAAGTCATCTTCGTTTAAATCGTCAATTCTTGACCAAATTACAAACTCATTGACCAAATAGGACAACTTTTGTCCAAAAAGTCAACTTTGGTCAAAATAGTCAATTTCTCATGGCCACCTCATAGACCCAATGGGTTAACTTTCGACCAAAAATTCAATTTTGGTCAAAATAGGTCAACTTTTGACCAAAAACTCATCTTTGGTCAAAATGGTCGATTTCTGACCCAATGTGTAAACTTTTGACCAAAAATTCAATTTTGGTCAAAATAGTCAATTTTTAACCTAATGACCAATAATTGACCCAGTAAGCTAATCTCTGATCAAAAAGTCAACTTTCAACAAAATCGTTAATCCTTGACCCAATGACCAACCCATTGTCCCAATAGGTCAACTTTTGACCAAAATGTTAACTTTGGTCTAAAATGTCAATTTTTGACCCAAGGACTAACCCAAAAAGTTAACTTTGGTGAAAATGGTCAATTTCTGACCCAATGACCACCACTTTGACCCAAGGGGTCAACTTTTGACCAAAAAATTTTGGTTTTTGTCAAAATAATCACTTTTTGACCTAATGACCAATAAGTCAATCTCTGACCAAAACGTTAACTTTGGTCAAAATGGCCAATCCTTGACCCAAAGACCAACCCTTTAACCCATCAATTTTTTACCTAATGACCAATTATTGACCATGTAAACTAATCTCTGACAAAAAAATCAATTTTGGTCAAAATTGTAAATCGTTGACCTAATGACCAACCTATTTACCCAATGGGTCAACTTTTGACAAAAAAGTCAACTTCGATCAAAATGATCAAACCTTCACTCAATGACCAACCCATTGTCCTAATAGGTTAACTTTGGACCAAATAGACAATTTTGGTCAAAATAGAAAATTTTTAAATTAATGACAAATTATTGACCTAATATGTCAATCTCTTACCAAAAAGTTAACTTTGGTCAAAATGGTCAATCCTTGACCCAATGACCAACCCATTGACCCAATTGGTCAACTTTTAACCAGTTAATTAATTTTGGTCAAAATAGTCAATTTTTGACTTAATGATCACCCTTGACCCAGTAGGTCAACTTTTGACAAAAAAGCTAACTTTGGTCAAAATAATCAATTTTCGACCCAATGACCAAGCCTTTGACCCAATAGGTCAAATTCTGACCAAAAAGTCATCTTTGGTCAAAATGGACAATTCTTGACCAAATTACCAACTCATTAACGAAATAGGTCAAATTTTGCCCAAAAGTCAACTTTGGTCAAACAGGTCAATTTCTAACCCAATGACTACCCCGTTGACTTAATGGGTTAACTTTTGATCAAAAATTCACTTATGGTCAAAATAGTAAATTTTTGACCTAATGACCAATTATTGACCAAATAAGTCAATCTCTGACCAAAAAGTCAACTTTGGTCAAAATAGTTAATCCTTAATTCAATAACAAACCCATTGACCGAATAGGTCAAATTTTAACCAAATAGTCAAGTTTGGTCAAAATAGTCAATTTTTGACTAAATGACCACCCATTGACCCAGCAGGTCAACATTTGACCAAAAAGTAAACTTTGGTTAAAATGGACAATTTTTGACACAATGACCAACCCATTGACCCAATAGATCAACTTTAACCAAAAAGTCCTCTTTGGTCAAAATGGTCAATTTTTGACCCAATAACCAACTCATTGTCCAAATTGGTCAACTTTTGACCAAAAAGTCAACTTCGATCAAAAAGTTCAATTTCTGTCATAATCACCACCCCGTTGACCCAATGGGTCAACTTTTGACCCAAAATTTAATTTTGGTCAAAAGAGTCAATTTTTGACCTAATGACCAAAATAGTCAATTTTTGAATTAATGACCAATTATTGACCCAGTTAGTCAATCTCTGACCAAGAAGTCAACTTTGGTTAAAATGGTAAATCCTTGATCCAATGACCAACCCACTGACCCAATAGATCGACTTTTGACCAAATAGTTAATTTTTGTCAAAATAGTAAATTTTTTAATGACCAATTATTGACCCAACAGGTCAACTTTTGACTAAAAGTCAACTTTCATCAGAATGGTCAATCCTTGACCTAATGACGAGCCCATTGACCCAATAGGTCAACTTTTGACCAAAAAGTCAACTTTGGTCAAAATGGTCAATCCTTAGCCCAATGACCAACTCAGTGACCCAAAATGACAACTTTTGACCAAAGAGTCAATTTTGGTCAAAATTGTCAATTTTTGACCTAATGACCACCTCATTGACCAGAAAGGTCAACTTTTGACAAAAAAGTCTAATTTGGTAAAAATGGACAATTTCTGCCACGAACACCTAAATGTAAACTTTGGAGAAAATGGTCAATTCTTGATCCAATGACCAACCCATTGACGTAATTTGTCAACTTTTGAATAAATAGTCAACTTTGGCCAAAATGGTGAATCTTTGACCAAATGACAAACCCATTAACCTAATTGGTCAGCTTTGGTCCAAAAAGTCAATTTTGCTCAAAATTATCAATTTTTGACCTAATGACCGCCTCATTGACAAAATTGGTTAACTTTTGACCAAAAAGACAACTTTGGTCAAAATGGTCAATCCTTAACCCAATGACCAACTCATTGACCCAATAGGTCAACTTTTGACCAAAAAGTCAACTTTGGTCAAAATGGTCAATCCTTGACCCAATGACCAACCCATTGACCCAATAGGTCCACTTTTGACCAAAAAATTAATATTGGTAAAAAAAGTCAATTTTAACCTAATGACCAATTATTCACCCAGTAAGTCAATCTCTGACCAAAAAGTCAACTTTGGTCAAAATGATTAATCCTGGACACAATCACCAACCCATTGACCCATTAGGTTAACTTTTGACACAAAAGTCAACTTTGGTCAAAATGATCTATCCTTGACCCAATGACCAACCCATTGGCCTAATTGGACAACTTTTGACCAAAAAATCAATTTTGATCAAAATTGTTAATTTTTGAATTAATGATCACTTATTGACCCAAAAAGTTAATCTCTGACCAAAAAGTCAACTCTTGCTTAATGGTCAATCTTTGACCCAAATGACAAACTAATTGACCCAATAGATCAACTTTTGTCCAAACAATCAATTTTGGTCAATATAGACAATCTTTGACCTAAGACCACCCACAGACGCAATAGGTCAACTTTTGACCAAAAAGCTAAAAATGGTCAATTTTTGACCCAATAACCAACCCGTTGACCCAACAGGTCAACTATTGACAAAAAAGTCATCTTTGGTCAAAATGGTCAATTCTTGACCTAATTACGAAATCGATGACCAAATAGATCAACTTTTGACCAAAAAGTCAACTTCGGTCAAACATATCAATTTCTGACCCAATGACTTCCCCGTTGACCCAATGGGTTAACTTTGACCAAAAATTCAATATTGGTCAAAACAGTTAATTATTGACATAATGACCAATTATTGACCCAATAAGTCAATCTCTGACCAAAAAGTCAACTTTGGTAAAAAATGGACAATCCTTGATGCAATGGCAAACTCATTGACCCAAAAGGCAAGCTCCTTGACCCAAATAAATCATTTTGACCAAAGTTGACTTTTCGGTCAAAAGTTGACCAATTGGGTTAATGGCTGGTCATTAAGTCAAAAATTATCTTTTTTGACCAAAATTGACTTTTTGACCAAAGTTGACTTTTTGGTCAGAGATTAATTTTTGACTTAATAACCAGCCATTAACCCAATAGGTCTTTTGACCAAACAGTCAACTTTGGTCAAAATGGTTTATTTTTAACATAATGACCAACCCATTGACCTAAAAGATCAAATTTTGATCAAAAAGTCATCTTCGGTTAAAATGGACGATTCTTGACCGAATTTCTAACTCATTGACTAAATAAGTCAACTTTGGTAAAAATGGTCAAGTTCTGACCCAATGGGTAAACTTTTGACCAAAAATTTAATTTTGGTCAAAATAATCAATTTTTTACCTAATGACTAATTATTGACCCAATAAGTCAATCTCTGACCAAAAAGTCAACCTTGGTCAAAATGGTCAATCCTTGACCCAATGACCAACCCATTGACCAAATAGGTCAACATTTGACCAAAAAATTAACTTTCGTTAAAATGATCAATCCTTAATCCAATGACCAACCCATTGACCAAATAGGTCAATTTTGGTCAAAATAGTCAATTTTTGACCTAATGACCAATTATTGACTCAGTAAGCCAATCTCTGATAAAAAAGTCAACTTTGGTCAAAATAGTCAATCCTTGACACAATGACCAACCCATTGACCGAATAGGTCAACTTTTAACCAAAAGACCAACTTTGGTCAAAATGATCAATTTTTGACCCAATGACCAACCTATTGACCCAATAGGTCAACTTTTGAGCAAAAAGTCATTTGTAGTCAAAATGGTCAATTATTGACGCAATTACCAACTCATTGACCAAATAGGTCAAATTTTAACCAAAAAGACAACTTTGGTCAAAATGTTCAATTTTTTACCTAATGACCACCCCGTTAACCCAATGGGTCAACTTTTGACTAAAAATTAAATTTTGGTTAAAATAATCAATTTTTGACCTAATAACCGATTATTGACCCAATAAGTCGAGCTTTGACCAAAAGTCGACTTTGGTAAAAATGAGTCGATCCTTAACAGCGACCGACCCATTGACCCGATAGGTCGATATTTGACCAAAAAGTCAACTTTAGTCAAAATGGTAAATCCTTGACCCAATAACCCACTCATTGACTCAATAGGTCAACTTTTGATAGAAATATCAATTTTGATCAAAATAGTCAATTTTCGACCTAATGGCCAATTTTTGACCCGAAGCGATCTCGACCAAAAAGTCGACTTTGGTCGAAATGGTCGATCCTTGACACAATGACCGACCCATTGACCCAATAGGTCAACTTTTGACTAAAAGTTAGCTTTGGTCAAGATGATCAATCCTTGACCCAATGACCAACCCATTGTCCTAATAGGTCAACTTTTGACCAAAAAGTCAATTTTGGTCAAAATAGTCAATTTTTGAATTAATGACCAATTATTGACCGAATAAGTCAATCTCGACCAAAAGTCAACTTTGGTAAAAATGGTCGATCCTTGACCCAATGACCGACCCATTCACCCGATAGGTCGAGATTTAACCAAAAAGTCAACTTTGGTCAAAATTGTCAATCCTTGACTCAATAGGTCAACTTTTGACCAAAAAGTCTTCTTTGGTCAAAATAGTAAATTTTTTACCTAAAGAACACCATTTGACCCAATAGGTCAACTTTTGAACAAAAACTCAACTTTCGTCAAAATGGTCAATTTTTGACACAATGACAAACCCATTGACCCAATAGGTCAACTTTTGACCAAAAAAAGTTATATTTCGTCAAAATGGTCAATTCTTGACCAAATTACCAACTCATTGACCAAATAGGTCTACTTTTATCCAAAAAGTCAACTTTGGTCAAAATGGTCAATTTCTGACTCAATGGCCATCCCATTGACCCAATGGGTTAGCTTTCGACAAAAAATTTAATTTTGGTCACAATAGTTAATTTTTGACCCAATGACCAATTATTGACCCAATAAGTCAATCACTGACAAAAAAGTCAACTTTGGTCAAAAGGGTCAACCTTTGACATAATGACAAACCCATTGACCAAATAGATCAAAATTTTACCAAAAAGTCAATTTTGGTCAATATAGTCAATTTTAGACTTAATGACCACCCATTGACCCAATAGATCAACTCTTGACCAAAAAGTCAACTTTGGTCAAAATGGTCAATTTTTGACGCTTAAACCTAATAGATCAACGTTTGAGCAAAAAGTCATTTGTGGTCAAAATGGTCAATTCTTGACACAATTACCAACACATTGACCAAATAGGTCAACTTTTGACCAAAAAGTCTACTTTGGTTAAAATGGTCAATGCCTGACCCAATGACCACCAAATTGACCCAATGGGTCAACTTTTGACCAAAAATTTAATTTTGGTTAAAATAGTCAATTCTTGACCTAATGACCAAATTGGACAATTTTTTAATTAATGATCAATTATTGACCAAATAAGTCAATCTCTGACCAAAAACTAAACTTTAGTTAAAATGGTCAATCTTTGACCTAATGGCAAACCCATTGACCCAATAAGTCAACTTTTGACTAAAAAATCAATTTTGGTCAAAATAGTCAATTGTTGACCTAATGACCACCCATAGACCTAACAGGTCAACTTCTGACCAAAAAGTCAACTTTTGTCAAGATGGTCAATCCTTGACCTAATGACCAACCCATTGACCCAATAGGTTAACATTTGACCAAAAATGTCAATTTTGGTCAAAATAGTCAATTTTTGACCTAATGACCAATTATTGACCAAATAAGTCAATCTCTGAACAAAAAGTTAACTTTGGTTAAAATGGTCAATCCTTGACCCAATCACCAACCCCATTGACCAAATAGGTCAACTTTTGACCAAAAAGTCTAATTTGGTCAAAATGGTCAATCCTTGACCAAATGACCAACCATTGACCTAATAGGTCACCTTTTGACCAAAAAGTCAATTTTGGTCAAAATAGTTAATTTTTGATCTAATGACCACCCATTAACCCAATAGGTCAACTTTTGGCTAAAAAGTTAACTTTGGTCAAAATGGTTAATTTTTGACCCAATGACCAACCCATTGACCCAATAGATCAACTTTGGACCAAAAAGTTATCTTCGGTCAAAATATTCAATTCTTGACCGAATTACCAACTCATTGACCAAAAAGTCAATTTTGTTCAAAATGGTCAATTTCTAACCCAATGAACACCCCTTTGACCTTAAGGGTCAACTTTTGAACAAAAATTTAATTTTGTTCAAAATTATCAATTTTTGACCTAATGACCATTATTGACTCAATAAGTCAATCTCAAATAAAAAAGTCAACTTTGGTCAAAATGGTTAATCCTTGACCCAATTACCAACCCATTGACCAAATAGGTGAACTTTTGACCAACAAGTTTACTTTGGTTAAAATGGTCAATCCTTGACCAAATGACCAACCATTGACCTAATAGGTCAACTTTTGACTAAAAAATCAATTTTGGTCAAAATAGTCAATTTTTAATCTAATGACCACCCATCAACCCAATAAGTCAACTTTTGGCTAAAAAGTAAACTTTGGTGAAAATGGTTAATTTTGTACCCATTGACCAACCCATTGACCTAATAGATCAATTTTTGACCGAAATGTCATCTTCGATCAAAATGTTCAATTCTTGACCCAATTACCAACTCATTGACCAAAAAGTCAATTTTGTTCAAAATGGTCAATTTCTGACCCAATGACCTAAAATGTCAACTTTTTACAAAAAAATCATCTTTGGTCAAAATGGTCAATTCTGGACCTAATTACCAACTTATTGACCAAAAAGGTCAACTTTTGACCAAAAACTCAACTTTGGTTAAAATGGTCAATTTCTGACCCAATCACCTCCTCGTTAACCTAATGGGTTAACTTTTGACCAAAAATTCAATTTAGGTCAAAATAGTCAATTTTTTACCTAATGAACAAATATTGACCCAATAAGTCAATCTCTGACCAAAATGTCAATTTTTGGTCAAAGTGGTCAATCCTTGACCCAATGACAAACTCATTGACCCAATAGGTCAACTTTTGTCCAAAAAGTTAGTTTTGGTCAAAATAATCAATTTTTTAACTAATGACCAATTATTTACCCAATATGTCAATCTCTCACAAAAAAGTAAATTTTGGTCAAAATGTTCAATCCTTAACCTAAAGACAAACCAATTAACCCAATAGGTTTACTTTTGACCAAATAGTAAATTTCGGTCAAAAAGTCAATTTTTGACTGAGTGACCACCCATTGATCCAATAGGACAACTTTTGACTAAAAGTCAACTTTGGTCAAAATGGTTAATTTTTAACCCAATGACTAACCCATTGACCCAATAGATCAACTTTTAACCAAAAAGTCAACTTTGGTCAAAATTATCAATTTCTGACCCAATCATCACCCCGTTGACCCATTGGGTTAACTTTTAACCAAAAATTTAATTTTAGTCAAAATAGTCAATTTTTGACATAATCACCAAAATAGTCAAATTTTGAATTAATGACCAATTATTTACCCAATAAGTCAATCTTTAACAAAATAGTCAACTTTGGACAAAATGGTTAATCCTTGACCCAATGACGAACCTATTGACCCAATAGGTAAAATTTTGACCAATAGGTAAAAAGTCAACATTGGTCAAAATGGTCAATTTTTGACCCAATGACTAACCCATTGACCAAACAGGTCAACTTTTGACCAAAAAGTCATCTTTGGTCAAAATGGTCAGTTCTTGACCCAATTACCAACTCATTGACCAATAGGTCAACTTTTGACCAAAAATTCAACATTGGTCAAAATGGTCAATTTCTGACCAACGATCGCCAGTTAACCTGATAGGTAAACTTTTGACCAAAAATTCAATTTTGGTCAAAATAGGTCAACTTTTGACCAAAAAGTCATCTTCGGTCAAAATGGTCAATTTCTGACCCAACGACCACCCGTTAATCCAATGGGGTAACATTTGACCAAAAATTTATTTTTTGTCAAAATAGTCAATTTTTGACCTAATGACCAATTATTAACCCAATAAGTTAATCTCTAACTAAAAAGCCAACTTTGGTCAAAATGGTCAATCCTTGACCCAATGACAAAGCCAATGTCCCAATAAGTCAACTTTTTACAAAAAACTCAATTTTGGTCAAAATAGTCAATTTTTGACTAATTGACCACCCATTGACCCAATAGGTCAACTTTTGACCAAAAAGTGAATTTTGTTCAAAATAGTCATTTTTTTACCTAATGAACAATTATTGACCCAGTAAGCCAATCTCTGACCAAAAAGTCAACAATGGTCAAATTGGTCATTCTTTGACCCAATGACCCAATAGGTCATCATTTGATCAAAAAGTCAATTTTAGTCAAAATAGTCAATTTTGACATAATGACCAAGTCATTGGCCCATAGGTCAACTTTTGACCCAAAAGTCAATTTTGGTCAAAATAGTTAATTTTTGACCTAATGACCACCCAATTAACCCAATTGGTCAACTTTGACCAAAAAGTCAAATTTTGTCAAAATGGTCTATATCTGACCCAATGACCATCCCATTGACCCAATAGATCAACTTTTGACCAAAAAGTCAATTTTGGTCAAAATAGTCAATTTTTGAGCTAATGACCAATTAATAACCCAGCAAGCTATTCTTTGACCAAAAAGTTAACTTTGGTCAAAATGGTCAATCCTTGACTAAATGACCAACCCATTGACTATATAGGTCAACTTCTGACCAAAAAGTCAACATTGATCAAAATAATCAATCCTTGACCCAACGAGCAACCCTTTTGCCTAATAGGTTAACTTTTGAACAAAAAGTCAATTTTGGTCAAAATAGTCAATTTTTGAATTAATGGCCAATTATTGACCCGATAAGTCAATCTCTAACCAAAAAGTCAACTTTAGTCGAAATGGTCAATCCTTAACCAAAGACAAGCCTATTGACCCAATAGGTCAACTTTTGACCAAAAAGTCAATTTTAGTCAAGATAGTCAATTTTTGACCTAATGACCACCCATTGACCCAATAGTTCAACTTTTTAACAAAAAGTCAACTTTGGTCAAAATGGTCAATTTTTGACCCAATGACCAACCTACTGACCCAATCGATCAACTTTTTACCATAAAGTAATCTTCGGTCAAAATGGTCAATTTTTTACTCTATTACCAACTCATTGAGCAAATACGTCAACTTTTGACCAAAAAATATACTTTGGTCAAGATGGTCAATTTCTGACTTAATGACCACCCCGTTGACCCAATGGGTTAAATTTTGATAGAAATTTCAATTTTGTTCAAAATAATAAATGTTTGACCTAATGACCAATTAATGACCCAATAACTCCATCTCTGACGAGAAAGTCAACATTTTTAAAAATGGTCAATCATTGACCCAATAACAAGCTCATTGATCCAATAGGTCAAATATTGACCAAAAAGTCACTTTTAATCAAAATAGTCAATTTTTGACCTACCGACCACCCATTGACCCAATAGGTCAACTTTTGACCAAAAAGTCAACTTTGGTCAAAATGGTCAATATTTTACCCAATGATCAACCCATTGACCCAAAAGATCAACTTGGGCCAAAAGGTCATCTTCGATCCAAATGGTCAATTCTTGAACCAATTACTAACTTTGGTCAACTTCTGACCTAATGGCCGCCTCATTGACAAAATAGGTAAACTTTTGACCAAAAAGACAACTTTGGTCAAAATGGTAAATCCTTGACCCAATGACCAACTCATTGACCCAATAGGTCAACTTTTGACCAAAAAGTCAACTTTAGTCAAAATGGCCAATCCTTGACCCAATGACCAACCCATTGACCCAATAGGTCGACTTTTGACCGAAAAATCGACTTTGCCCAAAATCGTGAATCATTGAACCAATGACCAACCCATTGACTCAATAGGTCAACTTTTGACAAAAAAGTAAATTTTGGTCAAAATAATTAATTAATTACCTAATGATCAAAATAGTCAATTTTTGAATCAATGACCAATTTTTGACCCAATAAGTCAAACTCTAACAAAAAAGTCCACTTTGGTCAAAATGGTCAATCCTTGACCCAATGACAAACACGTTGACTCATTAGCTAAATTTTTTACCAAAAAGTCAATTTTGGCCAAAATAGTCAATTTTTGACCTAATAACCACCCATCTACCCAATAGGTCAACTTTTGGTCAAATGGTCAAATTTTGACACATTGACCAACCTATTGACCCAATAGGTCAATTTTTGACAAAAAAGTCAACTTTGGTCAAAATGATCAATCTTTGACCCAATAACCAACCCATTGGCCTAAAAGTTCAACTTTTGACCAAAAAGTCAATTTTGGTCAAAATAAATTTTTGAATTATTGACCCAATAAGTGAATCTCTGACCAAAAAGTGAACTTTGGTCAGAAACGTCAATCCTTGACCCATTGATAAACCCATTGAACCAATAGGTCAACTTTTGACAAAAATGTCAATTTTACTCAAAAAATTCAATTTTAGTCAAAATATGTCAACTTTTGACAAAAATGTCAATTTTACTCAAAAAATTCAATTTTGGTCAAAATAGGTCAACATTTGAACAAAAACTCATCTTTCGTCAAAATAGTCAAAAACTGACCCAATGACACCCGTTACCCTTTGGGTTAACATTTGACCAAAATTCAATTTTGGTCAAAATAATCAATTTTTGACCTAATGACCAATTATTGACCCACTAAGCTAATCTCTGACCAAAAAGTCAACTTTGGTCAAAATGGTCAATCATTGACCCAATGACCAACCCATTGTCCCAATAGGTCAACTTTTGACCAAAAAGTCAACTTTGGTCAAAATGGTTTATTTTTGACCTAAGGACCAACCCAATAGATCAACTTTTGACCAGAAAGTCATCTTCGGTCAGAATACTCAATTCTTGACCCAATTACGAACTCATTGACCAAATAGGTCAACTTTTGACCAAAAAGTCAACCTTGGTTAAAATGGTCAATTTCTGAACCAATGACCACCCATTTGTCCCAATGGGTCAACTATTGACCAAAAAATTAATTTTTATCAAAATAATAAATTTTTGACCTAATGACCAATTATTGACCCAATAAGTCAATCTCTAACCAAAAAGTCAACTTTGATCAAAATGGCCAATCCTTGACACAAAGACCAACCCATTGGCCCAATAGGTCAACTTTTGACCAAAAATCAATTTTGGTCAAAATAGTCAATTTTTTGACCTAATGACCACCCATTGACTCAATAGGTCAACTTTTGACCAAAAAGTCAACCTTGGTCAAAATGGTCAATTTTTGACCCAATGACCAACCCATTGACCCAATAAGTTAACTTTTGACTAAAAAATCATCTCTAGTCTAAATGGTCAATTCTTGACCCAATTACTAACTCATTCACCAAATAGGTCAATTTTTGACCAAAAAGTCAACTTTTGTCAAAATGGTGAATTTCTGACCTAATGACAACCTCGTTGACTCAAGAAGTTAACTTTTGACCAAAAATTCAATTTCGGTCAAAATAGTCAATTTTTGACCAATGACTAATTATTAACTTAATAGGTCAATCTCTGACAAAAAAATCAACTTTGGTCAAAATGGTCAATCCTTGACCCAACGACAAACCCATTGGCCCAATAGGTTAACTTTTGAACAAAAACTCAACTTTGGTCAAAATAGTCAACTTTTTACCTATTGACCATCCATTGACCCAATAGGTCAACCTTTGAACAAAAAATCAACTTTGGTAAAAATTGTTAATTTTTTACACAATGACCAATCCATTGACCCAATAGATCAACTTTTGATCAAAAAGTCATCTTCGTTTAAAATGGTCAATTCTTGACCAAATTACGAACTCATTGACCAAATTGGACAACGTTTGTCCAAAAAGTCAACTTTGGTCAAAATGGTCAATTTCTGATGGCCACCCCGTAGACCCAATGGGTTAACTTTTGACTAAAAATTCAATTTTTTGTCAAAATAGGTCAACTTTTGACCAAAAAGTCATCTTTGCTCAAAATGGTCGATTTCTGACCCAATGTGTAAACTTTTGACCAAAAATTCAGTTTTGGTCAAAAAAGTTAATTTTTGGCCTAATGACAAATTATTGACCTAGTAAGCTAATCTCTGACCAAAAAGTCAACTTTGGTCAAAATCGTCAATCCTTGACCCAATGACCTACCCATTGTCCCAATAGGTCAACTTATGACCAAAAAGTTAACTTTGGTCTAAAAGGTCAATTTTTTACCCATGGACCAACCCAATAGATCAACTTTTGACTAAAAAGTCAACTTTGGTCAAAATGGTCAATTTCTGACCCAATGACCACCACTTTGACCCAATGGGTCAACTTTTGACCAAAAATTTAATTTTTTTCAAAATAATCAATTTTTGACCTAATGACCAATTATTGACCCAATTAGTCAATCTCTGACCAAAAAGTCAACTTTGGTAAAAATGGTCAATCCTTGACCCAAAGACCAACCATTGACCCGATAGGTCAACATTTGACCAAAAATCCAATTTTGCTCAAAATAGTCAATTTTTTACCTAATGATCAATTATTGACCATGTAAGCCAATCTCTGACCAAAAAATCAACTTTGCTCAAAATTATAAATCGTTGACCCAATGACCAACCTATTGACCTAATATGTCAACTTTTGACCAAAAAGTCATCTTCGATCAAAATGATCAAACCTTCACTCAATGAACAACCCATTGGCCTAATAAGTTAACTTTTGATCAAAAAGACAATTTAGATCAAAATAGTCAATTTTTGAATTAATGATAAATTATTGACCCAATATGTCAATCTCTGACCAAAAAGTTAACTTTGGTCAAAATGGTTAATCCTTGACCCAATGACAAACTCATTGACCCAATTGGTCAACTTTTGACCAAATAGTTCATTTTGGTCAAAATAGTCAATTTTTGACTTAATGACCACCAATTGACCCAACAGGTCAACTTTTGACCAAAAAGTCAACTTTGGTAAAAATGGTCAATTTTTTACCCAATGACCAACCCATTGACCCAATAGATCAACTTTTGATCAAAAAGTCAACTTCGGTTAAAATGGTCAATTCTTGACCAAATTACGAACTCATTGACCAAATAGGACAACTTTTGTCCAAAAAGTCAACTTTGGTCAAAATGGTCAATTTCTGATGTCCACCTCGTAGACCCAATGAGTTAAAAGTTCAATTTTGGTCAAAATAGGTCAACGTTTGACCAAAAAGACATCTTTGGTCAAAAAGGTCGATTTCTGACCCAATGTGTAAACTTTTGACCAAAAATTAAATTTTGGTGAAAATAGTCAATTTTTGACCTAATGACCATTTATTCAGTAAGCTAATCTCTGACCAAAAAGTCAACTTTGGTCAAAATCGTCAATCCTTGACCCAATGACCAACCCATTGTCCCAATAGGTCAACTTTTGACCAAAAAGTTAACTTTGGTCTAAAATGTCAATTTTTGACCCAAGGACCAACCCAATAGATCAACTTTTGACCAAAAAGTCAACTTTGTCAAAATGATCAATTTGTGACCCAATGACCACCACTTTGACAAAATTTAATTTTTGTCAAAATAAACGAGTTTTGACCTAATGACCAATTATTGACCCAATAAGTCAATCTCTGACAAAAAAGTCAACTTTGGTCAAAATGGCCAATTCTTGACCATAAGACCAACCCTTGACCCAATAGGTTAACATTTGACCAAAAAATCAATTTTGGTCAATATAGTCAATCTTTTACCTAATGACAAATTATTGACCATGTAAGCCAATCTCTGACCAAAAAGTCAACTTTGGTCAAAATTGTAAATCGTTGACCCAATGACTAACCTATTGACCTGATAAGTCAAATTTTGATCAAAAAGTCAACTTCGATCAAAATGATCAGACCTTCACTCAATGACCAACCCATTGGCCTAATAAGTTAACTTTTGACCAATAATACAATTTTGGTCAAAATAGTCAATTTTTGAATTAATGACAAATTATTGACCCAATATGTTAATCTCTGACCAAAAAGTTAACTTTGGTTAAAATGGTCAATCCTTGACCCAATGACAAACCCATTGACCCAATTGGTCAACTTTTGACCAAATAGTTAATTTTGGTTAAAATAGTCAATTTTTGACTTAATGACCACGCATTGACCCAATAGGTCAACTTTTGACAAAAAAGTCAACTTTGGTCAAAATAATCAATTTTCGACCCAATGTCCAAGCCATTGACCTAATAGGTCAAATTTTGAGCAAAAGTCATCTTTCGTCAAAATGGTCAATTCTTGACGAAATTACCAACTCATTGACCAAATAGGTCAACTTTTGACCCAAAAGTCAACTTTAGTCAAAAAGGTCAATTTCTGACCCAATGACCACCCCGTTGTCTTAATGGGTTAACTTTTGATAAAAAATTCACTTATGGTCAAAATAATCAATTTTTGACCTAATGACCAATTATTGACCCAATAAGTCAATTTCTGACCAAAAAGTCAAGTTTGGTCAAAAAAGTCAATCCTTGACCCAATGACAAACCCATTGACCGAATAGGTCAACTTTTAACCAAATAGTCAATTTTGGTCAAAATAGTCAATTTTTGACTAAATGACCACCCATTGACCCAGTAGGTCAACTTTTGACCAAAAAGTAAACTTTGGTTAAAATGGACAATTTTTGACCCAATGACCAACGTATTGACCCAATATATCAACTTTTAACCAAAAAGTCCTCTTTGGTCAAAATGGTCAATTTTTGACCCAATTACCAACTCATAGTCCAAATAGGTCAACTTTTGACCAAAAAGTGAACTTCGATGAAAAAGTTCAATTCCTGTCATAATCACCACCCCGTTGACCCAACAGGTCAACTTTTGACCCAAAATTTAATTTTGGTCAAAACAGTCAATTTTTGACCTAATGACCAAAATAGTCAATTTTTGAATTAATGACCAATTATTTACCCAATAAGTCAATCTCTGACCAAAAAGTCAACTTTGGTCAAAATGGTAATTCCTTGACCAATGACAAACCCAATGACCCAATAAATCGATTTTTGACCAAAAAGTCAATTTTGGTCAAAATAGTGAATTTTTGACCTAATGACCACACATTGACCTAATAGGTCAACTTTTAACCAAAAAGTCAACTTTGGTCAAAATGGTAAATTTTTGACCGAACGACTAACCCATTGACCCAATAGCTCAATTTTCGCTCAAAAAGTCATCTTCGGTCAAAATGGTTAATTCTTGACCAAATTACCAACCCATGGACCAAATATGTCAACTTTTGACCAAAAAGTCAACTTTGGTTAAAATGGTTCATTTCTGACCTAACAACTACCCCGTTGACCTAAGGGGTCAACTTTTAACAAAAAATTTAATTTGCTTAAAATAATCAAGTTTTGACCTAATAATCAATTATTACCCAAAAAGTGAATCTCTTACCAAAAACTCAACTTTACTCAAAATGGTCAATCCTTGACCCAATGACAAACCTATTGACCCAATAGTTCAATTTTTGACCAAAAAGTCAATTTTGGTCAAAATTGCCAATTTTTGACTTAGTGACCACCCATTGACCCAATAGTTCAACTTTTGACCAAAAAGTTAATTTTGGTCAAATTAGTCAATTTTTGACCTAATGACCAATTATTGGCCCAGTAGGCCAATCTCTGACCAAAAAGTCAACTTTGGTCAAAATGACCAATCCTTGACCCAATGTCCAACCCATTGACACAATAAGTCAACTTTTAACATCAACTTTGGTCAAAATAATCAATCCTTGACCCAATGACCAAGCCATTGGCCTAATAGGTCAACTTTTGACCAAAAAGTCAATTTTAGTTAAAAAGTCAATTTTGGAATTAGTGACCAATAATTGACCCAATAAATCAATCTTTGACCAAAAAGTCAACTTTGGTCAAAATGGTCAATCCTTGACCCAATGACAAACCCATTAACCAAATAGGTCAACTTTTGACCAAAAAAGTCAATTTTGGTCAAAATTGTCAATTTTTTACCTATTGACCACCAATTGACCCAATAGGTCAACTTTTGACCAAAAAGTCAACTTTGGTCAAATGGATAATTTTTCACCCTTTGACTAACCCATTGACCCAATAGATCAACTTTTGACCCAAGAGTCATCTTCGGCAAAAATGGTCAATTCTTGACCCAATTACCAACTCCTTGACCAAATAGGTCAACTTTTAACTAAAATATCAACTTTAGTCAAAATGGTCAATTTCTGACCCATTGACTACCCCGTTGACCCAATAGGTCAATTTTTCACCTAAAAGTCAATTTTTGACCTAATGACAAATTATTGACCCAGTAAGCCAATCTCTAACCAAAAAGTCTACTTTGGTCAAATGCTCAATCCTTAACCTAATGACCAACCCATTGACTCAATATGTTAACTTTCGACCAAAAAGTCAACTTTGGTCAAACTTATCAGTCCTTGACCCAATGACCAACCCATTGGCCTAATAGGTCAACTTTTGACCATAAAGTCAATTTTAATCAAAATTGACAATTTCTGAATTAATGACATTATTGACAAAATAAGTCAATCTCTGACCAAAAAAGTCAACTTTTCGTCAAAATGGTTAATCATTGACCCAAAGACAGACCCATTGACCCAATAGGTCAACTTTTGTCCAAAAAGGCAATTTTTGTCAAAATAGTCAATTTTTGACCTAATGACCACCTATTAACCTAATAGGTCAACTTTTGACCAAAAAGTCAACTTTGGTCAAAATGGTGAATTTTTTAGCAAATGACCAACCCATTAACCCAATATATTAAGTTTTCAAGAAAAATGTTATCTTTGGTCAAAATGGTCAATTCTTGACCCCATTACCAACTCATTGACCAAATAGTCAATTTTGGTCAAAATGGTCAATTTCTGACCCCAATGGGTCAACTTTTGACCAAAAATTTGATTTTGGTCAAAATAATTAATTTTTGACCAAATGACCAACCCATCGACCCAATAAGTCAACTTTTGACCAAAAATTCAACTTTGGTCAAATGGTAAATCCTTGGCCCATTGAGTAACCCATTGACCAAATAAGTCAACTTTTAACCAAAAAATCTATTTTGGTTAAAAATAGTCAATTTTTACCCTTATGACCAATTATCGACCCAGTAAGCCAATCTCTGACCAAAAAGTCAACTTTGGTCAAAATGGTCAATCCTTGATCCAATGACCAACCCATTGACCCAATAGGTCAACTTTTGATCAAAAAGTCAACTTTGGGCAAAATGATCAATCCTTGACCCAATGACCCACCCATTGGCTTAATAGGTCAACTTTTGACCAAATAATCAATTTTGGTCAAAATAGATAATTTTTGAATTTATGATAAATTATTGACCCAATAAGTCAATCTCTGACCAAAAAGTCAACTTTGGTGAAAATGGCCAATCCTTCACCCAATAACAAACCCATTGACCCAATAGGTCAACTTTTGACAAAATAATCAATTTTGGTAAAAATAGTTAATTTTTGATTTAATGACCACCCATTGACCCAATAGGTCAACTTTAGACTAAAAAGTCAACTTTGGTAAAAATAATCAATTTTTGACCCAATGACAAACCCATTGACCCAATAGGAAAACTTTTAAACAAAAAGTCATCTTTGGTAAAAATGGTCAATTCTTGACCAAATTACCAATAGGTCAACTTTGGTCAAAATGGAAAATTTCTGACCCAATGACCACCCTGTTAAACCAATGTGTTAACTTTTGACCAAAAATTCAATTTTGGTCAATATAATCAATTTTTACCTAATGACCAATTATTGACCCATTAAGTCAATCTCTAACAAAAAAGTCAATTTTAGTGAAATGTTTAATCCTTGACCAAACGACAAACCCAATAACCCAATAGGTCAACTTTTCACCAAATAGTGAATTTTGGTCAAAATAGTCAATTTTTGACGGAGTGACCACCCATTGATCCAATAGGACAACTTTTAACTAAAAAGTCAACTTTTGTCAAAATGGTCAATTTTTTATCCAATGACAAACCCATTGACCCAATAGGTCAACTTTTGACCAAAAAGTCAATTTTGGTCAAAATGGTCAATTCTTGACCAAATTACGAGCTCATTGACCAGAAAGGACTACTTTTGACCGAAAAGTCAACTTCGGTCAAAATGGTCAATTTCTGACCCAATGACCACCCCTTTGACCCAATTGTTCCTTTTGACCAAAAATTTAATTTCTGTCAAAATAATCAAATTTTGACCTAATGAAAAATTATTGACCCAATAAATCAATCTCTGACCAAAAAGTTAACTTTGGTCAAAATGGTCAATCCTTGACCCAATGACCAACCCATTGACCAAATAGATCAACTTTTGACCAAAAAGTCAATTTTGCTAAAAAAAGTAGTTCCACAGTGACTCAATAGGTCAACTTTTGACCAAAAAGTAAATTTTGGTCAAAATAGTCAATTTTTGAATTAATGTCCAATTATTGACCCAAAATGTCAAACTCTGACAAAAATATCAACTTTGGTTAAAATGGTCAATCATTGACCCAACGACAAACTTATTGACCCGATAGGTAAATTTTTGGCAGAAAAGTCAATTTTGGTCAAAATAAATAACTTTTGACAAAATAACCACTCATTGACGCAATAGGACAACTTTTGACAAAAAAGATATGTTTAGTCAAAATGGTCAATTTTTGACACAATAACCAACCTTGTGACCCAATAGATCAACTTTTGACTAAAAAGTCAACTTTGGTCAAAATGATCATTCATTGACCCAATGACCACCCCATTGGCCTAAAAGGTCAACTTTTTGACCAAAAAGTCAATTTTGATCAAAATAGTCAATTTTTGAATTAATGACCAATTATTGACCCAATAAGACAATCTCTGACCAAAAAGTCAATTTTGGTCAGAAAGGTCAATCCTTGACCCATTGACAAACCCATTGACACAATAGGTTAACTTTTGACAAAAAAGTCAATTTTAGTCAAATAGTCAATTTTGGACATAATGACCACCCATTGACCCAATAAGTCAATTTTTGACCAAAAAGTCAACTTTGGTCAAAATGGTCAATTTTTGACCTATTGATCCAATATGTCAACTTTTGACTAAAAAGTCATCTTTGGTAAATATTGTCAATTCTTGACCCAATTACCAACTCATTGACTAAATATGTCAACTTTTGACCAAAAAGTCAATTTTGGTCAAAATAGTCAATTTTGGTCAAAATAGTCAATTTTTGACCAAATGAGCTCCCATTGATGCAATAGGTCAAATTTCGACCGAAAAGTCAACTTTAGTCAAAATAATTAATTTTTGACCTAATCACTAATTATTGACCCAATAAGTCAGTCTCTGACCAAAAGTCATCTTTGGTCAAATAGGTCATCCTTGACCCAATGACCAACCCATTGACCCAATAAAACAACTTTTGACTAAAAAGTTATCTTTGGTCAAAATGGTCAATTCTTGACCCAATTACCAACTCGTTGACCAAATAGGTCAACTTTTGATTAAAAAGTCAACTTTGGTCAAAATGGTCAATTTCTGACCCAATAACCACCCCGTTGACCCAATGGGTTAACTTTTGACAAAAATTTCAAGTTTGGTCAAGATAATCAATTTTTTACCTAATAACTAATTATTAACCCAATAAATCAATCTCTGACCAAAAAGTCAACTTTGATCAAAATGGTCAATCCTTGACCCATTGACAAACCCATTGATCCAATAGGTCAACTTTTGATCTAAAAGCCAACTTTGGTCAAAATGCTCATTTTTTGACCCAAAGACCAACTCATTGACCCAATAAGTCAACTTTTGACCAAAAAGTCATCTTTGATTAAAATGGTCTATTCTTGACCCAATTACAAACTGATTGACCAAATAGGTCAATTTTTGACCAAAAAGTCAACTTTGGTCAAAATGGTCAATTTCTAACTCAATGACCTCCCTGTTGACCCAATGGGTTAACTTTTGACCAAAAATTTAATTTTGGTCAAAAAAGTCAATTTTTGACCAAATGACAAATTATTGACCCAAAAACCAACCCATTGACCCAAGAGGTTAACTTTTGACCAAAAAGTCAACTTTGGTCAAAATGGTCAATCATTGACCCAATAAGTCAATTTTGACCAAAAAGTCAATTTTGGTCAAAAATAGTAAATTTTTGACCTAATGACCAATTATTGACCCAGTAAGCCAATATCTGACCAAAAAGTAAACTTTGGTCAAAATGGTCAATCCTTGACCCAATGACCAACCCATTGACCCAAAAGGTCAACTTTTGACTAAAAAGTCAACTTTGGTCAAAATGATCAATCCTTGACCCAATGATTAACCCAATTGGCCTAATAAGTCAACTTTTGACCAAAATGTCAATTTTGGTCAAAATAGTCAATTTTTGAATTAATGAACAACTATTGTCCCAATAAGTCAATCTCTTACCAAAAAGTCAACTTTGGTTAAAATGGTTAATCCTTAACCCAAAGACAAACCCATTAACCCAATAGATCAACTTTTGACCAAAAAGTCAATTTTGTTCAAGATACTCAATTTTTGACCTAATGACCACCAACTGACCCAAAAGGTTAACTTTTGACCAAAAAGTCTACTTTATTTAAAATGATCAAGTTTTGACCCAATGACAAACCCATTTACCCAACAGGTCAACTTGTGACCAAAAGTTATCTTTGGTCAATTTTTTACCTATCGACCAATGATTGACATAGTAAGTCAAGTCTTTGACAAAAAAGTTAACTTTGGTCAACATGGTCAATTCTTGACCAAATTACCAACCAATTGACCCAATAGGTCAATCTTTGACCAAAAAGTCAACTTTGGTCAAAATAGGTCTTCCTTGACCCAAAGACCAACCAATTGGTCTAATAGGTCAACTTTTGACAAAAAATTTAATTTCGGGGAAAATAGTTAATTTTTGACTTAATGACCAATTATTGAACCAATAAGTCAATCTCTAAACAAAAAGTCAACTTTAGTCAAAATGGTCAATCCTTGACCCAATGATAAACACATTGACCAAATAGGTGAACTTTTGACTAGAAACTTAATATTGGTCAAACTAGTCAATTTTTGACATAATGACCACCCATTGACCCAATAGTTCAACTTTTGACCAAAAAGTCAACTTTGGTCAAAATGGTCAATTTTTGACCCAATGACCAACCCATTGACCTAATAGGTCAACTTTTGACAAAAAGTCATCTTCGGTCAAAATGGACAATTCTTGACCCAATTACCAACTTATTGACCAAATATGTCAACTTTTGACCAGAAAGTCAACTTTAGACAAAATGGTTAATTTCTGACCCGATGACCTCTCCGTTGACCCAATAGGTTAACTTTTGACCAAAAATTTAATTTTGGTTAAAATAGTCAATTTTGGACCTAATGACCAATTATTGACCCAATAAGTCAATCTCTGACCAAAAAGTCAACTTTGGTCAAAATGGTCAATCCTTGACCCAATGACAAACCAATTGACCCAATAGGTCAACTTTTGACAAAAAAGTAAATTTTGGTCAAAATAGTCAATTTTTGATTTGATGACCAACCCATTGACCCAATAGATCAAATTTTGACCAAAAAGTCATCTTTGGTCAAATGGTCAAGATGGTCAATTTCTGACTTAATGACCACCCCGTTGACCCAATGGGTTAAATTTTGACAAAAAATTCAATTTTGTTCAAAATAGTAAATGTTTGACCTAATGACCAATTATTGACCCAATAACTCCATCTCTGACCAAAAAGTCAACATTAGTTAAAATGGTCAATCCTTGACCCAATGACAAACTCATTGACCCAATAGGTCAAATTTTGACTAAAAAGTCACTTTTGATCAAAATAATCAATTTTTGACCTACCGACCACCCATTGACCCAATAGGTCAACTTTTGACCAAGAAGTCAACTTTGGTCAAAATGGTCAATTTCTGACCCAATGACCAACCCATTGACCCAAAAGATCAACTTTCGACCAAAAAGACATCTTCGATCCAAATGTTCAAATCTTGAACCAATTACTAACTCATTGACCAAATAGGTTAACTTTTGACCAAAAAGATAACTTTGGTCAAAATGGTCAATTTCTGACCTAATGACCGCCTCAATGACAAAATAGGTCAACTTTTGACCAAAAAGACAACTTTAGTCAAAATGGTCAATCCTTGACCCAATGATTAACTCATTGACCCAATAGGTCAACTTTTGACCAAAAGTCAACTTTGGTCAAAATTGTCAATCCTTGACCCAATGACAAACCCATTGACCCAATAAGTCAACTTTTGACCAAAAATTCAATTTTGGTCAAAACGGTCAATTTTTGACCCAATGACCAACTCATTGACCCGATAGGTCAACTTTTGACCAAAAAGTCATCTTTGGTCAAAATGATCAATTCTCGACCTAATTACTAACTTATTGACAAAATAGGTCAACTTCTGACGCAACGACTACCCTGTTGACCTAATGGGTAAACTTTTGACCAAAAATTCAATTTTGGTCAAAATTGGTCAACTTTTGACAAAAAGTCATCTTCGATCAAAATGGTCAATTTTTGACCCAATGACCACCTCGTTGTCCCAATGGGTCAACTTTTAACTAAAAATTTAATTTTGGTCAAAATAGTTAATTTTTGACCTAATGACCGAAATAGTCAATTTTTGAATTAATGACCAATTATTGACCCAATAATTCAATCTCTGACAAAAAAGTCAACTTTGGTCAAAATGATCAATCCTTGAACAAATGACAAACCCATTGACCCAATAGTTCAACATTTGACCAAAAAGTTAATTTTGGTCAAAATAACTAATTTTTGACTTAATGATAACCCATTGACCCAATAGGTCAAATTTTGACCAAAAAGTCAACTTTGGTCAGAATGGCAATTTTTGACCCAATGACCAACCCATTAACCCAATAGATCGACTTTTGACCAAAAAGTCATCTTTTTGTCAAAATGGTCAATTCTTGACCCAATTACCAACCCGTTGACCCAATATATCAATTTTTGACCAAAAAGTCATCTTTGGTCAAAATGTTCAATTCTTGACCCAATTACCAACTCATTGACCCAATATATCAACTTTTGTCAATATGGTCAATTTTTGACCCATTGACCAACCCATAGACCCAATAGGTCAACTTTTTACCAAAAAGTCATCTTTAGTCAAAATAGTCAATTCTTAACCAAATTACCAACTCATTAATTAAATAGCTCAACTTTTGACCAAAAACTCAACTTTGGTCAAAATGGGCAATTTCTGACCCAGTGACCACCCCGTTCACCCGATGGGTTAACTTTTGACCAAAAATTCCATTTTGGTCAAAATAGTCAATTTTTTATCAATGACCAATTATTGACACAATAAGTCAATCTCTGACAAAAAATTCAAGTTGGCAAAACTGGTCAATCCTTGACCCAATGACAAACCCATTGACCCAATAGGTCAACTTTTGAACAAAAAGTCTATTTTGGTCAAAATAGCCAATTTTTGACTTAATGACCACCCATTTACCCAATAGGTCAACTTCTGACCAAAAAGCCAATTTTGGTCAAAATAGTCAATTTTTGACCTAATGACCAATTATTGGCCCAGTAAGCCAATCTCTGACCAAAAAGTCAACTTTGGTCAAAATAGTCAATCCTTGACCCAATGACCAACCCACTGACCCAATAGGTCAACTTTTGACCAAAAAGTCAACTTTGGTCAAAATGATTAATCATTAACCCAACGGCCAACCTATTGGCCTAACAAGTTAACTTTTGACAAAAAAGTCAATTTTGGTCAACATAGTCAATTTTTGAATTAATGACCAATTATTGACCCAATAAATCAATCTCTGACCAAAAAGTCAACTTTGGTCAAAATGGTCAATCCTTAACCCAATGACTAGCCCATTGACCTAATATTTTAACTTTTGACCAAAATGTCAATTTTGGTCAAGAAAGTCAATTTTTGACCTAATGACCAATCATTGACCCTATAAGTGAACTTTTGACCAAATAGTCAACTTTGGACAAAATGGTCAATTTTTGACCCAATGACCAACCCATTGACCCAATAGTTCAACTTTTGACCATAAAAGTCAACTTTCGCCAAAATGGTGAATCCTTAACCCAATGACCAACCCATTGACCCAATAGATCGACTTTTGACCAAATAGTAAATTTTTGTCAAAATAGTAAATTTTTAACTTAATGACCAATAATTAACCTAATAGGTCAACTTTTGACCAAAAAGTCAAATTTCGTCAAAATGGTCAATCCTTGACCTAATGAACAACCCATTGACCCAATAGGTCAACTTTTGACCAAAAAGTCAACTTTGGTCAAAATGGTCAATCCTTAACCCAATGACCAACTCAGTGACCCAAAAGGACAACTTTTGACCAAAAAGTCAATTTTGGTCAAAATTGTCAATTTTTGAACTAATGACTACCGCATTCACCATAAAGGTCAACTTTTGACAAAAAAGTCAAATTTGGTCAAAATTGCCAATTTTTGACACAATGATTTAAATGTCAACTTTGGAGAAAATGGTCAATCCTTGATCCATTGACCAACTCATTGACCTAATTTATCAATTTTTTACTAAAAAGTTAACTTTGGCCAAAATGGTGAATCCTTGACCCAATGACGAACCCATTGACCTAATAGGTCAGCTTTGGTCCAAAAAGTCAATTTCTCTCAAAAATGTCAATTTTTTACCTAATGAGGGCGTCATTGACGAAATAGGTCAACTTTTGACCAAAAAGACAACTTTGGTCAAAATGATCAATCCTTGACCTAATGACCAACTCATTGACCCAATAGGTCAACTTTTGACCAAAAAGTCAACTTTAGTCAAGATGGTCAATCCTTAACCCAATGACCAACCCATTGACCCAATATGTCCACTTTTGACCAAAAAATTAATATTAGTCAAAATAGTCAATTTTGATATAATGACCAATTTTTGACCTAATAAGTCAATCTCTCACCAAAAAGTCAACTTTGGTAAAAATGATTAATCCATGACCCAATGACCAACCCATTGACCCATTAGGTCAACTTTTGACCCAAAAGTCAACTTCGGTCAAAATGATCAATCCTTAACCCAACGACCAACCCATTGGTCTAATAAGACAAATTTTGACTAAAAAATTAATTTTAGTCAAAATTGTCAATTTTTGAATTAATGATCAATTATTGACCCAAAAAGTCAATCTCTGACCAAAAAGTTAACTCTGGTCAAAATGGACAATCCTTGACCCAATGACAAACCAATTGACCCAAAAGATCAACTTTTGTCCAAAAAGTCAATTTTAGTCAAAATAATCGATTTTGACCAAATGACCCCCCATTGACCCAATAGGTCAACTTTTGACCAAAAAGCCAACTTTGGTCAAAATGGTCAATTTTTGACCCAATGACCAACCCGTTGACCCAATAGGTCAACTACTGACCAAAAAAGTCATCTTTGGTCAAAATTATCACTTCTTGACCTAATTACCAAATCAATGACCAAGTAGATCAACTATGACCAAAAAGTCAACTTTGGTCGAACAGGTCAATTTCTGACCCAATGACTTCCTTATCGACCCAATGGGTTAACTTTTGCCCAAAAATTCAATATTGGTCAAAATAGTCAATTTTTGAACTAATGACCAATTATTGATCCAATAAGTCAATCTCTGACAAAAAAGTCAACTTTGGTAAAAAATGGTCAATCCTTGATCCAATGGCAAACTCATTGACCCAATTGGTCAACTTTTGACCAAAAAGTCAATTTTGGTCAAAGAAATTAATTTTTGACTTAATGACCAGCCATTAACCCAATAGGTCAACTTTTGACCAAATAGTCAACTTTGTAAAAATGGTTTATTTTTGACCTAATGACCAACCCATTGACCTAAAAGATAAAATTTTGATCAAAAAGTTATCTTTGGTTAAAATGGATAATTCTTGACCGAATTACCAGCTCATTGACCAAATAAGTCAACTTTTGACAAAAAAGTCAACTTTGGTCAAAATGGTCAATTTCTAAACTAATGGGTCAACTTTTGACCAAAAATTTAATTTTGGTCAAAATAATCAGTTTTTGACCTTATTAACCCAATAAGTCGATCTCTGACGAAAAAGTCAACTTTAGTCAAAATGGTCAATCCTTGGCCCAAAGACTAACCCATTGACCAAATAGGTCAACTTTTGACCAAAAAGTCAACTTTGGTTAAAATGTTCAATCCTTGACCCAATGACCAACCCATTGACCCAATAGGTCAACTTTGACCAAAAAATCAAGTTTGGTCAAAATAGTCAATTTTTGACCAATGACCAATTATTGACCCAGTAAGCCAATCTCTTACCAAAAAGTCAACTTTGGTCAAAATGGTCAATCCTTGACCCAATGATCAACCCATTGACCGAATAGGTCAACTTTTGACAAAAAAACCAACTTTGGTCAAAATGATCAATTTTTGACCCAATGACCAACCGATTTACCCAATAGGTCAACTTTTGACCAAAAAGTCATCTTTAGTCAAAATGGTCAATTCTTGACGCAATTACTAACTCACTGAACAAATAGGTTAACTTTTGACCAAAAAGTCAACATTGGTCAAAATGTTCAATTTCTGACCCAATAACCTCCCCGTTGGCCCAATAAGTCAACTTTTGACTAAAAATTTAATTTTGGTCAAAATAATCAATTTTTGACCTAATGACCAATTATTGACCCAATAAGTCAATCTCTGACCAAAAAGTCAACTTTGGTCAAAATGGTCAATCATTAACCCAATGACCAACCCATTGACCCAAAAGGTCAATTTTTGACCAAAAAGTCAACTTTAGTCAAAATGATCAATCCTTGACCCACTAACCAACCCATTGACCCAATAGGTCAACTTTTAACCAAAAAAATCAATTTTGGTCAAAAAAGTCAATTTTTGACCTAATGGCCAATTATTGACCTAGTAAGCCAATCTCTGACAAAAAAGTCAACTTTGGTCAAAATGGTGAATCCTTGACACAATGACCAACCCATTGACCCAATAGGTCAACTTTTGACCAAAAAATTAACTTTGGTCAAGATGATCAATCCTTGACCCAATGAGCAACCCATTGGCCTAATTGGTCAACTTTTGACCAAAAGTCAATTTTGGTCAAAATAGTCAATTTTTGAATTTATGACTAATTATTGACCGAATAAGTCAATCTCTGACAAAAAAGTCAACTTTGGTAAAAATGGTCAATCCTTGACCCAATGACCAACCCATTCACCCAATAAGTCAACTTTGGTCAAAATGGACAATCCTTGACTCAATAAGTCAACTTTTGACCCAAAAGTCTTCTTTGGTCAATATAGTAAATTTTTGACCTAATGAACTCCATTTGACCCAATAGAACAACTTTTGAACAAAAACTCAACTTTCTTCAAAATGGTCAATTTTTGACACAATGACAAACCCATTGACCCAATAGGTCAACTTTTGACCAAAAAGTCATCTTTGGTCAAAATGGTCAATTCTTGACCAAATTAACAACTCATTGACCAAATAGGTCTACTTTTGACCAAAAAGTCAACTTTGGTCAAAATGGTCAATTTCTGACCCAATTAACATCCCATTGACCGTATGGGTTAACTTTTAACAAAAAAATCAATTTTGGTCAAAATAGTTAATTTTTGACCTAATGACCAATTATTGACTTAATAAGTCAATCTCTGACCAAAAAGTCAACTTTGGTCAAAATGGTCAATCTTTGACCCAATGACAAATCCGTTGACTCAATAGATCAAAATTTGACCAAAAGGTCAATTTTGGTAAATATAATCAATTTTAGACTTAATGACCACCCATTGACCCAATAGATGAACTTTTGACCAAAAAGTCAACTTTGGTCAAAATGGTCAATTTTTGACTTTTTAACCCAACAGATCAACTTTTGACCAAAAAGTCATCTATGGTCAAAATGGTCAATTCTTGACGCAATTACCAACTTATTGACCAAATAAGCCAACTTCTGACCAAAAAGTCAACTTTGGTTAAAATGGCCAATGTCTGACCCAATGATCACCGAGTTGACCCAATGGGTCAACTTTTGACCAAAAATTTAATTTTGGTCAAAATAGTCAATTTTTGACCTAATGACTAAAATGAATAATTTTTGAATTAATGATCAATTACAGACAAAATAAGTCAATCTCTGACCAAAAAGTCAACATTAGTAAAAATGTTCAAACATTGATCCAATGACAAACCCATTGACCCAATAGGTTAACTTTTCACCAAAAATCAATTTTGGTGAAAATAGTCAATTTTTTGACCAAATGACCACCCATAGACCCAATAGGTCAACTTTTGACCAAAAAGTCAACTTTTGCGAAGATGGTCAATCCTTGACCTAATGACCAACCCTTTCACCCAATAGGTCAACGTTCGACAAAAATGTCAATTTTGGTCAAAATAGTCAATTTTTGACCTAATCACCAATTATTGACCAAAAAGTCAACTTTGGTCAAAATGGTCAATCCTTGCCTAATCACCAATCCGATTGACCAAATAGATCAACTTTTGACCAAAAAGTCAACTTTGGTCAAAATGGTCAATCCTTGACCAAATGACCAACCATTGACCTAATAGGTCAACTTTTGACCAAAAAATCAATTTTGGTCAAAATAGTCAATTTTTGAACTAATGACCACCCATTAACCCAATAGGTCAACTTTTGGCTAAAAAGTAAACTTGGTCAAAATGGTTAATTTTTGACCCAATGACCAACCCATTGACCCAATACATCAACTTTTGACCAAAAAGTCATCTTCGGTCAAAATGTTCAATTCTTTACCCAATTACCAACTCATTGACCAAAAAGTTAATTTTGTTCAAAATGTTCAATTTCTGACCCAATGACCGCCCTTTGACCCAAATGGTTAACTTTTCACCAAAAATTTAATTTTGTTCAAAATAATCAATTTTTGACCTAATGACCAATTATTGACCCAATAAGTCAATCTCAGACCAAAAGGTTAACTTTGGTCAAAATGGTCAATCCTTGACCCAATTACCAACTCATTGACCCAATATGTCAACTTTAGACCAAAAAATCAACTTTGGTCAAAATGGTCAATCCTTGACCCAATGACCAACCCATTGACCTAAGTCAACTTTTGACCTAAAACACAATTTTGGTCAAAATAAACAATTTTTGACATAATGGCCAATTATTGATCCAGAAAGCCAATCTCTTACCAAAAAGTCAACTTTGGTCAAAATGGTCAATCCTTGACCCAATGACCAACCTATTGACCTAATAGGTCAACTTTTAACCAAAAAGTCAGCTTTGGTCAAAATGATCAATCCTTGACCCAATGACCACCCCCTTGGCCTAATAGGTCAACTTTTGACCAAAAAGTCAATTTTGGTCAAAATCATCAATTTTTGAATTAATGACCAATTATTGACCTAATAAGTCAATCTTTGACCAAGAACTTAATTTTGGTAAAAAGGGTCAATGCTTGACCCAATGGCCAACCCATTGACCCAATAGGTTAACAATTGACCAAAAAGTCAAATTTGGTCAAAAAGATCAATCCTTGACACAATGACCAAGCCATTGACCCAATCGGTCAACTTTTGACCAAAAAGTCTTGTTTGGTCAAAATAGTCAATTTTTGACCTAATGAACACCCATTGACCCAATAGGTCAACTTTTGACCAAAAAGTCAACTTTGGTCAAAATTGCCAATTTTTTACACAATGACCAACCCATTGACCCAATATAACAAGTTTTGACCAAAAAGTCATCTTTGATCAAAATAGTCAATTCTTGACCAAATTACCAACTCAATTACAAAATAGGTCAACTTTTGACAAAAAAGTCAACTTTGGTGAAAATGGTTAATTTCTGACCCAATGACCACCCCATTCACACTATGAGTTAACTTATGATCAAAAATTCAATTTTGGTCAAAATAGTTAATTTTTAACCTAATGACCAATTAATGACCCAATAAGTCAATCTCTGACCAAAAAGTCAACTTTGGTCAAAATTTTCCATCCTTGACCCAATGACAAACTCATTGACCTAATTGGTCAACTTTTGTCCATAAAGTCAATTTTGGTCAAAATGTCAACTTTAGTCAAAATGGTCAATTTTTGACCCAATGACCAACCCATTTACCCATAAGGTCAACTTTATACAAAAAAGGTCATCTTTGGTCAAAATGGTCAATTCTTGACCCAATTGCCAACTCATTGACCAAATAGGTCAACTTTTGACTAAAACCTCAGCTTTGGTTAAATGGTCAATTTCTGACCCAATGACCTCCTCATTAACCAATTGGGTTAACTTTTGACCTAAAATTTAATTTTTGTCAAAATTATCAATTTTTTATCTAATGACCAAATATTGACCAAAAAGTCAATTTTTGGTCAAAATTGTCAATCCTTGACCCAACGACAAATTCATTGACCCAATAGGTCAACTTTTGTCCAAAAAGTCAAATTTGGTCAAAATAGTCAATTTTTGACCTAATGACCACCCATTAACCGAATAGGTCAACTTTTGACCAAAAAGTCAACTTTGGTCAAAATGGTCAATTTTTGACTCAATGACCAACACATTGACCCAATAGATTAAATTTTAACCTAAAAGTTATCTTCGGTCAAAATGGCCAATTCCTGACCCAATTACCAACTCATTGACCAAATGGTCAACTTTTAACCAAATAGTCAACTTTGGTTAAAATGGTCAATTTCTAACCCAATGACCACCCCATTGACCCAAGGGTTAACTTTTGACCAAAAATTTAATTTTGGTCAAAATAATTAATTTTTGACCTAATGACCAACCCATTGACCCAATAAGTCAATTTTTGACCAAAAAGTCAACTTTGGTCAAAATGGTCAATCCTTGACCCAATGACCAACCCATTGACCTAATAGGTCAACTTTTGACCAAAAAATCAATTTTGATTAAAATATTCAAATTTTGACTTAATGACCAATTATTAACTAGTAAGCCAATCTCTGATGAAAATGTCAATTTTGGTCAAAATGGTCAATCCTTGACACAATGACCAACCCATTGACCTAATTGGTAAACTTTTGACCAAAAAGTGAACTTTGGTAAAAATGATCAATCCTTAACCCAATGACCAACTTATTGGCCAAATAGTTGAACTTTTGACCAAGGAGTCAATTTTGGTTAAAATAATTAATTTTTGAATTAATGACCCAATAAGTCAATCTCTAACCAAAAAGTAAACTTTGGTGAAAATGGTCAACCCTTCACCTAATAAAAACCCATTGACCCAATCGGTCAACTTTTGACCAAATAGTTAATTTTGGTCAAAATAGTCAATTTTTGACTTAATTACCACTCATTGACCGAGTAGGTCAACTTTTGACCAAAAAGATAACTCTGGTCAAAATGGTCAATTTTTGACCAAATGACCAACCCATTGACCCAATAGGTCAACTTTTGACCAAAAAGTCATCTTTGGTCAAAATGGTCAATTCTTGACCAAATTAGCAACTCATTGACCAAATAGGTCAGCTTTTGACCAAAAAGTAAACTTTGGTCAAAATGTTCAATTTCTGACCCAATGACCACCTCGTTAACCCATTGGGTTAACTTTCGACCAAAAATTCAATTTTGGTCAAAATAATCAACTTTTTACCTAATGACCGATTGTTGACCCAATATGTCAATCTCTGACAAAAAAGTCAATTTTGGTCAAAATGTTCAATCACCCAATAGGTTTACTTTTGACCAAATAGTAAATTTTGGTCAAAATAGTCAATTTTTGACTGAGTGACCACCCATTGATCCAATAGGACAACTTTCGAATGAAAGTCAACTTTGGTCAAATTGGTCAATTGTTGACCCACTGACCAACCCATCGACCCAATAGATCAACTTTTGCTAAAAAGTCATATTTGGTCAAAATCTTCAATTCTTGACCGAATTACCAACTCATTGAACAAATAGATCAACTTTTGACCAAAAAGTCAACTTTGGTCAAAATGGTCAATTTCTGACCCAATGACTGACCAAAAAATTAATTTTGGTCAAAATAGTCAATTTTTGACCTAATGACCACAATAGTCAATTTTTGAATTAATGACCAATTATTTGCCCAATAAGTCAATCTATGACAAAAAAGTCAATATTGGTCAAAATGATCAATCCTTGACCCAATGACGAACCTATTGACCCAATAGGTAAACTTTTGACCAAAAACTCAATTTTGATCAAAATAGTTAATTTTTGACCTAATGACCACCCATTGACCCAATAGGTAAACATTTGACCAAAAAGTCAACTTTGGTCAAAATGGCCATTTTTCGACGCAATGACCAACCCATTGACTCAATAGGTCAACTTTTGACCAAAAAGTCATCTTTGGTAAAAATGGTCAATTTTTGACCCAATTACCAACTCATAGACCAAATAGGTCAACTTTTGACCAAAAATTCAACATTGGTCAAAACGATCAATTTCATACTCAACGACCACACCGTTGACCCAATGGGTAAACATTTGACAAAAAATTCAATTTTGGTCAAAATAGTAAGTTTTTGACCTAATGACCAATTATTGACCCAATAAGTTAATCTCTAACTAAAAAGTCAACTTTGGTCAATAAATGAAGCTCGAATCACTTTGACCAGCAACGTCAATAACTCCATGCTACATCGATCGATAGACAAACTTTTGACCAAAAAGTGAATTTTGGTCAAAATATTCATTTTTTATCTGATGACCAATTATTGATCCAGTAAGCCAATCTCTGACCAAAAAGTCAACTTTGGTCAAAATGGTTAATCGTTAACCCAATCACCAACCCATTGTCCCAATAGGACAACTTTTGATCAAAACGTCAACTTTGGTTAATGGTCAATTTTTGACACCATAGATCAACTTTTGACCAAAAAGTCATCTTCGGTCAGAATGGTCATTTCTTGACCCATAAACCGACTAATTGACCAAATATGCTAACTTTTGACAAAAAAGTCAACTTTGGTCAAAATGGTCAATTTTTGACCCAATGACCATCCCGTTAACCCAATGGGTCAACTTTTGACCAAAAATTAAATTTTTGTCAAAATAATCAATTTTTGACCTAATGACCAATTATTGACCCAATAAGTCAATCTCTGACCAAAAAGTTAACTTTGGTAAAAATGGTTAATCCTTGACCCAAAGACTAACTCATTGACCCAATAGGTCAACTTTTAACTAAAAGTTAATTTTGGTCAAAATTGTCAATTTTTGACCCAATGACCAACCCATTAACCCAATAGGTTAACTTTTGATCGAAAAGTCAACTTTGGCCAAAATCATCAATCCTTGACCCAATGACCAACCTATAGACCCAATAGGTGAACTTTTGACCAAATAATCAATTTTTTACATAATGACCAATTATTGACCCAATAAGTCAGTCTTTGACCAAAAGGTCAACTTTGGTCAAAATGGTCAATCCGTGACCTAATGACCAACCCATTTACCCATTAGGTCAACTTCTGACAAAAAAGTGAACTTTAGTCAAAATAGTCAACCCTTGACATAATCGGTCAACTTTTGACCAAAAAGTTAATTTTGGTCAATATAGTCATTTTTTTACCTAATGACCACCCTATTGACTCAATATGTTAACTTTTGACCAAAAAGTCATCTTTGGTCAAAATAGTGAATTTCTGACCCAATTACCACCTCGTTAACCCAATGGGTCAACTTTTGACCAAAAATTCTTTTTTGGTCAAGTTAGTCAATTTTTGACCTAATGACCTATTATTGACCCAATAAGTCAATCTCTGACCAAAAAGTCAAATTTGGTCAAACTGGTCAATCCTTGACATAATGACCAACCCATTGACACAATCGATCAACTTTTGACCAAAAAGTCAACTATGGTCAAAATGGTCATTCTTTGACCCAAAGACCCAATTGGTCAACTTTTGACCAAAAAGTCAATTTTGGTCAAAATAGTCAATTTTTGACATAATGACTAACTCATTGGCCCAATATGTCAACTTTTGACCAAAAAGTCAATTTTGGTCAAAATAATCAGTTTTTTAACCTAATGACCACCCAATTAACCCAATAGGTCAACTTCGACCAAAAAGTCAAATTTTATCAAAATGGTCAATATCTGACCCAATGACCAACTCATTGACCCAATAGGTCAACTTTTGACCAAAAAGTCAATTTTCGTCAAAATTATCAATTTTTTAGCTAATGACAATTTATTGATCCAGCAAGCCAATCTCTGACCAAAAGTCAACTTTGGTCAAAATGGTCAATCCTTGACTAAATGACCAACCCATTGACCAGATAGGTTAACTTCTGACCAAAAAGTCAACATTGGTCAAAATAATCAATTCTTGACCCAACAAGCAACGCTTTGACCTAATAGGTCAACTTTTGAACAAAAAGTCAATTTTGGTAAAAATAGTTAAATTTTGAATTAATGGTCAATTATTGACCCAATAGGTCAACTTTTGTTTGACCAAAAGGTCAATTTTGGTCAAGATAGTCAATTTTCGATCAAATGACCACCCATTGACCCAATAGTTCAACTTTTTAACAAAAAGTCAATTTTGGTCAAAATGGTCAATTTTTGACCCAATGACCAACCCATTGACCCAATCGGTCAACTTTTGACCAAAAAGTAATCTTTGGTCAAAATGGTCAATTCTTGACCCAATTACCAACTCATTGACCAAATATGTCAACGTTTAACCAAAAAGTCTCCTTTAGTCAAGATGGTCAATTTCTGACCCAATCACCACTCTGTTAACCCAATGGGTTAAATTTTGAAAAAAAATTCAATTTTGGTCGAAATAGTAAATGTTTGAACTAATGACCAATTATTGACCCAACAACTCCATCTCTGACAAAAATTCAACATTGGTCAAAATGGTCAATCCTTGACCCAATGACAAACTCATTGACCCAATAGGTCAATTTTTGACCAAGAAGTCGATTTTGATCAAAATAGTCAATTTTTGACCTACCGACCACCCATTGACACAATATGTCAACTTTTGACCAAAAAGTCAAATTAGGTCAAAATGGTCAAATTTTGACCCAATGTCCAACCCATTGAACCAAAAGATCAACTTTCGACCAAAAAGTCATCTTCGATCAAAATAGTCAATTCTTGAACTAATTACTAACTCATTGACCAAATGGGTCAACTTTTGACCAAAAAGTTAACTTTGGTCAAAATGGTCAATTTCTGACCGAATGACCACCCTATTGATCAACTTTTGACCAAATATTTAAGTTTGTCAAAATAATCAATTATTGATCTAATGACCAATTATTGACCCAATAAGTCAATCTCTGACTAAAAAGTCAACTTTAGTCAAAATGGTCAATTCTTGACCTAATGACCAACCCATTGACCCAACAGGTCAACTTTTAACCAAAAAGTCAACTTTGCTCAAAATTGTCAATACTTGACCCAATGGCCAACCCATTGAGTAAATAGGTTAACTTTTGACCAGAAAGTAAATTTTGGTCAAAATAATCAATTTTCTACCTAATGAGCAAAATAGTCATTTTATAAATTAATGACCAATTATTGACCCAATATGTCAAACTTTGACAAAAAAGTCAACTTTGGTTAAAGTGGTCAATCCTTGACCCAATGATAAACCCATTGACACAATAGCTAAATTTTTGTCCAAAAAGTCAATTTTGGTCAAAATAGCCAATTTTAGACCTAATAACCACCCATTGACCAAATAGGTCAACTTTTGACCAAAAAGTCATGTTTGGTCAAAATAGTCAATTTTTGACATAATGACCAAATCATTAGCCTAAAAGGTCAACATTTGACCAAAAAGTCAATTTTGGTCAAAATAGCCAATTTTTGAATTAATGACCAATTATTGACCCAATAAGTCAATCTCTGACCAAAAAGTCAACTTTGGTCAAAAAGGTCAATCCTTGACCCATTGACAAACCCATTGATGAAATAGGTCAACTTTTGACAAAAAAGTCAATTTTTAATCAAAATAATCAATTTTGGACCTAATGACGACCCATTGACCCAAAAGGTCAACTTTTGACCAAAAAGTCAACTTTGGTCAAAATGGTTTATTTTTGACCCAATGACCAACCTATTGACCCAATAGGTCAACTTTCGACCAAAAAGTCATCTTTGGTCAAAAGGGTCAATTCTTGACAAAATTACCAACTCATTGACCAAAAAGTCAACTTTAGTCAAAATGATCAATTTCTAACCCAATTACCTCCTCGTCAACCAAATGGGTTAACTTTCGACCGAAAATTTAATTTTGGTCCAAACAATCAATTTTTTACCTAATGACCAATTATTGACCCAATATGTCAATCTCAGACCAAAAAGTCAATTTTGGTCAAAATGTTCAATCCTTAACCTAACGACATACCAATTAACCCAATAGGTTTAGTTTTGACCAAATAATAAATTTTTGTCAACATAGTCAATTTTTGACTGTGTGACCACCCATTGATCCAATAGAACAACTTTTGACTAAAAGTCAACTTTGGTCAAAATGGTCAATTTTTGACCCAATGACCAACCCATTGAACAAATAAATTAACTTTTGACCAAAAAGTCATCTTTGGTCAAAATGGTCAATTGTTGACCCAATTACAAACTCATTGACCAAAAAGGTCAAAACTCAACTTTGGTCAAAATGGTCAATTTCTAACCCATGGACCACCCATTTTACCCAATGGGTTAACTTTTGACCAAAAATTTAATTTTGGTCAAAATAGTCAATCTTTGACCTAATGACCAAAATAGTCAATTTTTGAATTAATGACTAATTATTGACCCAATAAGCCAATCTCTGACAAAAAAAGTCAACTTTGGTCAAAATGGTCAATCCTTGACCCAAAGACGAACCCATTGACCCAATAGGTAAACTTTTGACCAAAAAGTCAACTTTGGTTAAAATGGTCAATCCTTGACCCAATGACCAACCCATTGACCGAATAGGTCAACTTTTGACCAAAAAACCAACTTTGGTCAAAATGATCAATTTTTGACCTAATGACCAACCGATTGATCCAATAGATCAACTTTTGACCAAAAAGTCATCTTTGGTCAAATTGGTCAATTCTTGACCAAATTACCAAATCATTGACCAAATAGGTTAACTTTTGACCAAAAAGTCAACTTTGGTCAAAATGGTCAATTCCTGATCCAATGACCACCCCGTTGACCCAATGGGTTAACTTTGACCAAAAATTTAATTTTTGTCAAAATAATCAATTTTTGACCTAATGACAAATAATTGACCCAATAAGTCAATCTCTGACTAAAAAGTCAACTGATCAATCCATAACCCAATAACCAACCCATTGACCCAATAGATCAACTTTTGACCAAAAAGTCAACTTTACTAAAAAAATCATTCCCTAGTGACTCAATAGGTCAAATTTTGACCAAAAAGTAAATTTTGGTCAAAATGGTCAATTTTTTACCTAATGACCAAAATAGTCAATTTTTGAATTGATGACCAATTATTGACCCAATAAGTCAAACTCTGACAAAAAAGTCAACCTTGGTCAAAATGGTCGATCATTGACCCAATGATAAACCTATTGACCTAATAGGTAAATTTTCTACCAAAAAGTCAATTTTGGTCAAAATAAACAATTTTTGACCTAATAACCACTCATTGACCCAATATGTTAACTTTTCACCAAAAATTCAT